>JANAVB010005799.1:177500-335000 GCA_029216955.1 Iris pallida
TGCTGTTCGTCCCACAAAAGACAGTAAAAGGCCAAGCATTAGCTGATTTCTTGGCCGCTCATCCAGTGCCAGAAGCTTCTAAACTTTACGATGAAATCCTGGATGAAGTAGTTGAGTCTAACGACACAACTGAGGAAATCCCCATTTGGTGAATGTTCTTTGACGGTGCGTCAAGAACATGACCTAAAGGAAATATTATGGCCGGAGTCGGCATCGTGCTTGTGTCACTCGACCATCTGGTTATACACCGTGCATATTCTCTCGTGGAACCTTGCACCAATAACGTGGCCAAATATAACGCCCTACTGATCGGCCTTCAATTGGCAAAACAACAGGGAGTTGACTATATAGAAGCTTACAACGATTCTAAACTAATAGTTAGTCAGGTCCGAGGGGATTATGAAGTTCGTCATAAAGATCTCATCCCATATCACAAAGCGACGATCAAATTGGCTTCTACCTTCGTAGATTCTTTATCGAGCACGTACCTCGATTACAGAATATATAAGCAGATGCTTTAGCCAATCTGGCTGCTTCCTTGACCGTCGCTATCAATACTCAGCATTCGATCACAGTGTCTGGTCGAGAGTTATTCTATGCAAAAGATGCCTTGTATATTCATCACAGTTACACAACAAAAACAAACATCAACGTCAAAGACTGGAGATTTCCTTTCATAGACTACGCCGTCTACAGAATCCTCCCTGAGGACCCAAAGGAAGCAGTATCTGTTCAACGACGATCCCTCAGATTTTAATATGATATAGCTACCAAAATGCTGTACCAATATTCTTTCGATGGGCTACTGTTACGATGTTTATCAGACACAGAAGCCAAACATGCACTCCGTGAGGCTCACGATGGAATTTGTGGTGCATACCAACCAGACCCCAAATTACAAGATTACCTCAGACGAATGAGTTATTATTGGCCCACGATGATAGCAGATGCTGTTGAATATGCAAAGAAGTGTAGGTCTTGTCAGTTCCATGCCGATTTTATTCATCAACCTTCAGATTTTCTACACTCGACGTGACATCTTAGCCTTTTGAAGCCTGGGGTGTGGATGTCATCGGCCCAATCAGCCTGCCATCCTCTAGAGGACATCAATTTATCCTAGCTATAACCGATTACTTCTCTAAACGGGCGGAAGCTATACCGCTCATCGAAGTAAAGACGTCGAACGTGATCAGTTTCGTCAAACATCACGTCATCTACCGCTTCGGCCTACCTCGCAGGATTATCCATGATAATGGTCCACAATTCGCGAGCCATACTGTCACTACCAAAATTTAGCTTGAGGGTATTTTGGTCATTTTGAGAATTTTGGATTTATTTTGAATTATTGGGGTGATGATTGTTATTTTTGACCTTTGCTAGTTGAGACTTTGGAGATTAACCTAGATGTTGACTCTAGCTATGGTAAATTTATTAGCATGGTGGGACCCTAGTCTAACTTAAGTCAACCCAAGTTAAGTTATTTTGAATCAAGTTTCATATAAAGAATAATTGATTAGGTTCATGGACTTTTGACTTATGGGTTGGTTTCCTTTATAATTGAAACTTGGCCCAAGTCCATTAGTCATAACCCTAACCCTAATTTCTCCTTTATGGCCGGCCACATAGGGACCCCCCTATTTAATCTCTCTTCCTAGTTCTTGCCTCTTTTGCATCAAAACAACTTTTGAAAAGAGAGAGGTATTGGTCCTTCTTCCCCAATTCATAACTCTTTCATTTTAATTCCTTTTTGACTCTAGTTTCTTGCATTAGAACCTAATCCCACTCTATTTTCTGTTCATGAAGAGAAATATCAGATTTGGTATAATTTGGAGCTTTTGGCTTGCAAGAGAAATCTTCCTATTTGGAGCTTTTTCTTTGTCATTGATACTCTATAGGTAAACACCCTAAACTATCTTTTAATCCTGATTTATTTGCATAATAGCCTAGATCTAGGTGTCCCCTAGCTGTGGTGTGTGATTGGTGAAGTTTTGCATTGATTTCGTGTCCGTATCGGACATGTATCATAATATATTTGCAAGTGTTTGTGTAAATGTCATAATGGAATTTATTTGCTATTTTTGGAAAAGCATTTGAATGTAAATGATGATCTATATGCATGTAATGGTTTCCCCATGGACGGAGTTGAATTCGAGTCATGTTCGTGTCCAAACAAGACCCGAACATGCTTACTGTGTACGTACGGGCAGTGTCCTGCTGCTCGAGGAGTTTTTCTCCTTGTACAGGCCACGTGGGCAGCTGCCACTTGGCAGGGAGGTGGGGGCCATGACTGACCTGTCACCCCCCAAGCCTCGTGTCAAGAGATTTCATGTCTGACATGATATTAGACCCGTACGTGTTTTACACTGCACGTTACACTGTACGTTTTCCTTACTGACACGCGTCTCGTGTCTGTACAGGAAACGACGTGGACACTTCGTGATGTGTTCAGTTTGTAGCCCTATTGCTAGGCTACATGTGGACGTGACCATGTGGACACACGTATCGTATGTTGTGTCCACGAATGTGATGAACCCGTACACGATACTGTGCACTGTTTCAATGTGCTCGTGTGTGGAAATTGTCTTGGACACGTTTGTGTCCAAATTGTGGACACTAGGACACTTGTGTGACACATACACGTGTGCACCATTATTTACCAACCATTAAACTAATTATGAATTATTTTTGAATTCGAGATCGGGTTTCCCTAATTTTTCTGATACTAGGTTCAGTGTATTGGTTTTTCTGAGATTTAAATTAGGTTTTACTGATTTTTAGATGATTAATTTGTAATGTTGGTTCACACACACACACACACACACACACACACACACACACACACACACACACACACACATATATATATATATATATATATATATATATATATATATATATATATATATATCTGAGTTTAAGTTACATGTTAGGATTCATGTTAGCATTGGATTTATGGATTTTGAAATGTTATTGGACTGTTGTAAACTGGAAACTGTTTATGTGTACACTGATTTCTCATATTATACACACACACACACACATATGTACACCACCTGAGAACACATTGTGTTTACACACACATTGAAATGTCACCAGCCTGTCAATCTAACATGTGTTGATTCTAATATACATGTTCACATTGGCACACAAACAGGGAAAACCTAAGACCCTATATCTCTAGCTACTACACACACACATTGGGACACTCACTCACACATTGACACACACATACACACAGGTACACATAAAACCTGAGACACCTATGTTGTACTGTATACACACACATTGAGATATACACACACAGTGGAAACCTGAGAACATGAACACACACACACACACACACACACACACACACACACATTCTACTTGTATACACACACACACACCACTGTTATGTACACACACACACACCACTGTTATGTACACACACACATGACACACACATACATATCATTCTATTCCTCTCTCTCTATATATGTAATATCTATAACCTTGCTAGATAATAATGTAATATATATATATGTATATTTCCTATATGAATTTTAGTATATATAAATATGGTGAACATATACTAGTGTATGCCAATATAGATTGTATATAGGCATATAGCCCCATGCAATTTTTCTATATGTAAGACTATGTATCATATGTGTATATAGGAATGTATACATATGAGATTGTGTGCGGATAGCTTGTATAGAATTGTGATGGTATATGAATGCTAGATAGACATGGTTAGGCTTAATGAGACTTGTCTGGTTAGGAATTGACCTAGTTGACCTAGTTTTACTAGTGTAGTTGACTAGAGTTAGCCAAAGGTTGACTTTAACTTAGATTGACCCAAACACCATGTAGAGTGCATTATAGTATTCTATTTTACCATTTTGGACATATTGTGACTTGTGCTATTCTAAATAGGAGTCAGACACCCTCCTCAGACAGTATTTCACTTCAGATACTCAGGATATCAGGCGAGTATATTCTCTGACCGTTTCATACTTGATAGGATTTACATTTATGCTCTAGATTACTTTACTTGATTCTGTCATATTGTTAACATGGATTGGTACTATATGGATTCCTTCATGAGATGTTATCCCCCTTGGGAGCATCGGGTTACAGTATGTCATGTACGTTTCACTTTCATCATGTACTCTATTGCTTTTACCATTCATGTGCACTCTTATGATTCATGTACTCTCATGTTCATAGAGCCCCCATGTATACAATCATATACACCCTTTTATGGGCCTTCATGTGATATCATGTGCAATAACATAACCTTTCTGGATCCTTGTGTATTGATTGGGGTACGGGAGAGTATAAATGGTCATGTGAACAATTCCAAAGTAGTATACTCATGTGCAAACTCTTAGATTACTCATGTGCAAATTCAAGCCGTTCACATATCTATCTTGTACTCTAAATCACTAGTTCACTGTTAGTTCTTTACTTATAGTAGATATTTCCTTACAGTCATCTCTTTTACTTCATGTATATTCTTCAGCGTTTCATGTATCTTATCCTATTACATATTATATATCCTGTCATATTATGAATTGCGTGAGATGTATTGTACTCGCTCCCGTCCTGACTGGACCTGTTGAAAATATTACAGATGACATTGAGGAGTTCTATCCTACATACTATGGAGCAGGCCTAGATGACACATGTGAGCTGGACTCAGGAGGACCCAGCACTTGCAGAGGACATTATCCCAGTAGTCTAGGCTAGTTAGCTAGACCAGTATCTTACTTATTATCCTGTCTTGTCTGGATACACTTTTAGTTATTTGGGAATTTTGTTATTCTGGATATTGTGGAGTTGTTATCTTAGACACTTAGATTCTCTCTTTTATCTTGTATTTCATTGTGGATTCAGATCTTATCTATCTATCTTATCGTACTTTCTACCTTAGCTGTGATTGAGTTGTACATTCCTATATTGTCCTCCATTCAGAGCATATACATTGTACAGGTACCTTATAATTTTTAGATGTATGTGACCTAGGACAGCGTTCTACCATCGACACTGTAACATAGGCTGGATGTACCCACTTCTCGTACCCCTACACTGGGTACGGGTCGTGACACATTTTTAGTGGTGGCCCATGCAGGTCCTAGATTTGCGGTGGTATTCGAACTAGAGTATCACTGCAACCTGTAGTAGGATTAGGATATTTTGAAGATACTCAATCACATTAGGAAAAACTCTTAATCGGATTCCTTTTATCTAAATTTGCTGCTTATTGTCTTTCCTTGAATATAAACTGTCCTCCTTTGATATTTCGACTCATTCTCAGAAATTATTTTCTTATTCCAGGATGGTCGAGACTAGATCTCATCGCCCAGGACAGGGGACACTGATGAGAGGTCTGCTACCTCTTCTCCTCAGCAGCCCGCCCCTGGTACCGTAGCCCCAGTTATGCCAGCTGGGTTGGGTGTTTCAGCTGCATTCAGAGGAGCCCCTCCACCAGTGCGCAGGCATAGCCCAGTCATTCCTGAGATGCTCCAGCAGTAGCAGCCGCCTTCAGGATTTGTCGACGCAGTCCAGCTGTTTATTTTCTTCCAGCAGTTCATTGAGGCTCAGCAGGCTCAGCAGCAGCGTCAAATGGCAGAGTTCAGTCGGGGCATCGATCTGGCCCTGACGACAATTGAGGGGGCTACAGCTCAGCCTTTGGTAGTTGAGCAGCAGTATCAGTCGAAGGAGAAGGGCATACAGGATTTCTAAAAGATACACCCACGGGACTTCAGGGGTACAGAGGGAATCCTATACGCAGATGAGTAGATCGAGCACATGGAGGAGATCTTCAGGCTGGCAGAGATTCTAACGAGACTGCAGATTGAGGCGACGGCTAGTATGATACAGGATTTGGCTCGCACGTGGTACCAGACAGACCCGAGGGTTGGTACAGTTGGGTATACTTGGGCAGCTTCCAAGAAGCTATTCAAGGAGAAGTTTTTTTCCGACACAGTGCTTGGTGCCCTCGGGATGCAATTCGAGGCTTTGGTACAGGGCAGTCAGACTGTCGAGGAGTATGCCGGGGAGTTCTGCCATCTAGTCAAATTTGTTGAGGGGCTTTCTGAGGTGACGAAGGCCCGGAGGTTCAGGAAGGGGCTAGTCAAGGAGGTGAAGTCCTATACCAAGAGTGCCCACAGCGCCTCTTTTGAGGAGATCCTGGTGGGTGCATTAGCAGCAGAGGATGATCTTGAGCTGAGGCTCAAGAGGGGGCGAGACACTCAGGGAGCCAATGGTAGTCACGACCCGTTCCCGCTTTTCGGGATACGAGTACGTGGCCAAGTCCAGCCTACACCACAGCATCGGCGGTAGTACGCTGTCTGGGCTCAATATAAATCTCAAGTACAACAAATATTTGTATTTTGCTCATTCACAATAATTATTTTAATTACAATTCCAATAATACATTCAAATTTGCATACTGATACAAACCCGCTACATGTGACTATTCTAACTAGAATCTATGGTTGGCCTCCTAGATGTCTCTAACTCCACCCGAAGAAACCCAAAGCAAGAGAGCAAGTCATCAAGAATCTGTCAACTGAAAAAAAATATCCAGTCAGGATTGGAGCAAGATCACCATAACACTATATTACACAATATAGTATACAAGCATGAAGGAATGATAAAAGAAATTTAACTGAAGATAAGTATAGGCATGACATTGTATGATAAGAAAGTACCTTTGAGACATGATAACAATATGAAGGTAGACTTTGACATACCACTAAGACATGATGACAATAAGATGGTAGACTTGACAAAAGAAGAACAATAGACAATAGAGCAACAATAATTAAGTCACGTGTACTGTGTGTTTTAGAATACCAACTTTCAGCATGTAGACGGCTTGGGATATCCGTCAGTCATACGTGTGGTGCATGACTGATATTATGCAATCAATGTATAGGGGGTCTGTATTCAATTCGTTGACCACATGCTTACTTGTTATATTCTCCCGCCCGACTCACTCATAATACATGTCCATTACGATAAACATTAGCAATACGATAAACTATAAACAATAGAAAACAATGAGTAAGAGATGAACATGTATGAATCCTAACGAATCTAACTCTCGTGCACAACGGTAATCATGAACAATGACAACACAAATCATAAGGGAGTAATAGTGAAACGACGACACGAATATACATGCAGTATAAAATAAAGGAAACATAGGTCATAGTGTTACTTGTCTTGAGTTGGTTGCAGTTGACGCACGGTATGATTGTGTTAGCATATATAGTCGTAGATGCCAAAAATACGCAAGATGATCTCAATTGATGAGACGGGCCTCTAAAATAAAAATAAAAAATAAATGTTTTGTAAAATTGTTGAGAAAAATATATGAAGTGTACTTTTCCATCAGCGTTCCTAAACTTCAAATGGATCGTGATTCCGATTCCTGGTTCTCCCAGAATCTCAAAAACACCGAAATGTATCAAATTTCGGACAACTAACACTCCATGAATTTTCTAAAAAATTAGGTTAAAATTATTTGAAAATAAATTTTATATTCAGAAAATATACCTCGAGGCGGTTTCAACAAAAAAAACTGGAGGTCAAATGGAGTCCGGAGTTGGAAGTTATGGCCCTTCGAAGTTGGTAAAATATTTAAAAAGGAAGGCTGAATTTATGACGAATTTGGAGTAATTATGACGAAAAAAGGGAGAAATTTTGGAAAAGAAGGTACGAGAGATGATTTTATTTTATAGGTTCAATATATACAGATAATGGAAATCAATTAGTAAATTAGGATATGATTAGAACTCAATCAATAAAGATATGATTAGGATTACCAACTAATTTGGATAGGAATATGATTAGTTCAAATAAGAAATAATCTATCTAATACTAGATATGATTCAAATAGGATTAGAATTTCTAACGGACAAGTCTCTCCATAAATTTAAATCAAATAAATTATTTAAATCCAAATCATATGAATTCAAATCCAAATCAAATTCAACATAATAACTTTAAGATAAATTTAATGTTTAACAAAGCAATTTAAATCATATAATAGATAAATCGTTAAATCAAATAATATTTCAAATCAAGATTAGATAATTCTTAATGCCACAATTAGTCACCATAAGTATTTTAAATACTGTTTGATGTTATCAAATAAGGTAAAATATATTTTTATAAATCTTAGTCTTATTCAAAATAAGTTACTAAATCTTTTTATTGCTCCAAAAATAATCATGATTTTCAAACTATTTTTGAAACCGATATTTTTTTTGAAAATCCAAACATAATAATAAATAACTTTATAATTTCAATAATAAAATTTTAAGAACAAATATTTATTAAAACTAAATAGTACTTTCAAACCTTTAATTACAAAATATATTTTGAAATACAAAAATAAATAGTAAATATCTTTTACAAAGTTTCAAAAATAAATTACTTTCAAACACAATAAAATAAAATATAAAAAAATTTGAGAAACAGGGGTTACAAATGTACCCACCTTAAAAAAATTTCGTCCTCGAAATTTAAGGATGACAAAAAAAATAGGCTTGGTTGGTCAGGTGAAAAGATAGAAAAATTTAAAAAGGAATAATGATCAACGAGATAAAAATAATATTTTTTTCTTAATAAGAAGATTGATCAAGAAGGATGGAAGAATGTAGTCAATGGATATAGTTCGAAATAGTATTACCTACATGACATCTAAGTTATCACTCATCAATCTTATAAATTCGTATCCCCAAGTATATTTAAACAAATTCCTCAAATTCAATCATATATTTTTTTTAAAATCACTAACTCAATTTAATACCGTGATGTAGCAATCATGAATATCATCTTATCAAATTTACAACCCTTAATCAAACTTGATAAATATCTTCAAAATCTAACTTCACAAAACTTTAAATTCCTCAATTTTATTTTAAATTCAAAATTGAACATTTTCATAATCTCCTCAAAAATTTAAATTCCATAAATTTTCAAATCATACCTCAATTTTATTGATCAAATCAAAATTACTTCCTTTAAAAATTAAATATTCAACCTTATCAATAATTCATCGATCATATAGAAATTTAAACCTCAGAATACCAAAAGCTAAAAATTTTATCTTCAACAGTAACCAAAATATTCAATTTATCAATCGAGAATTCTATCCATCTTTGATTAGAGTCATTTATCAAATCACAATTTCAACTTCATCAAATAGGGCATCTCAAAATTCAACGAATATCACCACCTTAATCATGTAGCCCATGTAACAACCTTAACTACCCATACAATCAATTCAAAATAATTCTATGGGTTACCCACGGTATACCTAGTCCTAGGCCTAGTCATTTTTTAAAAATCAAATCAACCTAATTGTGAATGAGCATCCTAATCGCAAGCTTGCAGTAGTACGACTAATATAGGTACTACCACAAGTTCGCATAATTTTGCGAAAATGGACCTACATGGGCTACCATAAAAACTTGTCACGACCCGATACGAGTACGTGGCCAAGTCCAGCCTACGCCGCAGCATCGGCGGTAGTACGCTGTCTGGGCTCAATATAAATCTCAAGTACAACAAATATTTTATTTTGCTCATTTACAATAATTATTTTAATTATAATTCCAATAATACATTCAAATTTGCATACTGATACAAACCCGCTACATGTGACTGTTCTAGCTAGAATCTATGGTTGGCCTCCATGATGTCTCTAACTCCACCCGAAGAAACCCAAAGCAAGAGATCAAGTCATCAAGAATCTGTCAATTGAAAAAAAATATCCAGTCAGGATTGGAGCAAGATCACCATAACACTATATTACACAATATAGTATACAAGCATGAAGGAATGATAAAAGAAATTTAACTGAAGATAAGTATAGGCATGGCATTGTATGATAAGAAAGTACCTTTGAGACATGATAACAATATGAAGGTAGACTTTGACATACCACTAAGACATGATGACAATAAGATGGTAGACTTGACAAAAGAAGAACAATAGACAATAGAGCAACAATAATTAAGTCATGTGTACTGTGTGTTTTAGAATACCAACTTTCAGCATATAGACGGCTTGGGATATCCGTCAGTCATACGTGTGGTGCATGACTGATATTATGCAATCAATGTATAGGGGGTCTGTATTCAATTCGTTGACCACATGCTTACTTGTTATATTCCTCCGCCCGACTCACTCACAATACATGTCCATTACGATAAATATTAGCAATACGATAAACTGTAAACAATAGAAAACAATGAGTAAGAGATGAACATGTATGTATCCTAACGATTCTAACTCTCGTGCACAACGGTAATCATGAACAATGACAACACAAATCATAAGGGAGTAATAGTGAAACGACGACACGAATATACATGCAGTATAAAATAAAGAAAACATAGGTCATATTGATACTTGTCTTGAGTTGGTTGCAGTTGACGCACGGTATGATTGTGTTAGCACAAATAGTCCTAGATGCCAAAAATACGCAAGATAATCTCAATTGATAAGATGGGCCTCTAAAATAAAAATAAAAATAAAATATTTTATAAAATTGTTGAGAAAATATATGATGTGTACTTTTCCATCAGCGTTCCGAAACTTCAAATGGATCGTAATTCCGATTCCTGGTTCTCCCAGAATCTCGAAAACACCGAAACGTGTCAAATTTCGGACAACTGACACTCCACGAATTTTCCAAAAAATTAGGTTAAAATTATTTGAAAAAATTTTTATATTCAGAAAATATACCTCGAGACAGTTTTAACAAAAAAAATTGGAGGTCAAACGGAGTCCGGAGTTGGAAGTTATGGCCCTTCGAAGTTGGTAAAATATTTGAAAAGGAAGGCTAAATTTATGACGAATTTAGGGTAATTATGACGAAAAAAGAGAGAAATTTTGGAAAAGAAGGTACGAGAGATGATTTTATTTTATAGGCTCAATATATATAGATAATGGAAAACAATTAGTGAATTAGGATATGATTAGAACTCAATCAATAAAGATATGATTAGGATTACCAACTAATTTGGATAGGAATATGATTAGTTCAAATAAGAAATAATCTATCTAATACTAGATATGATTCAAATAGGATTAGAATTTCTAACGGACAAGTCTCTCCATAAATTTAAATCAAATAAATTATTTAAATCCAAATCATATGAATTCAAATCCAAATCAAATTCAACATAATAACTTTAAGATAAATTTAATATTTAACAAAGCAATTTAAATCATATAATAGATAAATCGTTAAATCAAATAATATTTCAAATCTAGATTAGATAATTCTTAATGCCACAATTAGTCACCATAAGTATTTTAAATAATGTTTGATGTTATCAAATAAGGTAAAATATATTTTTATAAATCTAAGTCTTATTCAAAATAAGTTACTAAATCTTTTTATTGCTTCAAAAATAATCATGATTTTCAAACTATTTTCGAAACCGATATTTTTTTTTGAAAATCCAAACATAATAATAAATAACTTTATAATTTCAATTATAAAATTTTAAGAACAAATATTTATTAAAACTAAATAGTACTTTCAAACCGTTAATTACAAACTATATTTTGAAATGCAGAAAAATAGTAAATATCTTTTACAAAGTTTCAAAAATAAATTACTTTCAAACACAATAAATTAAAATATAAAAAATTTGAGAAACAGGGGTTACAAGGATCGGCCAAGAGGCCACACTTTCAGCAGTAGCACCAGCAGAGGCAGTTCCGGGTTCAAGGCCGTGCACCTTTCCAGCAGGTGCAACAGCAGCCGAGGGTTTAGCCGCAAGCACTCAGGCAGCAGCCCGTCAGTTGCGGTTTTCTAAAATGAGGGTAATTTTGAACTTTTGTAAAAGTTTATTATTTAATAATAGGATTTATGATTTATGGGAATTTTTAATTAATTTAATACTATTTAAAATTGGTGAATTATAATTTTGATGTGTTAGCTAGTGAACCCTAGAACTGTTAAGCCTAGAGACTAACCATGATCATGGGAACCTAACCATGTGATTAGAATGACTATTTACAACTTTTTAGACAAAGGGTATTTTGATTATTTTGCAACTTTTGAATTATTTAGGATTTTAATTAATTAGTGAATTTTAGATTATTTTAATAATATTTAAATTGATGTATTATAATTATATTTTAATATTTTGGAAATTTTTTATATTTTCAATATTGTTTTATTGGATTTGTTTAGTCGGGTTTGAGTTTCGTCTCGTTTCGACTTGTATTATGACCCGGTTAGCTTAAACTCTAGATGGAATCCAATATTAAGTTAAGCATGGCCCACAAAACTCAACATTTAAGTTAGCTAGTTAGACTAATTTTTATCATTTTAGAATGGTTAAGTTAGAGACTCAAAACTAGATCCTGTTGACCCTAAACTTGAACCTAGTCTAGACTTAACCATATGAGACTAGAGAGGGGCAATTAGGACATTTTTCATTAGCCCTAATGGAATCTTTATGGCAGCCACCTTTAGGGGAGAATGATTCATTTTATTCATTACAATCTTGTCTCTTTTATTTTTCTTTTGTTCTTTCCTAATTTTAGAGAGCCTTCCCTTTGATTTGATCTCCAAATCAAATCATTTCTTCACCAAATCTTCCCTTAATCATTCCCATTCTCTAAGGGAAGGGTGCTACCAAGGATTAGAAGAGAAGTGCAAGGAGGAGTGTCCACTTTGAGGGATCTTCGTATCGGAGCCGTGTCCTAAAGGATTTTATTGGGATTCTACTCCCAATAGGTAAAACCTGTAACACCCAGTTTTTCCAAATGAGGGTAATTTTGAAATTTTATATTTTAATTTATTTAATTATGGTATTTAAAATTTTCTATGATTTTTATTGATTTTGAATCATTTAAAACTATTTTAAATCATGACTTATGATTTGGTGTCTTGCTAGTGTAACCCTAGAAGCCTAACCATGTGATTAGGGTATTTCATTTATCATTTCTAGATTGAGAGGTATTTTAGTCATTTTTTAATTTTGGGAATTATTTGGAATTATTACGTATTATTTAGATTTATTAGAATTAATATGATTTTTAGAGATTTTTAGTATAATTAATTTTGGTGTTTTAGTTGACTTTGACTTATGTTGACTTTGGAGACTAACCTAGTGGCTAACCTAGGTCATGACTATGTTATTAGGATATGGAAACCTAGGTTGACTTAAGTTAGTGATAATTAACCCATTAGAATTTATTTTGGGAAAATAGGATTTGAATTGATTAGGAAATGACTTGTGATTCCACAAGTCATGATTAGTGATTTTGGCCCATGGAAGCCCATAGATCACCATTGGAACCCAAACCCTCACCCTAATCAGCCCATGGCAGCCAACCTAGGGTTCCACACCCTATTTAATGCCTCTTCCATTGCTCTTGCCTCTTTTATTAATTTCTCCAAGTTTTGTAGAAAGAGGTTTGTCCATTCTTCCCCAACCCATAGATTATTCATTTTAATTCCTTTTCCACTCCAGTCTTTTGCATTAGTTCCTAATCCAGCTCTATTTCATGTCCATGGAGAGAAATATTAGGTTTAGACCAATTTGGAGCACTTGGCCATCAAGAAGAAAACCCCCCTTTTTAAAGTTTTTTCATGCAAATTGAACATATAGGTAACTTCCTATTCCTTCCATAGATTTTCGATTTCTTTGCATGAATAGGAAGCCCTAGGTATCCCCTAGCCGTAGGTATTGGATTTGTGTCGAGTCGTGTTCATTTCGTGTCCGTATCGGACACATATCAGTCCTAGAATCTACGTGTTTGATGAAATGCTTGAGTGGATTGAATCCACATATTTTTGAAAACTAATTGTATAGTCACGTAGCCCTTTATGTCAGGATCACGAACCACAAGCTCTGAGCACGAATCCATGCTGTTTTCGTGTCGAAAATTGACACGGACACGCAGCACGACGTCGCGGGCGGCTGCCCTGCTGTTGGACACGTCATGTGTACTATATACGACATATTCGGACACGATACTTACTGGACACCTTGGACACATGACTGATACGACACATATGAAGTTTAAGGAGAAGTTATCAAGCGGATTGGAAGAAATCCTAATCAAACCCGATTTACACTATGCTGTGCGCATTCAGTCGAGGGTTCGGATATGGCCCTATAACGCGGACACGACGTGTTGTGGACACGGTGCAGGACCCTAGGTACTTAACCCTACCTTAGGTGCACCCCCTTGTACGAGCACGAGATCTAATTCGTGTCGTGTCGTATCCTAGACTTGCACGAACACGTGCACGATACTGCACTATTTTTCTTAGTTCTGTGTAACCGATTGGGTTTTGTGGTTGTTTGGACACTTCATGTCCAGTTTCTTGGACACGAACACTCCTCCCAGACACGTGTGCACCCACTCGACACCTGTGCACGTTTAATTTGATGTTTAATCGATATTTCACAATTCGAACTCGGGTTTCCCCATTGGACTGTGTAATGCCTGTGTTCGTATTACGTATTTTGGGATATTCTGTATTGCATGATTCCTTGTTTAGCTCTCGGCTTGGTTTAACTCTCGGTTTGGGTTGGCTTGGTTCGGCCGGCCCAATGCTTGGTTCATCATGGGCCAAGGGTGGAACACCTTAGCCTATGCTTCTCATTCATTTCCACCACAACCCCCCCTCTTTATTATCCCTACCAACCTTCTCTCTCCTCCATAGTTCTTATTTACTTCTCCTTCTCCCACCATTACTCTTCTCCACCAACCAAGAACACCATAGGCAAGTGCAACTTGCTTCCACAAGAGAACTCCTTTTGATGGTTTCATTAGCTTCTCCTCATGATTCTAAACCACATTAGAACTTATCATTTTCTATTTTGAGGCTTTAATTCTTGTAGATCTAGAGTCTTACTATTTTCGGATTTTTGGTGGTTTTGATCTATCAAACTTCCTTGTTTTCAAGTTTTGATGGTTCCATGTTGTAGAGAATTTTATTTTACCCAATTTTAACCTTTGGAAAGTTGGATTCAGACTTGTTTTGACCAAGATATGGACTGTTGAAGCTTAGATTCAACTTTAGAGTTCTTGCTGTTCTTGCCATTTGGAGAAGACAGTGAACAGTGAGCTAGATTTTTAGCTTACGCCACTGAGCTGTACGCTGCTCTTTAGCGAGCGTACGCTAGCCTTGGTACGCTGCTCTTTAGCGAGCGTACGCTAGCCTTGGTACGCTGCTCTTTAGCGAGCGTACGCTAGCCTTGGTACGCTGCTCTTTAGCGAGCGTACGCTAGCCTTGGTACGCAGCTCTTTAGCGAGCGTACGCTAGTCTTGGTATGCTGCTCTTTAGCGAGCGTACGCTAGCCTTGATACACTGCCTGTTGGCAGCGTGTCTTTTGCGTACGCTAGCGTGAGCGTGCCCTAGACCCTTTCATACGCTAGCTCAAGCGTACGCAGTCTTGAGCGTACGCTAGCTTGAGCGTACGCTGACCTGTAGCTTGAGCGTGCCCTTGTGTACGCTGACCCTTGCGTACGCTTCCCATTGGAAGTGTATAGACCCTTTGGTACGCTAGCTTGAGCGTACGCTGACCTGTAGCTTGAGTGTACGCGTGCCTTGGTACGCTTGCTCAAGCGAGCAAGGTGTACGCTGGCCTGAGCATAGTTTGACCTGAGCGTATGGCCTTTGGCTGACTTGGTCTCATGTCAGCGTGTCAGATTTGGTTTTATTTTCCTTAAGCTTGGCTCTTTTATAGCCCTGTATATTAATATTTTATTAGATATTTTACGCCCATTTTATATCCTTACGCCTTTTGTTCTGAACTTGATAATTGCAAATTTACTTGATATGTTTGGAATTGATAATTAAGCATGACACGATAGTGACCCGTAGTGGTGCACTCCTGACATGAGTAACCTGGCATGACCTGATAGTGGTCCATCGTGGCGCACTCCTGACAAGTACACTTGACCTGATAACCTGACATGTTATACCTTGATAAGCTGTTGCGACGGCTACCTGACATGACATGACCTGTATAATAACCTGGACACCGTGGGCGATTGTGCTTGTATAAATAATCCAGTCTTGTCTTACATCATGTCTAGGAGGGGACTCCTGAGTACCACGGTCAGGAGTACCTATTGAAATAAACTAAGGGCTAATAACTAGATTAATACATTAGTCATGAAGAGATTTCTCAGCTACAGGCAATCCCGTTACCTAGGCACACCTTGGGATCTGTAGCCTGCCGTCGAGTAGGGCACATTTTCGGCACACTGTCATGTGTTGCACCCTTCAAGCTACCTAAGGGTACATTCATTTCCTGGACGATGTACCCACCTGAATTCAACTCTAATCTTTTAACCCGGGGAACCTGGATGGTCTGCAGGGCTTGTGGCTGTGGAATAATCTCACTGCATCTTGTTAGTAATTAGGCTTGTGACAACCCTAGTTAGTTAAAGTATCAAGCCGTAATTCTTGCTTGGCCGTGAAGTGATTGGACGGAGTCTAACCTGTCTAGTCTTGCCCTGATCCTGATCCTGTTCCAGATTACTGCATGACCAGAATGCTTGTATTTATTTTACCGATAAATGGTGAGAATTCTAAGTTCTGTTCAGACGAAGGGTTACAACCCCGGTCATTGTTTGGTTTACGGGTTGTAACCTGGTTATCTGAATAGTTCCATGGTTATCTCGTCGTATATCATCCTGGTGTATTTTCTTTATTCCCAGTTCTTACTTTATTTATATCTTGTGCTGATTGCTGGTTTTGGTTCTTAAGTGAAGCCTCCTTTGTGGCACTTACTCTTTCTGGGGTCTGACCCAGCTGGTTTTGTGTGGCCAGATTTCGGAGCAGCTCCAGAGGATCTACCGACCTTCCAGCCAGATGGTGGCCACTAGACGGAACCCTGGCAACGAGTGGGTTATTTTTGGCTCTCCCACTCTATTGTAAAAATATTTTTTTGAGGCGTTTAGCCGACGAGCACCTATTTAGCTCGATTGCACTTACTTACTGTCTGTCTACGGGCTGTAACATGATTAACAGATCCTAGGGTTGATCATGTATGACTGAACTCTTGTTAGTCCTGACATTTTGTAACGACTAGCTTCATGATCAACTGAATATGTAATGTTTGGGACGCCTTACTATTGTATATTTAATGATCATACATCTTGTGACTTTTACTTACTTGCTTATGATTGAGACACTAGGCTTGTTCATGACCTTAAGAGACTGTTGGCTTGTAGATAAACCCTCATGTATCTAGACAGCCGTGACCGTATAGCGAGATGGATTCCATTTCATATACGTAGCTGGCTATGTCTGCCCCCGCTCTCCAGTATTCTGGTTCTAGGGCGTGACATGGTTTAAATGGTGGCCTATGCAGGTCTTGTAAATCAAGATATGTGAGGGTTTACCGAATAGATGTCTCAATCAGTATTCGTCCTTGATCTCTGCTCGTATCTTCTGAACCCCTGGATTCTTGTCCTGATCATGTGCTTATATCGTTGATCTGTCCTGGTCCTTCCTTATTGTTCCCTATGTTGTCTTCTTCAGCAGAATTTTTTGTGGACCTGCCGACCTGCAAGACGGAGCACCTTCCGCGGACCAGCAGCAACCTGGAGATCAAGCCCAGCATTCCGGAGTAGCCTCCAAAGTCGTGCCTTCCGGCGAAGAGCCACCAGTCCAGCCAGTTCAACTTGTAGAACATGATGACGGCACTTTGGTAGGTCTCGTCAGGACCTTGATAGCTTCCCAAGACCGGCGTGGAGATGCCTTGCACCAGGTAGTGACGGATGCTTTGACCCAGGGTGGTCATCAGGGTAACAGCGCGGCCAACAGCTTCAAGCGCTTGAACCCTCCATTCTTCGATGGTAGTAAAGATGCTATCGCAGCAGATGCATGGCTTCAGGACACAGAGGTGGTTCTAGAAGCAGCCAAGACTCCAGAGAATGAGAAGGTAGCCGTGGTGCGCCTGCAGTTGTTAGATCTTGCCCGCAGCTGGTGGGCAGCACAGGCCGTTGGATTAGCAGCACCTATTGCTTGGGCAGTGTTCAGGGAGAGATTCCAGACCAAGTATTTCGATGCCGTGGCTCGGTATGATCTGCAGACGAGGTTTACCAATCTGAAGCAAGGAGGCAGGACGGTCGACGGATATACGGCCGAGTTTTCTAGACTCAGTCAGTTTGCTCCCACCCTGGTGGCAACCGAGTATGATAGAGCCCAGCGGTTCCAGCAGGGACTTCACCTGGAGATCTTGTTGGCAGTTGAGCAGTTTGAGCATCAGACTTTTGATGCAGTCTTGAGAGCAGCCCGGAGGCATGAGTATACCTCCCAGAGGATTATGGATAGGACCGAAGGTCGAAAGAGATCTCACGGCCAGATGAATCAGTCTTCGGCATCGGCCCCGGCAGCCAGGGCCTTGACTATTGGAGCTCCGAGACGAGCGGCCTCAGTAACGTCGGTTCAACATTCCACTCCGACGCACCCTCAGCAGCAGAAGCAGAAGCAATCTTCCGCAGTGGGCTGTTCTCATTGTAGGAAGCCAGGCCATGTGGTGGCAGAATATCGCATGGCACAGGGATTGTGTCTGGCTTGTGGAGCACCAGACCATAGGGTTGGATCCTGCCCGAATAGGGGTGGTTCATTATCGTCCAACCTTTCTAGCTCTTCGGTGAGAGGACCAGCTCCAGTCCAGCAGCAGCAGTATCCATTGCCGAGGCCCTTGCCGTCTCAGACCCAAGTGTTCCAGCAGCAAAACCCCCAGCAGTATGTTCAAGCCCAAGCCTAGAGTCAGAGCAGACAGCGAGGATTTCAGCAGAGGGGACCAGCACCCCGAGGGCACGGTCAGGCTATGGTGATGACCGTAGAGGAAGGATTGGCACCATGAGAGGTAGTGGCAGGTACTATTCTCATCAACTCCTTTCCAGCTTCAGCTTTATTTGATTCTGGTGCATCGCATTTATTTATGTCTGCACAATTCGCGACACGGGTAGGATTGGAGCCCGAGTCATTATCAGTAAGGCTTAATATACTTACTGGTAACGGACTTGTGGGAGTAGATAGAGTGTTTTTCTCGTGTCGGATAGTAGTTAGCGGTAGAGAGTTTCCCGCTAGATTGATAGAGTTCCCGATGGCCGATTATGATGTGGTCCTAGGGATGGATTGGTTGAGGAACCAGTATGCTAGGATAGACTGCCACCTTGGCAGGGTTGTTTTTAGCATTCCAGACGAGCCGGAGTTTTCTTTCTCTCGAGGTGAGGTTGAGTCATCTCCTCCAGTATTGCGGATGGCAGTAGCAGCAGTTCAGTTGCCCAGGATAGTCAAGGAGTTTTCCGTTGTTTTCCCATAAGAACTTCCAGGTATGCCTTCGGAGCGGGAGATCGAGTTCACTATAGACTTGATTCCTGGGACAGCTCCAGTGTCAGAGAGAGTCTACAGGATGGCGCCGTCAGAGTTGGAGATATTGTATAAGATGATTGAAGAACTCAGAACCAAGGGATTCATTCGTGCAAGTGGATCGCCTTGGGGAGCCCCGATGCTTCTTGTGAAAAAGAAGGATGGTACGTCCAGGTTATATGTTGATTATCGTACCTTGAATCAGTAACAATCAAGAACAGATACCCTCTTCCGAGGATAGATGACTTGTTTGATCAACTCAAAGGGGCATCAGTATTCTCGAAGATTGATTTGCGCTCAGGTTATCATCAGATCAGAGTCAGAGAGCAGGACATCCCGAAGACAGCTTTTAGATCGAGATATGGGCATTGGGAGTTCCTTGTTATGCCTTTTGGAGCAACCAATACGCCGACAGTATTCATGGACCTCATGAATCGCATCTTCATGCCTTACTTGGATCAGTTTGTGATCGTATTCCTAGACGACATCCTCGTCTACAGCAAGAGTGAGGCGGAGCATGAGCAGCATCTCCGTATAGTTCTTCAGATCCTTAGAGAGCACCAGTTATATGCCAAGTTCAGTAAATGCGAGTTCTGGCTCGATCGCATTTCGTACTTGGGTCATATCATCACTCGAGGAGGAGTAGAAGTGGATCCCCAGAAGATTGTGGCTATTGAGTCGTGGCCAGTGCCCAGCACAGTTGCAGAGGTTCGTAGTTTTCTTGGATTGGCCGACTACTACCGGCAGTTTATTTCAGATTTTGCTCGGATTTCAGCGCCATTGACCCAGTTGACCCGCAAGGATGCACAGTTTGCTTGGACAACAGAGTGTCAGAGTTCTTTTGAACAGTTGAAGCGAGGCCTGATAACAGCTCCTATTCTCACGCTTCCAGATGGAACTGGAGGATTCTCAGTATATTGTGATGCTTCGGGCAGAGGCCTAGGATGTGTTCTGATGCAACATGAGAAGGTGATAGCTTATACATCACGACAACTTTATGATCATAAGAGGAATTACCCAACCCATGACTTGGAGCTGGCAGCAGTAGTGTTTGCACTTAAGTTATGGAGGCACTATTTTTATGGAGATAGGATGGAGATTTTTACCGATCACAAGAGCCTGAAGTATGTTTTCACCCAGAAGGATCTTAACATGCGTCAGAGAAGGTGGCTGGAGCTTCTTGTGGATTATGATGTCAACCTGCAGTATCATCCTGGGAAGGCCAATGTCGTAGCAGATGCATTGAGCAGGAGAGCCGGAGCTTATTTCCTAACAGCGCAGCCAGAGCTGTTAGCAGATCTTCAGAAGATGGGTATAGAAGTTATTCTCCCTTCTAGTATGGCATTGATGGCCAGTATGCAAGTTCAGTCCACTATAGTCGAGAGTATCTGGAAGGCGCAGTCGGCAGATTCCAAGCTTCAGCGACTCAGAGCCGAGTGTGAGACAGGACGAAGACCAGAGTTATGTATTCATGAGGATGGTACACTTCGACATGGTAAGCGTCTTTGTGTACCCAGCGGAGATATCCGACAGGAGATCATGTCAGAAGTGCACAGTTTGCAGTATTCCATCCATCCCGGCAGTACGAAGATGTACCGTGATATCCGGCAGCATTTCTGGTGGAATGGCATGAAGCGGGAGATAGCTCGGTTTGTCTCTCGGTGTTTGGTTTGCCAACAAGTTAAAGCCGAACATCAGAGACCGGCTGGACTTCTTCAGTCCTTACCGATTCCAGAATGGAAGTGGGAGCATGTGACCATAGATTTTGTGACTGGACTACCTAGGTCCCCAGCTGGTAGAGATGCTATCTGGGTTATAGTTGATCGGCTCACGAAAGTGGCTCACTTTCTTTCATTCAGAGTTGGTCAGTCGACGGCTCAGTTAGCAGAGATGTACCTCAGGCAGATTGTCAGGTTACACGGAGTGCCATCAGTATCACCTCGGACCGAGATTCAAGATTTACGTCGCACTTTTGGCGTAGCTTGCAAGAGAGTTTGGGAACTCATCTCCAGTTCAGTTCAGCATATCACCCGCAGACAGATGGCCAGTCGGAGCGCACGATCCAGACTCTTGAAGACATGTTGCGGTCTTGCACACTTGACTTCGGTGGTTCATGGGAAGATCACTTGCACCTGGTGGAATTTTCGTACAATAACAGTTTCCAGGCCAGTATCCAGATGGCACCGTTCGAGGCACTGTATGGTAGGAAGTGCAGATCCCCGCTAGCCTGGGATGATATTGGAGAGAGACAGATGCTCGGTCCAGAAATGATTGCCCAGACAGTTGAAGTGGTCAGGCGAGTCAGAGACCATCTTCGAGTTGCCCAAGATTGCCAGCGCCATTGGGCCGATTCTCGTCGGCGCCCTCTCGAATTTTCGGTCGACGATCATGTATTCCTGAGGATTTTGCCTAACCGTGGCATCATTCGTTTCGGCATGCGGGGCAAGCTTAGTCCTAGGTATATAGGACCGTTTGACATTCTGGAGCGAGTAGGAGATGTATCCTATCGTCTCGCTCTTCTACCGTCGCTAAGCGAGGTGCATGACGTGTTCCATGTATCCCAATTACGACGGTATATCCCGAACCCAAGCCACATCCTGGATCATTCGGAATTGGTTGTTGGTACCAACCTTTCGTATGAGGAGAGGCCCGTGTCTATATTGGACCGGAGAGAGAAGATCCTCAAGAACAAGACCATCAAGTTAGTCCGAGTTGCTTGGGGTCATCACTCTTTGGGGGAGTCAACGTGGGAGCGTGAGGATGATATCCGATCGCGATATCCCGACTTGTTTGACTCGTGAGGTATAATGTCTTTCTTATGCCTCCTGCCTTCGATTCCTTGCTTGCATGATTGATTGATTGCCTAGTATAGCTTGCTTGTTATTAATGTAGCTTGTCATTGCTCCTCTAGCCTCTTGATTAAATTCCGAGGACGGAATTCTTTTAAGGTGGGTAGAGTTGTAATGCCTGTGTTCGTATTACGTATTTTGGGATACGTATATGTATTTTATTCTGTATTGCATGATTCCTTGTTTAGCTCTCGACTTGGTTTAACTCTCGGTTTGGGTTGGCTTGGTTCGGCCGGCCCAATGCTTGGTTCATCATGGGCCAAGGGTGGAACACCTTAGCCTATGCTTCTCCTTCATTTCCACCACAACCCCCCTCTTTATTATCCCCACCAACCTTCTCTCTCCTCCATAATTCTTATTTACTTCTCCTTCTCCCACCATTACTCTTCTCCACCAACCAAGAACACCATAGGCAAGTGCAACTTGCTTCCACAAGAGAACTCCTTTTGATGGTTTCATTAGCTTCTCCTCATGATTCTAAACCACATTAGAACTTATAATTTTCCATTTTGAGGCTTTAATTCTTGTAGATCTAGAGTCTTGCTATTTTTGGATTTTTGGTAGTTTTGATCTATCAAACTTCCTCAAACTTCCTTGTTTTTAAGTTTTGATGGTTCCAGGTTGTAGAGAATTTCATTCTACCCAATTTTGACCTTTGGAAAGTTAGATTCGGACTTGTTTTGACCAAGATATGGACTGTTGAAGCTTAGATTCAACTTTAGAGTTCTTGCTGTTCTTGCCATTTGGAGAAGACAGTGAACAGTGAGCTAGCTTTTTAGCTTACGCCACTGAGCTGTACGCTGCTCTTTCGCGAGCGTACGCTAGCCTTGGTACGCTGCTCTTTAGCGAGCGTACGCTAGCCTTGGTACGCTGCTCTTTAGCGAGCGTATGCTAGCCTTGGTACGCTGCTCTTTAGCGAGCGTACGCTAGCCTTGGTACGCTGCTCTTTAGCGAGCGTACACTAGCCTTGATACGCTGCCTGTTGGCAGCGTGTCTTTTGCGTACGCTAGCGTGAGCGTGCCCTAGACCCTTTCGTACGCTAGCTCAAGCGTACGCAGTCTTGAGCGTACGCTAGCTTGAGTGTACGCTGACCTGTAGCTTGAGCGTGCCCTTGTGTATGCTGACCCTTGCGTACGCTTCCCATTGGAAGTGTATGGACCCTTTGGTACGCTAGCTTGAGCGTACGCTGACCTGTAGCTTGAGCGTACGCGTGCCTTGGTACGCTAGCTTAAGCGAGCAAGGTGTACGCTGGCCTGAGCATAGTTTGACCTGAGCGTATGGCCTTTGGCTGACTTGGTCTCATGTCAGCGTGTCAGATTTGGTTTTATTTTCCTTAAGCTTGGCTCTTTTATAGCCCTGTATATTGATATTTTATTAGATATTTTACGCCCATTTTATATCCTTACGCCTTTTGTTCTGAACTTGATAATTGCAAATTTACTTGATATGTTTGGAATTGATAATTAAGCATGACACGATAGTGACCCGTAGTGGTACACTCCTGACATGAGTAACCTGGCATGACCTGATAGTGGCTCGTCGTGGCGCACTCCTGACAAGTACACTTGACCTGATAACCTGACATGCTATACCTTGATAAGCTGTTGCGACGGCTACCTGACATGATATGACCTGTATAATAATCTGGGCACCGTGGGCGATTGTGCTTGTATAAATAATCCAGTCTTGTCTTGCATCATGTCTAGGAGGGGACTCCTGAGTACCACGGTCAGGAGTACCTATTGAAATAAACTAAGGGCTAATAACTAGATTAATACATTAGTCATGAAGAGATTTCCCAGCTACAGGCAATCCTGTTACCTGGGCACGCCTTGGGATCTGTAGCTTGCCGCCGAGTAGGGTACATTTCCAGCACACTGTCATGTGTTGCACCCTTCAAGCTACCTAAGGGTACATTCGTTTCCTGGACGATGTACCCACCTGAATTCAACTCTAATCTTTTAACCCGGGGAACCTGGATGGTCTGTAGGGCTTGTGGCTGTGGAATAATCTCATTGCATCTTGTTAGTAATTAGGCTTGTGACAATCCTAGTTAGTTAAAGTATCAAGCCGTAATTCTTGCTTGGCCGTGAAGTGATTGGACGGAGTCTAACCTGTCTAGTCTTGCCCTGATCCTGATCCTGTTCCAGATTACTGCATGACCAGAATGCTTGTATTTATTTTACCGATAAATGGTGAGAATTCCAAGTTCTGTTCAGACGAAGGGTTACAACCCCGGTCCTTGTTTGGTTTACGGGTTGTAACCTGGTTATCTGAATAGTTCCATGGTTATCTCGTCGTATATCATCCTGGTGTATTTTCTTTATTCCCAGTTCTTACTTTATTTATGTCTTGTGCTGATTGCTGGTTTTGGTTCTTAAGTGAAGCCTCCTTTGTGGCACTTGCTCTTTCTGGGGTCTGACCCAGCTGGTTTTATGTGGCCAGATTTTGGAGCAGCTCCAGAGGATCTACCGACCTTCCAGCCAGATGGTGGCCACTAGACGGAACCCTGGCAACGAGTGGATTATTTTTGGCTCTCCCACTCTATTGTAAAAATATTCTTTTGAGGCGTTTAGCCGACGAGCACCTGTTTAGCTCGATTGCACTTACTTACTGTCTGCCTACGGCTGTAACATGATTAACAGATCCTAGGGTTGATCATGTATGACTGAACTCTTGCTAGTCCTGACATTTTGTAACGACTAGCTTCATGATCAACTGAATATGTAATATTTGGGACGCCTTACTATTGTATATTTAATGATCATACATCTTGTGACTTTTACTTACTTGCTTATAATTGAGACACTAGGCTTGTTCATGACCTTAAGAGACTGTTGGCTTGTAGATAAACCCTCATGTATCTAGACAGCCATGACCGTATAGCGAGATGGATTCTATTTCATATACGTAGCTGGCTATGTCTGCCCCCGCTCTCCAGTATTCTGGTTCTGGGGCGTGACGGACTGATACCATGCATTCAGTTTTAAATCCCTGAACCTTCATCCTTGTTTTTAACTGGAATTGGTGTTTTAATTGACATGTAGATTACATCTAGACACCCCACTGATTTTGAACTACCTTTGAATTTCTAAGCTATTACACTGGTACCCATTTTCTTGAGATTAACCACTGATACGCACTGTTCAGTTTTCAGGTTTCCAATTTGCTTTTAAACTGAAATTTGTGTGAATGTATAGATATGTATATGGATGTATATTAACTGACATTGAAACCTGAGAATTTAAATGTGCTTAATTGAGTTAGTTCAATAGGAATTATGATTTGGGATAGTGATTGGTTCGAATTTGCTGTAGGTTGGAATTGAGCTATTGAATCACATGTTACATACACACTTTATTCTATATTCCTGTCAGTTTATACATTGTAACCCATTGTTTCCTATGCACCTTCTTATGTAACACACACAAGTACACTATTACACACAAACATATATGGGAACCCTGTCACACAGGACACTGGTTTGTTACCCTTTCACACACAATTTCCTTGTTTCACCAAGGCACTTTGACACACACTCACAAAACCACAACCACTGAGCACACACACCATGCATTGACTTCCCTTCCTTCCTCATGAACTGGGTTTCTTTTCTACGTAAAACTGAAATTTGATTGACTGTTAGGTTAATATGAAAACTGAGAATTTATGCATGAGTTGATGTTATCTATTGAAAGAAATTCGAAATTGGTTGAAGGGTTTGTTAACTGTCGAATTGATTTTATTTTCCTTTGTTATTCCCATTATTAATTCACTGTCAACCCCCCCTCAAACCTGAGAATTCCTGAGATTTCAGCAGTAGTTAAACCTAGGATTGGTTGATAATTGAGAGTTCATTTTCTTGTTGAAGGTTCATTTATGTTAGCCTTATGTTGATTGAGTTCAAAGGGTTAAATAACTGGGATTGATTTCATTGAAACTGAGATGCTATATTCACTCTTTTCCTGCACCTTAACCATGGCACATTAGGTCCTGCCTTTTACTCACTGTTCACACCCCATATTACTGCTGTCTCACATACTCACCCTTACATGAACACACACCATGGGCTAACTGTCACACATTGACAGGTACACACACGTGGACTGATATTTCCTGAGAACCACTTGAAACCCGAGATAATTCCCCGTTTTCCCATATTGCACTCCTCTAAGTTAACACACATACACACTCTCTTATATCTCACACACACACCCCAGTGTCACACACACACATGTTAGTATTTCCTATAATCAAATACCTACCCTCATGTACACACACACATTGCACTGTATCATGCTCACACATTGCCACCACCACATCCCTTTCTATTTCTCCATGTATACATATTGTATAATTTATATATAAATATATATATATATATATATATATATATATATATATATATATATATATATATATATATATATATATATATATATATATATATAGACAATATATGTATATATAGGGACCCTATATATTATAATATGTGTGTATTATATTAATTAGATATATGTGTTAATATGTGTTTATGTAGAATGTGTTTGGTATATAGGCATGATAATGCCTAGGGGTGTATGCCTATGGCTCATTGCTTGTGTGTGTGGGTTGAGGCCAGTATAGGTGTACAGTTGGCTTGTATAGCCTAGATTTGATGTGTGCTTGCTAGGATAGTCTTGGTTAGGCTTAGTAAGACTTGTTTGGGTTAGGTTGACCTAGTTTGACTAGTGTAGTTGACTGGAGTTGACCAAGTGTTGACTTTAGTCTAGTTTGACCTAGACAGCATGCAGATGCATTGTAGATTACATTTATCATCCCTTGTATACATCTTGATTTGTGTTGCTCTAACTAGGAGTCAGGTACCTCATCTCGGACAGTACATTTACTTCAGACATCCAGATACGAGGCGAGTACATTCTCTGATCATTTCATATCCTGCTTAGAATTATTTTCCTGTATTAAATTACTTTACTTGATACTGTCACGTTGGTCACACATATTAGTACAATATGGATCCCTTCCTGAGATGTTATCCCTTCAGGGAGCATCAGGGTACTCTATGTTCTGTACGTTTCACTTACATGGCGTATCACTATGCTTCTTTGGTTCTTTGATCACTTGTGACATATACCCATATGATCATAGAGTCTTCTTTGAATCCTAGTCCCATTTATGGGACTACTATGTATCACCCTTTGGGGGCTTATCACCCTTTGGGGGCTTATCACCCTTGGGGGCTTACCATCCTTCAGGGGCTGTTACATAGAATCATAACATAACCTGGTTGGATCCTTGTGTATTAATTGGAGGTACGGGGGATTATAAATAGCCATGTGAACAATTCCAAAGTAGAATAGCCATGTACGCCTCTTTAGTATAGCCATGTAAAAATTAAGCCGTTTACATGTCGACTTTGTGCTCTAAATCACTAGTCACTGGTAGCTCTTTACTTATAGTAGATATTTCTATTACAGTTCTCTCTCTGTTTATATACTGCATTTCCTTCAGTATCTATATCTTACTTTACTGCATGATTATATTTTCTAACCTGCTATGAACTGTTGAGATGTATTGTGCTCGCTCCCGTCCTGACTGGACCTGTTGAAAATTTTACAGAGGATGATGAGGAACCCTGCACCCCTTACTCTGGAGCTTACCTAGATGACACTTGCGACCTGGACCCCTGGGGAGGTTCAGGCAGCTGCTGAGGACGATACCTTGCTTAGTATAGATAGCTTAGACTGTTTTTCTTTTTATGTTTAGTTGTTGTTCTTGATTCAGAGTTTATATATTTTTAGAGATGATAAGACATGTATTTCTTTTCTGTTGTACCTCAGTTGAGGATTTCTTTATCTATTTCATCGTGCCATATTTTATCTATAGATTGTGATTGAGTTATACCTCTGTGTTGGCCTCCTTGTGGAGAGTATTCATATTATGTTAGTTATAGTTCATGACCTAGAACAACGTTCTACCGTCGACACTGCGGTGTAGGCTGGGCGCTGTTACGTTCTCATACCCTCACAGTGGGTGCGGGTCGTGACACGTTTTTAGTGGTAGCCCATGCAGGTCGAGTATGTGTAGTGGTATTCGAATTAGAGTATCACTACAGCCTGTAGTAGGATTAAGATTATTTTGAGGTACTCAATCACATTAGAAAAAACTCTTAACTGGATTCCTGCCATCTAAATTCCTGTTGAAGATTGCTTCCTTGAATAACTGTCCTCCCTTGAATTACCGTTTCTATCTCAGTATTGATTCCCTGTTTGATCTGTCTCCAGGATGGTGATCGAGACACGATCGCATCGCTCTGGCTCAGTAGACGCTGGTGAGAGGCCTACCCCCCTCGCCTGATTGTGGACATTGGGACCACAACACCCCCTATTTTTGCTCATATAGGAGCTTCTACATCCTTTGGGAGTGCACCTCCACCTGTCCGGAGGTCTTCCCCTATCATTCCAGATATGTACCAGTAGCAGTTACCTTCAGGGATAGTAGATGCGGCTCAGATATTTACCCTCTTCCAGCAATTCATAGAGTTTCAGCAGCAGATACAGCAGAGCCAGTCTGCTGATATCCGACAGAGCATATAAGATACTCACCAGTTGGTCAGGACGACAGTAGAGCTGGTGGCTGCTCAGCCACAGAGAGGCCATATGCATCCGTATCAGCCGAGGACTCCAGATATCCATTCCTTCAAGAAGATGGGACCCCGAGACTTCAAGGGTACAGAGGGCATCATATACGCTGACGATTGGATAGAGCACATTGAGGAGATATTTCGATTGGCACAGATACCAGCATGATTACAGATCGAGGCAGCCGCCAGTCAGATGCAGGACTTGTCCCGTACCTGGTACCAGACGGACCCGAGGGTTGGTACAGCCGGTCAGACTTGGGCAGCGTTTAAGAAACTGTTCTAGGAGAAATTTTTTCCCAATATCGCACTCCGTGCTTTGGAGGCACAGTTCGTGAGTTTGGTTCAGGGGAACCAGACCGTTGAGGAGTATGCTAGAGAGTTCAGCCGTTTGAGCAGATTCATCGAGGATCATACCGAGGTCGGGAAGACGAGGAGGTTCCGCAGGGGTTTGATCGGAGAGATCAAGTCATATACCAAGAGCGATCGCGACGCCACCTTCGAGCAGATTCTGGTAGGAGCCATGACAGCAGAGGACGATCTTGGGCTGAAAAAGAAGAGGATACGAGACACTTAGGGAGCTAGTGGCAGTGCGGGCCAGGCCAAGAGGCCCCACCTGCAGATTTAGCAGCAGTATCCGCATCAGATGCCCCGCTTGCAGATTCAGCCACAGTATCCACAGAAGATGCCACCCCTACAGTTTCAGCAGCAGATGCTACCTCTACAGTTTCAACAACAGATGCTACCTCTGCAGTTTTAGCAGCAGATGCTACCTCTACAGTTTCAGCAGCAGTACCAGCAGCTGAGGGTCTACCTTCAGCAACGACAGTTTCAGGACCGTGTACCCTTTCAGCAGGCGCAGCAGCTGCAGAGGCAGCAGCAGACCCTGGGACAGCAGCTTGTTATCATTTGCCCTTTTTGCAAGAGACCAGGGCACGATTGGGGCGAATGTCGAAAGAGGCTGGGCATATGTTTGCTTTGCGGAGGATCCGATCATCGTCTGAGAGAGTGTCCCGAGTCATCGGGATAGACAGTTCAGGGAGCAGGAGCTAGGGCTCCGGTAGGCCAGCAGAGGGGATTACCCTTACCGACTCAGCAGCAGAGGTACATGCAGCATCAGCAACAGGCGAGGAGGGGCCAGCAAGGGCGAGCTTTCGCCATGACAGTCGAGGATGCTCAGGCCGTTGGAGATCTAGTTGCAGGTTCCGTTCTTTTGACTCAAATTCTGCAATTGCCTTTTATAACTGCCTTGAAATTTCGATTCCTTCTATTCCTTGTTGATTTATCAATTTTGTCCTGTTGTTCTTGTGTTATGTTTTGATTTATTCTGAGATAAATCATATGGGCTAGGTCACCCAGTTATGGAATCTAGAATCTTCGATAGTCGTGTTTAGCTGGCATAGTGAGGACGTATAGTCAGATTTAGGACGTATTTTTCGGGTATGGGAATTTAAGGTTTTCGCTGCCAAGCATGCGGCAATGCAAAAATTTTAAATACCATAATTCTAGAGATATGTGTCTTAGTCGAGGACTCTGTAATTATCGTAGCCTTGCTCACTAGCACGACGAAGATCCTGAGTATCATAATTTTGGACAGACGCATATGATTATCTGACGATATGTTTGAGACTTTGATTGTGGGGTGTTTGACCTAGAAGGACTGCTACCATCTTAATTTCGAGGACGAAATTTTTATAAGGTTGGTAGGATTGTAACACCCAGTTTTTCCAAATGAGGGTAATTTTGAAATTTTGTATTTTAATTTATTTAATTATGGTATTTAAAATTTTCTATGATTTTTATTGATTTTTAATTATTTAAAACTATTTTAAATTATGACTTATGATTTGGTGTCTTGCTAGTGTAACCCTAGAAGCCTAACCATGTGATTAGGGTATTTCATTTATCATTTCTAGATTGAGGGTTATTTTAGTCATTTTTTTTAATTTTGGGAATTATTTGGAATTATTACGTATTATTTAGATTTATTAGAATTAATATGATTTTTAGAGATTTTTAGTATAATTAATTTTGGTGTTTTAGTTGACTTTGACTTATGTTGACTTTGGAGACTAACCTATTGGCTAACCTAGGTCATGACTATGTGATTAGGATATGGAAACCTAGGTTGACTTAAGTTAGTGATAATTAACCCATTAGAATTTATTTTAGGAAAATAGGATTTGAATTGATTAGGAAATGACTTGTGATTCCACAAGTCATGATTAGTGATTTTGGCCCATGGAAGTCCATAGATCACCATTGGAACCCAAACCCTCACCCTAATCAGCCCATGGCAGCCAACCTAGGGTTCCATACCCTATTTAATGCCTCTTCCATTTGCTCTTGCCTCTTTTATTAATTTTTCCAAGTTTTGAAGAAAGAGGTTTTTCCATTCTTTCCCAACCCATAGATTATTCATTTTAATTCCTTTTCCACTTTAGTCTTTTGCATTAGTTCCTAAGCCAGCTCTATTTCATGTCCAAGGAGAGAAATCTCAGGTTTGGACCAATTTGGAGCACTTGGCCATCAAGAAGAAAACCTCCTTTTTGAAGCTTTTTTATGCAAATTGAACATATAGGTAACTTCCTATTCCTTCCATAGATTTTCGATTTCTTTGCATGAATAGGAAGCCCTAGGTGTCCCCTAGCTATAGGTATTGGATTTGTGTCGAGTCGTGTTCATTTCGTGTCCGTATCGGACACATATCAGTCCTAGAATCTAGGTGTTTGATAAAATGCTTGAGTGGATTGAATCCACATGTTTTCGAAAACTAATTGTACAGTATTGTAGCCCTTTATGTCAGGATCATGAACCACAAGCTCTGAGCACGAATCCATGCTATTTTTATGTCAAAAATCGACACGGACACGCAGCACGATGCCGCGTGCGGCTGCCCTGTTGTTGGACACGTCGTGTGCACTGTATACGACACATTCGGACATGATACTTGCTGGACACCTTGGACACATGACTGACACGACACGTATGAAGTTTGAGGAGAAGTTATCGAGTGGATTGGGAGAAATCCCAATCGAACCCGATTTATACTGTGCTGTGCGCGTTCAGTCGAGGGTTCGGATACGGCCCTAGAACGCGGACACGGCATGTTGTGGACACGGTGCAGGACCCTAGGTACTTAGCCCTACCCTAGGCGTACCCCCTTGCACGAGCACGAGATTTAATTCGTGTCGTGTCGTGTCTTAGACTTGCACGAACACGTGCATGACACTGCACTATTTTTCTTAGTTCTGTGTACCCGATTGGGTTTTGTGGTTGTTTGGATACTTCGTATCCAATTTCTTGGACACGAACACTCCTCCCAGACACGTGTGCACCCACTCGACACCTGTGCACATTTAATTTGATGTTTAATCGATATTTCACAATTCGAACTGGGGTTTCCCCATTGGACTGATACCATGCATTCAGTTTTAAATCCCTGAACCTTAATCCTTGTTTTTAACTGGAATTGGTGTTTAAATTGACATGTGGATTACATCTAGACACCCCACTGATTTTGAACTACCTTTGAATTTCTAAGCTATTACACTGGTACCCGTTTTCCTGAGATTAACCACTGATACGCACTGTTCAGTTTTCAGGTTTCCAATTTTCTTTTAAACTGAAATTTGTGTAAATGTATAGATATGTATATAGATGTATATTAACTGACATTGAAACCTGAGAATTTAAATGTGCTTAATTGAGTTAGTTCAATAGGATTTATGATTTGGGATAGTGATTGGTTCGAATTTGCTGTAGGTTGGAATTGAGCTGTTGAATCACATGTTACATACACACTTTATTCTATATTCCTGTCAGTTTATACATTGTAACCCATTGTTTCCCATGCACCTTCATATGTAACACACACAGGTACACTATTACACACAAACATACATGGGAACCATGTCACACAGGACACTGGTTTGTTACCCTTTCACACACAATTTCCTTGTTTCACCAAGACACTTTGACACACCCTCACAAAACCACAACCACTGAGCACACACACCAAGCATTGACTTCCCTTCCTTCCTCATGAACTGGGTTTCTTTTCTACTTAAAACTGAAATTGGATTGAATGTTAGGTTAATATGAAAACTGAGAATTTATGCATGAGTTGATGTTATCTATTGAAAGGAATTCGAAATTGGTTGAAGGGTTTGTTAACTGTCGAATTGATTTCATTTCCCTTTGTTATTCCCATTATTAATTCACTGTCAACCCCCCAACCTGAGAATTCCTGAGATTTCAGCAGTAGTTAAACCTAGGATTGGTTGATAATTGAGAGTTCATTTTCTTGTTGAAGGTTCATTTATGTTAGCCTTATGTTGATTGAGTTCAAAGGGTTAAATAACTGGGATTTATTTCTTTGAAACTGAGATGCTATATTCATTCTTTTCCTGCACCTTAACCATGGCATATTAGGTCCTGCCTTTCACTCACTGTTCACACCCACATTACTGCTGTCTCACACACTCACCCTTACATGAACACACACCATGGGCTAACTGTCACACATTGACAGGTACACACACATGGACTGATATTTCCTGAGAACCACTTGAAACCCGAGATAATTCCCTGTTTTCCCACATTGCACTCCTCTAAGTTAACACACATACACACTCTTTTGTATCTCACACACACACCCTAGTGTCTCTCACATACACACACATGTTAGTATTTCCCACAATCAAATGCCTACCCTCATGTACACACACACATTGCACTGCATCATGCTCACACACATACACATTGCCACCACCACATCCCTTTCTATTTCTCCATGTATACATATTGTGTAATATATATATATATATATATATATATATATATATATATATATATATATATATATATATGTAATATATATATATATATATATATATATATATATATATATATATATATATATATATATATATATATATATATATATATATATATATATAAACAATGTATGTATATATAGGTACCCTATATATTATAATATGTGTGTATTATGTTAATTAGATATATGTGTTAATATGTGTTTATGTAGAATGTATTTGGTATATAGGCATGATAATGCCTAGGGGTGTATGCATATGGCTCATTGCTTGTGTATGTGGGTTGAGGCCAGTATAGGTGTACAGTTGGCTTGTATAGCCTAGATTTGATGTGTGCTTGCTAGGATAGTCTTGGTTAGGCTTAGTAAGACTTGTATGGGTTAGGTTGACCTAGTTTGACTAGTGTAGTTGACTGGAGTTAACCAAGTATTGACTTTAGTCTAGTTTGACCTAGACAGCATGCTGATGCATTGTAGATTACATTTATCATCCCTTGTATACATCTTGATTTCTGTTGCTCTAACTAGGAGTCAGGTACATCATCTCGGACAGTACATTTACTTCAGACATCCAGATACGAGACGAGTACATTCTCTGATCATTTCATATCCTGCTTAGAATTATTTTCCTGTATTAAATTACTTTACTTGATACTGCACGTTGGTCACACGGATTAGTACAATATGGATCCCTTCCTGAGATGTTATCCCTTCAGGGAGCATCGGGGTACTCTATGTTCTGTGCGTTTCACTTACATGGCATATCACTATGCTTCTTTGGTTCTTTGATCACTTGTGACATATACTCATATGATCACAGAGTCTTCTTTGAATCCTAGTCCCATTTATGGGACTACTATGTATCACCCTTTGGGGGCTTATCACCCTTTGGGGGCTTATCACCCTTTGGGGGCTTACCACCCTTCGGGGGCTGTTACATAGAATCATAACATAACCTGGTTGGATCCTTGTGTATTAATTGGGGGTACGGGGGAGTAGAAATAGCCAATGGAACAATTCCAAAGTAGAATAGCCATGTACGCCTCTTTAGTATAGCCATGTACAGATCAAGCCGTTCACATGTCGACTTTGTGCTCTAAATCACTAGTCACTGGTAGCTCTTTACTTATAGTAGATATTTCTATTACAGTTCTCTCTCTGTTTATATACTGCATTTCCTTCAGTATCTATATCTTACTTTACTGCATGATTATATTTTCTAATCTGCTATGAACTGCTGAGATGTATTGTGCTCGCTTCCGTCCTGACTGGACCTATTGAAAATTTTACAGAGGATGATGAGGAACCCTGCACCCCTTACTCTGGAGCTTACCTAGATGACACTTGCGACCTGGACCCCTGGGGAGGTTCAGGATGCTGCTGAGGACGATACCTTGCTTAGTATAGATAGCATAGACTATTTTCCTTTTTATGTTTAGTTGTTGTTCTTGATTCAGAGTTTGTATATTTTTAGAGATGATAAACTTGTATTTCTTTTCTGTTGTACCTCAGTTGAGGATTTCTTTATCTATTTCATCGTGCCATATTCTATCTATAGATTGTGATTGAGTTATACCTCTGTGTTGGCCTCCTTGTGGAGAGTATTCATATTATGTTAGTTATATTTCATGACCTATAACAGCGTTCTACCGCCGACACTGCGGCGTAGGTTGGGCGCTGTTACGTTCTTGTACCCTCACAGTGGGTGCGGGTCGTGACAAAACCTATCCTCTAAATCGATTTCCTTTGCATGTAAATTAGTTTTGAATCCGTAGGATCCATCCTCATGCATGTATCCCATTTAGATTCAAATTTGAGGCCATTTGGAGCTCTCTTGAAGATTTTAGATATGTGTGTTGTGTCCTACTTGATAGATCCCAAATTAGGACACCCCATGTGTATGTATGTATAATAATAGTTTAAATAGATATTTAAATTCAGTTTTAGAATGGTTAGAGAGTGGATTGATCTTAGTTAGGATGGTTAGAATGAGTTTCATTTGGATACCTATGTTGGTATCCAAGTATCTTGGCCTACATGTGTTTCTTTTGTCCAAAACAACTCAAATTCGTCATAATATTCATCCACATTTTTATTAACCAAAGCAACTTAGAAATATCATAAATTTTAGCTTAGAACTCCGTTTAATCTCCCATTTTTTTTAAAAAAGAATCGTATCGAAGTTAGCTTTCCAATATATATTTTAATAAGCCAAAATCGTTCTGAAATTTTTTGTAAAATTATTTGAGTGTCAGCTGTCCGAAAGACAAATGCGTTTCGGTATTTTTGCGATTCCGGGAGCTTCCGGATACGAAAATATGACCCGTATGAAGTTTTCGAAAGCTAACACGAAGGGCTACGACATACTTTAATCCTAGAATTTAGTGAAGGCCCAATTGGTACAGTATTAATTTTAAGTAGAAGAGTGACTATACGACATAGACATTTTGTGTAACCTATGAGCCTATGTAGTATGGATATTAAATGAATGTAGAGTATGTAATGCATGATTTGTTAGATGAATGAAATGATATATATATATGATATGTATCCTCTTTACATTAATGTATATATATGGTTGAATGCAAGCATGTAGGAATGCAATCAATGTAATGTATGTGAGCAATGCATAAATGCATGAATGAAAGAATGATATACAATATATGCATGAAAGTATATAATGAATGCTAGATATGAATGCAAGGTATACATGTAATGATAGATATGAATGCATAATGTATACATAATGTAATACAATATATAATGATAGCATGTATGGTAATGTAAAATATATGATGCAAGCATGTATATGTCCACTGTTTTTCCTTTTTCTTACATTTTTCCTTCCATTCCCTTTCTATTTCAGTTTTTTCCCTTTTTTTTCCTTCTTCTATTTTTATATGTTGTATACAATATATATAATATATAGATGCATGTAAGTATGTAATATGCATGAATGAATGCAAGTATGCATATATGATATGTATGTAGGCATGTATGCAATGTATGTATGTATACATGATATGTATGTATGTATGTATGTAATATAAGCATGTATGAATGTATACATGTATATTGTGTATCCATGTATGTATGTGTGGATACATGAATCAAGTATGTATATAGTGATAACATGAATGAATGAATGTATAAATGCATGAATGAATGTCATATATGAATGAATGAATGAATCAAAGGTATAAGTAAAATATAATGCATTGTAATGAATGTTAACATATATAATGTATAAAAGTATGTATGTAAATGTGCATGAATGTATATATCTATGTAACTATGTAAATATGCATGATGTAACATATGCCTATATATATAAATATGTATGTAATGTGGATATGCATGTATGTATGAAGGTATGTATTTATATACAGTATCTATTTTATATTATACATTGTTGTGGTTCACATTGTCTTGTGATTGTGTGATGCTAGCCTAGGCTTGGTTAGGCCTAGTGAGACTTGTTAGACTTGTTTGGGCTAGGACTTGACCTAGTTGACCTAGTTTGACTAGTGTAGTTGACTAGAGTTGACCAAGTATTGACTTTAGTCTAGTTTGACCTAGATAGCATGTACTATAGTCGTGAATCACCTCTTTAGTTTAGTCATGAATCACCTTCCAGCTGTTCACATGTTTATCTTGTACTCTGAATCATTAGTCACTGATAGTTCTCTATATATTGTCGCAATTTACTTACAGCTCTCTCTCTTTTATATCATATTGTTCTTTCAGTTTCATGTATCTTACTCTCTAGTATGTTCATATTTCTAAACCTGTTATGATTTGCATGAGATGTATTGTGCTCGCTTCTGTCCTGACTGGACCTATTGAAAATTTTACAGAGGATGATGAGGAACCCTATACCACATATTATGGTACTACTCTAGAGGATTGCTGTGACTTGGATCTCCAGCAGGATCCATTAGCAGTGGATGACACACCATTAGTTTAGATTAGTGATTTTTAATTGTACTTATTACTCTATGTATTACTGTATTTGAGATTTGGGATGCTTTCTGGATTTGTGATATCTTAGACACTTAGTACATTTCTATCTATCTGTTGTATCTCTCTGTGGATTCTTTTCATATCTATCTTATCGTTTCTGCCTTAGATGTGATTGAGACTGTATTCTGCTATGTCACCTCCATTCCGAGTGTATATACTATACAGGTACATTATATTGTTAGATGATTGACCTAGGACAGCGTTCTACCGCTGACACTGCGACATAGACTGGACGTACCCACTTCTTGTGCCCTTACTCTAGGGTACAGGTCGTAACATGGGAGTTGGAGGGGAGTCTGCTCGTAATGCCACTACCAAATTACGACATTGTATTAGGTATGGATTGGTTGAGTAGGCATCATGCCAACATAGATTATCGTGCGGGTAGAGTTCTGTTCGGAGTGCCAGGAGAGCCAGAGTGCGAGTTCACCTGACGGCAGGCGGAGCAGAGCAGCAGACTTTTCTGCGAAGTTTTAGTCGAGGAGCAGGCGGTTCCACATCCTTTGGTTGTGGAGTTTATGGACATCTTTTTGGAGGAGTTGCCAGGACTTCCACCGGACAGAGATATTGCGTTCTCGATAGACTTGGATCCCGATGTGGAATCGATTTTTCAGCATGTCTATCGAGTGAACAACAGCGAGTTGGTAGAATTGAAGAAGCAGGTGGATGAGCTGCAGGACAAAGGCTTCATCCGATCGAGTTCTTCACCTTGGAGTGCACCGGTACTCTTTGTACCCTAGAAGGATGGGTTGATACGGATGTGTATCAACTACAGGGTGCTCAACAACCTCACGATCAAGAACAGATATCTACTGTTGTAGATTGATGATCTCTTTGATCAGTTAAACGGAGCTCGGGTTTTGTCGAAGATTGATCTGAGGTCAGGTTATCATTAGGTAAAGATAAAGAAGGAGGATATTTCGAAGACCGCAGTCAGGATGCGGTATGTCAGTTTGAGTTCTTGGTTATGCCGTTTGGGCTGACCAACGCCCCGGCGGTATTCATGAACTTGATGAACAAGGTATTCCACCAGTACTTGGACAAGTTCGTGGTGGTGTTCATCGATGATATCCTATTATACTTGAAGACAGAGGAAGAGCATAAGGATCACTTAAGAGTGGTTCTAGAGACACTCAGGAGGAAGAAGCTTTATGGCAAGCTCTCGAAGTGTGAGTTCTTTCTGGACATAGTTGACTTCTTGGGTCATGTGGTGACCGGAGATGGGATCTCAGTGGACCCAAAGAAGATCATGGCAGTTGAGGCTTGGTCGGCACCGAATTCAGTAGCAGAGATTAGGAGCTTCTTGGGATTGACAGGCTATTACAGGAGGTTCGTGCAGGATTTCTTCCGGATTATAGAGCCATTGACTAGGCTGACCCGGATGGATGCAGAGTTTGTTTTGTCAGAGGAGTGTCAGGTCGCTTTTGATGAGTTGAAGAAGCGGCCGACGACAGCTCCGATTCTGACATTGCCATCAGGATCGGAAGGGTTCACTATCTACAGTGACGCCTCAGGGAAGGGTTTGGGTTGTGTCTTGCAACAGCATGGAAAGGTGATTGCCTATGATTCCAGGCAGTTACGTCCCCATAAGAAAAACTACCCTATCCACGACTTGGAGTTGGCAGCAGTGATATTTGCTTTTAAGTTGTAGAAATACTACTTATACGGAGAGAGGGTGGAGATCTTCACAGATCATAAGAGCTTGAATATGTGTTTACACAGAAGGAGCTCAACATGAGGTAGCGCAGGTGGTTGGAGTTGATGAAGAACTTCGATATTTTACTACAGTACCATCCAGGGAAGGCCAACGTAGTTGTCGATACCTTGAGTAGGTATCCGACAGCCATGTGTTTGACTATGGATCGTTACTTGCTAGCAGATTTGGAGAGCCTGGGGATTGAGGTGATTGTTCCAGGAGTTCAGATGCAGATGTGGGGCCTTCAGATTCAGTCAAACTTGATGGAGAGGATCAAGTCGACGCAGTTCGAGGATGTTGCTTTGCGGTGTATCCGAGAGCAGGTTCGAGCAGGAATGGTGGATGATAAGTTTACTCTTGCAGAGGATGGCACTTTGAGGCACGGTTCCAGTCTATTTGTGCCCAGTGGAGAGCTCAGGAAGCAGGTCATACAGGAGGCCCACCGATCTCAGTACTCTATACATACAGGTGCCAACAAGATGTACAGGGACCTGAGGGAGCACGTCTGGTGGTATAGGATGAAGCGGGAGGTAGCTCGCTTCGTAGCCAGATGTTTGGTCTGTCAGCAGGTCAAGGTAGAGAAATAGAGGCCACGTGGTTTGTTGTAGCTATTGTCCATTCTAGAGTGGAAGTTGGAGCACATCATGATGGATTTTGTTTCTGGATTGTCGCGTACACCAGGAGGGAAAGACACAATTTGGGTCATCGTAGACAGTTGACCAAATCAGCCTACTTTTTGCCATTTAAAGTGGGTACGTCTATTGAGAGGCTTGCAGACATGTACATACGGCAGATTGTCAGGATTCATGGAGTTCCGGTCAACATCATCTCGGATCGGGATAGTCGCTTTACTTTCTATTTTTGGCGAAGTCTGCAGACTAGTTTGGGCACTCAGCTCAAATTTAGTACTATATACCACCCTCAAACAGACGGATAGTCAGAGAGGACTATTAAGACCCTCTAGGACATGCTGCAGACGTGTATCTTAGATTTCGAAGGATCCTGGGAGGATCACCTGCGCTTGGTGGAGTTTGCTTACAACAACAATTTTTAGGCCAGCATTGAGATGTCACCCTTCGAGGCACTGTACGGGTGTAGATGTCGTACACCCTTATCTTAAGATGATGTTGGAGAGCAAGCTTTATTGGGACCTGAGATGGTTGTTGATGCAGCCGAAAAAGTAAAGCTCATCAGGGACAGACTTTGCATGGCGCATGACAGACATCGGCATTGGACCGATAGCCACCGGAGGCCTTTGGAGTTTGAGGTACAGATTAGAGATAGGATTAGAAGTAGGTTGTTTGTTTGTGTTTGTTTGATTATTTTGTAACTTGAGACCTTGTTTGTGTTTAGGTCGGAGACCTAGTTTTTCTGAGGATATCTCTGACTCGTGGTACCATACGTTTTGGTGGAGGTAGAAAGCTTAGCCCGCGCTTCATCGGACCTTTCATGATCAGCGAGAGATTCGGTGATGTGGCATATAGGCTAGACTTTCCCCCTTTACTAGTGGGTGTCTACAACGTATTTCGTGTATCACATTTGAGACAGTATGTGGCGGATCCTAGCCATGTACTCGACCATTCGGAGATTGAGGTGGAACCTACTCTCAGTTATCCAGAGCTGCCAGTGGAGATTCTGGATCGTCGGAAGAAGGTACTGAAAAACTAGGTGATACCTTTGGTTCGCATCGCATGGAGGCATCATTCTCCAGGAGAGTCTACCTGGGAGCGGGAGGATGAGATGCACGAGCGATACCCATATCTTTTTGGATCTTGAGGTATGATTGTCTATCCTTCTGATCAGTTTAGTTTCGTCTTTTAATTTTGAGGACAAAATTATTTTAAGAAGGGTAGATTTGTCACTACCATATTTTAGCTTGAGGGTATTTTGGTCATTTTGAGAATTTTGGATTTAGTTTGAATTATTGGGGTGATGATTGTTATTTTTGACCTTTTCTAGTTGAGACTTTGGAGACTAATCTAGATGTTGACTATAGCTATGGTGACTTGATTAGCATGGTGGGACCCTAGTCTAACTTAAATCAACCCAAGTTAAGTTATTTTGAATCAAGTTTCATATAGAGAATAAATGATTATGTTCATGGACTTTTGACTTATGGGTTAATTTCCTTTATCATTGAAACTTGGCCCAAGCCCATTAGTCATAACCCTAACCCTAATTTCTTCTTTATGGTCGGCCACATAGGGTCCCCCTATTTAATCTCTCTTCCTAATTCTTGCCTCTTTTGCATCAAAACAACTTTTGGAAAGAGAGAGGTATTGGTCCTTCTTCCCCAATTTATAACTCTTTCATTTTAATTCCTTTTTAACGCTAGTTTCTTGCATTAGAACTTAATCCCACTCTATCTTCTGTTAATGGAGAGAAATCTCAGATTTGATACAATTTGGAGCTTTTGGCTTGCAAGAGAAATCTTTCTATTTGGGACTTTTTCCTTGTCATTGATACTCTATAGGTAAACACCCTAAACTATCTTTTAATCCTGATTTCTTTGCATAATAGCCTAGATCTAGGTGTCCCCTAGCTGTGGTGTGTGATTGGTGAAGTTTTGCATTGATTTCGTGTCCGTATCGGACACGTATCATAATCTATTTGCAAGTGTTTGTGTAAATGTCATAATAGAATTTATTTGTAATTTTTGGAAAAGTATTTGAATGGAAATAATGATCTATATGCATGTAATGGTTTCCCTATGGACTGAATTAAATTTGAGCCGTATCTGTGTCCAAACAGGATACGAATACGCTCACCATGCACGCACGGGCAGTGCCCTGCTGCTCGAGGAGTTTTCCTCCTTGCACAGGCCACGTGGGCAGCTGCCACTTGGCAGGGAGGTGGGGGCCATGACTAACATATCAGCCCCCAAGCCTCGTGTCAAGGGATTTCGTGTCGAATACGATATTAGACCCGCACGTGTTTTATACTGCACGTTATACCGTACGTTTTCCTTGCTGACACACGTCTCGTGACCACACAGGACACGACGTGGACACTTCGTGATGTGTTCAGTATGTAACCCTAGTGCTGGGCTACACGTGGACGTGACCACGTGGACACACGTGTTGTGTGTCGTGTCTACGAACGCAATGAACCCGTGCACGAGACTGTGCAGTGTTTCAACGTGCTCGTGTGTAGGAATTGTCTTGGACACGTTTGTGTCACACTAGGACACTTGTGTGACACATACACGTGTGCACCATTATTTACCAACCATTAAACTGATTATTAATTGTTTTTGAATTCGAAATCGGGTTTCCCCAATTTTTCTGATACTAGGTGCAGTGTATTGATTTTCCTGAGATTTAAATTGGGTTTTACTGATTTTTAGATGATTAATTTGCAATGTTGGTTCACTTATATATATATATCTGAGTTTAAGTTACATGGTAGGATTTATGTTAGCATTAGATTTATGGGTTTCGAAATGTTATTGGACTGTTGTAAACTGGAAACTGTTTATGTGTACACTGATTTCTCATATTATATATACACACACACAAATATGTACACCACCTGAGAACACATTGTGTTTACACTCACATTGAAATGTCACTAGCCTGTCACCCTAACCTGTGTTGATTCTAATATACATGTTCATATTAGCACACACACAGAGGAAAACCTAAGACCCTATATGTCCAGATGCTACACACACACAGACACATATTGAGACACTCACTCACACATTGACACACACATACACACAGGTACACACAAAACCTAAGACACCTATGTTGTACTGTATACACACACACACACACATTGAGATATACACACAGAGGAAACCTGAGAACAGGAACACACACACACACACACACACACACATTCCACATGTATACACACACACCACTGTTATATACACACACATATGACACACACACATGTCACTCTATTTCTCTCTCTCTATATGTATATATAATATCTATAACCTTGCTAGATAATAATGTAATATATATATATATATATATATATATATATATATATATATATATATATATATATATATATATATATATATATGTATATTGCCTATATGAATTTTAGTATATGTAAATGTGGTGAACATCTACTAGTGTATGCCAATATAGATTGTATATAGGCATATAGCCCAATATGATTTTTCTATATGTAAGCCTATGTATCATATGTGTATATGGGAATGTATACACATGAGATTTTGTGTGGATAGTTTGTATAGCATTGTGATGGTATGTGAATGCTAGATAGACATGGTTAGGCTTAGTGAGACTTGTCTAGTTAGGAATTGGCCTAGTTGACCTAGTTTGACTAGTGTAGTTGACTAGAGTTGACCAAAGGTTGACTTTAGCCTAGATTGACCCAAACACCATGTAGAATTCATTGTAGTATTCTATTTTACCATTTTGGACATATTATGACTTGTGCTGTTCTAAATAGGAGTTAGACACCCTCCTCAGACAATATTTCACTTCAGATACTCAGGATATCAGGCGAGTACATTCTCTGACCGTTTCATACTTAATAGGATTTATATTTATGCTCTAGATTACTTTACTTGATGCTCTTACGTTGTTAACATGGATTGGTACTATATGGATCCCTTCATGAGATGTTATCTCCCTCGGGAGCATCGGGTTACAGTATGTCATGTGCGTTTTACTTTCATCATGTACTCCGGTGCTGTCACCATTTATGTGCACTCTTGTGATTCATATACTCTCATGTTCACAGTGCCCCTATGTATACAATCATGTTCACCCTTTTATGGGCCTTCATGTGATATCATGTGCAATAACATAACCTGTCTGGATCCTTGTGTATTGATTGGGGGTAAGGGGGAGTATAAATGGTCATGTGAACAATTCTAAAGTAGTATACTCATGTGCAAACTCTTAGATTACTCATGTGCAAATTCAAGCCGTTCATATGTCTATCTTGTACTCTAAATCACTAGTTCACTGTTAGTTCTTTACTTATAGTAGATATTTCCTTACAGTCATCTCTTTTACTTCATTTATATTCTTCAGCGTTTCATGTATCTTACTCTATTGCATATTATATATCCTGTCATATTATAAACTGCGTGAGATGTATTGTGCTTGCTCCCATCCTGACTGGACCTGTTGAAAATATTACAGATGACATTAAGGAGTTCTGTCCTATATACTATAGAGCAGGCCTAGATGACACATGTGAGCTGGACTCCCACGAGGACCCAGTACTTGCAGAGGACATTACCCCAGTAGTTTAGGCTACTTAGCTAGACCAGTATCTTACTTGTTATCCTGTCTTGTTTGGATACACTTATATTTATTTAGAGATTTTGTTATTCTGGATATTATGGAGTTGTTATCTTAGACACTTAGATTCTCTCTCTTATCTTGTATTTTATTGTGAATTCAGATCTTATCTATTTATTTTATCGTACTTTCTACCTTAGCTGTGATTGAGTTATACATTCCTATATTGTCCTCCATTCGGAGCGTATACATTGTACAGGTACCTTATAATTGTTAGATGTATGTGACCTAGGACAACGTTCTACTGCCGACACTGCGGCATAGGCTGTACGTACCCACTTCTCGTGCCCCTACACTGGGTGCGGGTCGTGATATATGTATTATATCAGTTCTATGATAAGAATCGAATCCACATTGTAGCCTCTACCGCTTACAATCCAGCAGCTATTGGATTAGCATAAGCCTTCAATAAGACTATCATCAAACTTCTCAAGAAGTTCGTGTCTTCAAACAAGCGTGATTGGAATGAGAAGCTCGACGAATATCTCTGGGCCTATCGTACAACGGTCCGGACTCTAACAAGCAGTACGCCATTCTCTCTGGTTTATGGGAGTGAAGCAGTTCTTTCCCTAAAAATCCAGATTCCCTCTCTTCGAGTAGCCTTAGCTAGTGAGTTGACTACCGAAAAAAGTTACCGTTGGCGACTATAAGAGCTGGAAGCGCTTGACGAAAAATGCTTATTAGCTCAATAGCGTATTGAGCTATACCAAGCTCGCCTTTTTAGAGCCTTTAACAAAAAGGTGAAGGAAAGAATCTTTCAAGTTGGTGATCTGGTCTTAGCAGTGAGAAGACCAATATATTCTAGCCTAATTGGAAAGGTCCTTTTATTATAGAATCAGTATATTCTAACGGTACATATTGACTAACCAAGCCTGATGGTGACTTGCTCATGATGTCGATAACGACAAGTTCCTGAAGAAATATTATGTGTAACCTTCATGTACATCGTTCACATATACCCTGTTTTAATCATGTAAATATATAGTGTAATGTTTACATGATTCGAAAAATCATCTAACTATTATCCGTATTTCAAGAGTCTTGGATACGCCATGGATAATAGGTCCTCTAAAAAAGATTCCCTAGTAGAATTATCTTCGTTTTGGACTCTACCTAAACTCGGTCTTATGAAAACGGTCACGTCCATATTACCTCTGAACTGTTTTCCGATAGTTAATTCCTAGTAGAATATTTAAGAAATGTCTTGCCACGTCCATATAACCTCTGAGCAAAACATTCATCAGAAATAATCACGTCCATATTACCTCTGAATTATTTACTGACTCCTTCTCAAATGTTATATACCCGTCCACGTCCATATTACCTCTGGTCGAGATATAAAACATTTTCTGCTATTACGTCCATATTACCTCTATTAGCAGCATCTTTCAACTTATTATCTATACTAAAGAACTTTGAATATAAAATCGGTAATGAGTTCACATCAAATTCTCCAGCAAAATGCCCACCAGAAATATCCCTACTACGTCCACTACTACCTCTAGTTCTGATATTTAACAAACTACATTCATATGTTTCGAAGGCCAAAAGATTCTTTATTAAAAATGTCTATCAAAAGACAGAGAAAATCAAAAGATACAGGAGTCTTGACGGCTAATTGAGCCTATTACAAAAGAAGATCTAAGGGATACACAACCGATTGATGCTATCCCTTAGAGCCAAAATCTTGGTCTCGGACTTGGCTGTAGCACGACGGCGCGCTTCTTCCTGTCGGGCAGATTCATCCTGGAAGGGGATCATTTTTGCGTGCTCTCCTTCCAACTTTACCAGCTGTTCTTTTATTTGGTCTGAAGTTGTGGCAGTCACGGCAGCCTGAACCGAATAATCCTCTTGTTCAGACACAACTGTCCTCAAGCTGGCCTCTAGTTGGACAATCTTATTTTGGATCTGCGTGATATAATTATATTTCTCAGTGATTTGGGCAGCAAGCTTATTTTCGAAGCAACACGAGCCTCACTCGCGGCGTTGAACTGCTCATACTGATCAACCAATTACACTGATCTCTTGAGCAAGGGCATCCTTCCTGGCCTGGAAAGTAGCCTCCTTCTCCGCGAGAGCCGCGACTAAAGCCTCATCTTCTTCAAGAAACAGCGACGTCGGGCTTGTTTGGCTTCCCTGAGTTTGTCCACGTTGTCCTCCAAGTCATTTAGAACTTTCCTTAGAGCATTAGCCCGCTCCTCGTAGCCAGTAATGCTCTCAAGGACCGCCACTTGGCATTCAGCAACAACCTTCATAGGGCCAAAAGTGGCATTCCGGTTTAGAACTCCAGGAAGTTTTACTTTCAAAATAGAATAGAAAGCTTTGACGACTTCCTGGGCCATCTCGACATCTTCGGAAGAGGTCGTTGGAGAGGGAGCTTGCTGGGGATCTTTCGTCCCAGGAAGAGATACTTGGGAAGAAGCCGAACCTACCATCAAGCAACATATATATCAGCAATGGAAAGAAGAACTTAAAGTGTGTGAAAGGTTTGTAATTTTATACCTCCTACCTGCTCAATGTCAACTTGAGCTAAGGAAACAAGAGCAGACCCAGGTCGCTCAATGTCAACCTTATCTAAAACATATGCAGGTTGCTTGTCTTCTACGGCCCCAGCTGGACCTGGAGCAGAGATGGTAACAACCGCCTCGGTACGCTGATCAACTTCTTCAGCTACCGATGCCGACTCACCAAAAAACGGTTCAAAAATAAGGGCCCCTGCTGGACCCGAAGCAAGTTCAATAGCGGCCAGTCCCAATGCGCCGTTTAACTACTTCTTCAGCAACTGATGTTGGTTTACTGACAAAACTTTCTGCACCAGCCACACCGGGAGACCCGGGGAAACTTTTTGTCTTGCCCCAGTGTCTGGGGCAACCTTTGCATATTGTTCCCTCTCTTTATCTACAAAGGAATATACGATGGCAGTCAGCCTCACGAGGAGTACACAAAATCGAAGGACAGAAAATCTCATCCGAGGTAAAGCACAAAGATAACATACCCGCGGAAGGGTGAGCCGATTGGACTTGATTCTCGTCCAACTTATTCATTAAAGCCTCGAGCTCAGACATATCTCCTAAAGAGATATCATAAGAAGGACTGGCTTCATCCGTCGGTTGAGGAGGAATGGGAGACACCGTCGTAACATCCACCTCTTCAGACGAAGAGGCACCTGCCTTGGACAGGAATTCAACGTCCTATACAAAGGACAAACGCAAGGATAAGAAGCGTTATTTGAAGACATCACGAGTATTTGTTCTACCAAGATGACTATAGAATCCAGATCTACCTCCGGGATAGTAACGGCCCGTGACGCCGTTTTACTCCCTTGAGTTTTTTGGGAAGATCTTCTGGAAGGAGGCGAGCCGGCACTCACATCCTTGACCTTCTTTACACCTCTGACAACAAGTTTCTTTTTCCTTTTAAAAGTCGATTGTTGAGCCAGTTCAGTCGAAGCTTTTCATTTTTGAGGAAGATCAGGAAGAGAAGTATCCCCTTCAATATCTTTTCTTTGTGGTGCTGTAGCAGTCGGCTCTTCGAGAGCTTCCCTCCTTGGTAGTGTTGCAGCTGGCTCTGTTGCAGGTGCGATACCTTCTCTCCTATGGCCCCTCATTGTTTGGGCTCGTCCTATATCGACAAAAGTGGAGGCAAGCCTAGTCCCAGATACTAAACTCCGTTCACGATCATACCGAGGATTAAGGGTACTGACCTGGGTATAAAACTTTGCAGCAGCAAAGAGCAGGTGAGTTTCAGGTTTATCTTCTGGCAAAGTAAAAATTGCCCCTGTACATCTGGCGTTGTAATAGCCCCATGCACGCGCCCCGTCAATCAGACTTCCTAGAGACTCCAGATGTAGGCTAGGGTTGCCCAGAAGAAGCTGGCTATACCCAAACTGTCGTGCAAAATAACTTGGCAGATAAGGTTCCAGGAAAGTGTGGTTCCTATCCCTGAGCACCAGATGAGAAGGCCTGATAGACTAGAGACAACGGAATGCTCCGGAGTCAAGCTCGTAGTGAGTGCACCCTCATATATTAAAGTATCGCCTGTATGGCCACTGCCAGATGTAGGGACACTTTGAAGAACTCATAATTATGTAGGAAGCTCAAATCCTTCCTACAAGCAGCCACCCCGGTGATGGCCCAGTCGGCGTCATTGAACCTTCGAAGAGCGACATCTCCTGCCAAAGAGCCTGCCTTCAACCCGGCATTCATTAAACTGGGATAGTGCAGCACCAGCCGTCCCATTAAGTAAGAATGGGAAGTTCAGTCCTGACAAAGTCCTTTCTACCATCATACGTCACTACGCTTGCAGTAAAGTCCCGCAAATCTCGTTGGATGGCGCAACCATTGCAGGAAGCAGGGCAAGCCAATATTCGAACACCAGTCTTACGTCCGGAAGAATCATACCCTGGCTCATCCTCTCGATAGATCCTGAACTACCAGGGACTACACAATCGTGGAGCCACGTCATCAGAAAGACGACCAACACAACCTTCTTCGATAACTTGAACTCAGCCTGCCCAAAGAAGTAATAAATTAGGGATTGTCCCTCCGAATTATCGCTATCATCGGTATCTGTTGCCGCGTGATCTGTCATCAGTTGCTCTATCTCAGATTTTGTTGAGGGCTTATGAGTTGAGAAGAAGACTGAGTCGTCTTCTTCCTCTTTCTTAATGAAGGCATAGTTAGTCCAAGACCTCGTATGAGGAATGGCCCCCTCGGTCTTGCCCTTCTTTGTGATCCTGTGATAGATGAAGAAGTGACAGAGCAACTCTTTGTACACTCCCACCATCTCAGGATTTTCCTTCTCCAAGTCTAAAAGCTCTTCATCACAAGGAACGTATTCCTCGTACGCCTCCGTTCCCCAGGGCAGCTTTGATATTGCCTGCATCTCATGTAGAGCCAAACCTATCTCCCCACCCGGAGTGAAGAAAGTACAGGTGTAATGATTGTACAACTCCACAAATACGATAAATATAGGAAATTCACTTTTATGCCATGTTGGGTGGCTCTAATGGCATAAAACAGGCCGATAAGTTTTAGGGTGTCCTCGTAGGTCGAAAGCACCCATTCAGTAAGGCCACTCCAGAATGGGATAAAGTACCTCAAACCTTCCATTCGCAGCTTTCCTTTCGTATACGACTCCTTCTTTGACATCATTAAATTGGAGAGGGTCTCGGCAACATAAGGATGAAGATCAGTTGGAACGTTGTTTATTATGTCCCATGATGCAACCCCCTCGTGTAATAGGATATGGAGCATTTGACACACTTGAGGGTGTCTTTCTTTCACTCACCAGAGTTAAATTGGATCTTGCCAAAAATGACTCTATGAAGTTCAGGGGTCAGATCCCATTTCATTTATCTGCGGGCAGCTAAATCGGTAAACGCCGACAGAGGGTATTGGCGTTCCATAGAGGGCAACCATATTCTTAAGTCATTCAATCTGACCACCAGAGGGTCCCTTAGACGTTTCGGCTCGCACCCTCAAACTTCAGGCTATCACCGAACAGAAAGTATGGTCTCTTGAAGCTCCGCTCCCCTCCGAGCACGAACTTCTTATTATTCATCATCTACTTTAGGAACGTCTTGTCCTGTTCAATGATAGCAATCATCCGCACCGAAGGATGGTTTTTGCTGATCTTAGCTTGAATGTTCTTGATCATGGCAGTGACGAGGCTTGAATCCAGAGCATGGCGGGCAGAGCTGAGAGGAATCCCACCAAGAGCTGGGACAACCATGTCAACTGTAAAAAATAGAACAAAAAGTCAGAAAAAAGACTGAGTCCTAGAAAAACATTCTATGCGCCTGAATACTATGCGCCCACATGGCCTTTGGGCGCATAGTAGTCCTTCTTGAACACAGAGCGTTCTGCGTGGGCGCATAACACACAACAAAAGTTTGTGGGTGCATACAAATATGGGCATATAAGAATGCTCACAGAAGCTTGCTTCTTTAGGCGCATATCAATGGTTATGTGCCCAAGCAAGGATCAGTCCGAGCATCACAAATTAACGCTCTGGACTTTGTTTTAAGGACAATGCCTCACCCAGAATGGGGTCTTGCACTAGCGGGGACGCTGTCGAAGGTGGAGAATCGCTCAGTGCAGCCTCCTTGCCCTTCGCAGATCTCTTGGCAGCCTTGGAAGACATGATTCATGCAGAGAAGAAATAAAGGGTCTCTTGAGAGTTTTTGAGATAACGAGAAGAATGAATTTTCTTTCTCCTCAAGGCCTATTTATAGGCTTGGACAAGAAGCTATGCGCCCACGTAGAGTATGCGCCCACATAGACTATGCGCCGACTATGGTCTATGCGTCCACGCAGAGACTTGGTCTTTTGTACATTATACGGCTACTACATGCTGATGTGGACAATGCACGAAGAATGGACCTCTTCAAATTTCGCTCCAATGAATCTGTCAGTTCGAGGAAGATCTCAACAGACCACCGTTTGACAGCCTTGCCAAATTCTATGCGCCCAACGAGGGAGTTTGCTATGCGCCCAGACTGTCTCCTATGCTTCTTTTAAAGTATTTCAAACACGTTCGAGTATCAAAAACTTTGAAGGGGGTCTTATAGAAGCATGAAAATTTCAGCATCATGCACCCAAGCCAGAGGTAGTTATGCGCCCAAGACAGGAAAGGCCATGCGCCCAAGACTGGAAAGCAAGATATGCGCCCCAGCCAGAGAGTGGCGGACAATCGCAATGCAAAACTCTATGTGCCCATGTGCAGTAGTACCCATGCGCCCACGTACAGTAGTACCTAAGTGCCCACATTGCTCCTTCATAAGGAGGCGCATAGCCTCCTTCCACATTATGCGCCCAAGTTAGGAGATCTCCGTGACTCGGTTAACATCCACGAACAGTTGTGTACCAAGCATGCGCCCACATCAGTCTCCACGAGCAATCGTGTACCGAAGCATGCGACCACGTCAACCCTTTGATCAACCCATGATCATGCAGTCTTTATGCGCCTACACCCTATGCGTCCAAAGAAGGACTGTGCACCCATAGAGAAAATAGTGTGTTTTCCCTGTGTGCGCATAATAGTCGTTTCAGTGCAAAGCGACTATAAATAGAGGTCTTATGCCTTTTCAAAAGGACAGAACGAAGAGCATTTCAAGAGCCAAATTGCTTCCCTTCTTGCCAGTGAGCCAAGAGTTAGCAATTTTCTTAGGTTTTCTCCCACTTTTTTAAATCGGCACGTTTACGGAGTAAAGGAGCAACTGCCGCTCGATCTTAATCGTCCCACTTCTCAGAATTCTTTTTGTACTAGGGATTCTCAGTGCAGGATCTCTTAGGCATACTTGATTTGTGGTGCCTTGCGCCAATAAGAAAAGACAGTACTTCTTCTTCTTTTTGTGTGTGTCCACATGGTTAGTTATAGAAGAAGACTCGGGAGCCAAGTTAGAACTCGTACCTCTAGATTTGTAACCCTTTAGTAATATAGAGTGTGTTGGAAAAGTAGCATTGTCACGAACCGCACCCTAGAGTTAGGGCACGAGAAGTGGGTACGTCCAGCCTACGCCGCAGTGTCGGCGGTAGAACGCTGTCCTAGGTCTCATGCATCTAACAGTATAAGGCTAAACAGTTTATAATCCCCGAATGGGGGTGACATAGCAGATACAGACTCAATCACATCTAAGGTAGAGCATGATAAGGATAGATAAAACATAAAATCCAAAAGAGGTACAACAGAAAGAAATCTAAGTGTCTAAGATACACAAATCCAAAAATACATCTCAAATCTCCAAACTTAGATACAGTAATCCATAAAGTAAATACAACTCCAGACAATTGAAAATAGCTAACTAAACAACCTCTAATGTGTCTCCTCTAGGCTAGCCGACAATCTCCAAGCTATCTGTAAAATTTATCAACGGGTCCAGTTAGGACAGGAGCGAGTACAGTACATCTCAACAATATCATAACAGGTTAGGAAATATAAACATGCTAGAGAGTAAGATACAGGATCTGAAGAAATAACATGATGAAAAAAGGGAGAGACTGTAAGTAAATAGCTACACTACATAGAGAACTATCAGTGACTAGTGATTCAGAGCACAAGATGGTTATGTAAACGGCACGATGTTATACACGAGTAATCTGCAGAGGTTGTACACGAGTAATCTACTGGATTGATTACATAACCACTTCTACTCCCCCGTCCCAATCAATACACAAGGATCTAGATATGATATGTTATTGCACACGAAGTATAGTCGCACACGAGATCATGTGAATACATGAATATACACGATTTCACACGATTTGTACACGAATGTCATGAATACAAAGAGTACACGATGCTCACGATAAAGTACACGAACACGAATACCCGATGTATCCGCTAAGGGGATAACATCGCACAACAAGATCCATATAGTACTAATCCGTGTTTCCAACGTGTCAGCATCATGTAAAGTAATCTAAAGCAGGAAATATAATCCTAAACAAGATATAAAATGATCAGAGAATGTACTCGCCTGGTGTCTGAATGTCCAAAGTAAATATACTGTCCGAGGAGAGGTGTCTGGCTCCTAATCAGAACAGCACAAGTCACAACATGTCCAGAAGGGTAATATAAAGCACTACAATGTATTTTACATAAATCTAGGTCAAACTAGGCCAAAGTCAACCCTTGGTCAACTCTGGTCAACTGCACTAGTCAAACTAGGTCAAACTAGGTCATGTCCTAACCCAGCAAGTCTTACTAGGCCTAACCAAGACTATCCTAGCAAGCACACATCAATACAAGGCTATACAAGCCAACATACAACCAACTCTATATAGCATGCAATTATTCAATACTCAAATAGGCAAGAATTCATATTAGATATACACTAGGTAATCTATTACTTTAAGCTATACATGTCTACACATATATACACATGCATATATTGGTATTCAACATTAGGTCTATAATCATGGCATTTCAAATGGCTGTATAAACTTATATATTACAATACAATATGCTAACATATATATAATATACGTATATAGCTAAGTTAACTATCTTCATAAATACTTATTTAAGAGGCTATGTGTGTGTATGTGAACATGGCAAAGGGGCAAGTGAGGGTTAAATGGGCATACATAGTGTATACATATCAAAGAGTGTCAAAGTGTAAGTGAACAAAGTGTCAAGTGTGATAGTGTCAACATAGTGTAAGGGGGTACATGAGGTAATATAGGATTTGTGTTAACATAAAACATTACATCTCATTAACTTATATATTGTATACATTACATCTATTATTATATTATATTCATGCTTGCATTCATTCATCATTTATTTATTCTCTTGCACTACTATATGCACCATACATTACATACTATGGAACCTACATATTCATTACAAGCCATACTTATACATGCTTACATTAGATAGGATATTTACACCTCATACATCATTTATTTAATCATTTACTCATGCTTGCATTCTCTATTTAGTTACATAATGTATATACATTAACATGGGTTAAAATCAAATAGAACATTATATTACACACAAGGGTGCACAAAATGCATATGCCGAATAGTAACTCCTACTAATAATCAATACTGTACCAACTCAGCATGAATTAAATTATAGGATTAAAATATGTTATAGATCTATGTGTTAGCTTTCCAAAACTTCAAACGGATCGCATTTTTGTTTTCGAAAACTCCCGAAATCGCGAAAACACCGAGAACGCATTTGTCTTTCGTACAGCTGACACTCAAATAATTCTCCAAAAAGTTACAGAAAGAATTAGGCCTATTAATACATGTTTTTGAAAGCTAACTTCAATACGCTTCTTTTAAAAGAAACGGGAGATTAAACCGAGCTTTTAGCTAGAAGTTATGACATTTCTAAGTTAGGGCTGAAATTAAAAACGTAGATAAAAATCATGACGGATTTGGGTAGTTTGAGACGAAAGAATACAAGTATATAACATAATATATCAAGAACTCACTCTCTACACTAATATATATATATATGAGACACTATAGAACATATCTTCAATACAAAAATATGAGATTAAACATGTAATAATTCATTCATACATAACAACAACACATAGTGTGTCCAAATTTGGGATTTTCCCACATGGACACAACCACAACACAAAGGACACTCCTATGACCTCCAAATGGACACAAAATGGACATAAATGGAGATACAACCATGGGGGTCATTCCTATGGGTTCAAAATAGACCTATATGCATGAGGAAATGAAAAGGAGAAGGGATTTATACCTCCCGGTAGATCGAATCAAAGAAAAGCCTTCCCGGAGCGACACCGACACGTAGAGATTCCAAAAGGACACGAACGAGCTCCGAATCCTCCTAAACTTGGGTAGCTTCCTCCTTGGCTAGAATGGAGAAGGAAAGAAAAGATTTGGTGACGAAATGGAAGGATTTGGTGGAGAAATTGCTAGGGATTGCTCTCTAGGAATTTGGGGAAGAACAAGAGAGAGAGTGTGGATGAGAATAATGAAATGAACTTGAGCCTATCCTCTCCCAAAGTGGCTGGCCATATGGGGCTATTTGTCCTATTATGGTAAGGTCCAAAATGCTCCCACTAACCTATTCTATGAGTATTAGGAAAGGGCTAATTGGTTGGGGCTAAATTAGTCATTCTAAAGTCTCTAATCACACTAACCTTATCCATAATAATTAGTCTAACCTCTAACTAAAATATTTCTATCATGTGGACTAAATTTAATATCATGTGGGCCATGCCTAACTAGTGTGTGGGTCCCACTAGAGTCAAACTACCCCCGGGTCCCCGTTTCAAGTCGGATTGAGTTGAAATTCGAACCCGACTCAAATAACCCCAAAACAATATCATAAATAATAAAATAATATCAAAATAATTCAAAGAGGTCAAATACAAAAAATATCCTTAGGCCAAAAATGATATTAAAATATTATAATCACATGGTTAGGCTCTAGGTCAAACAGTCTCTAGGATTTCACTAGCAAAACGTCAAAACCACAAGTTATTGATTTAAATAATTTTAAAATGATTTAAAATCACCAAAAATCATATCATGAATTAAATATCATTATTAAAATAATTATAAACACAAAATTTTAAAATTACCCTCATTTGGGAAACTGGGTGCTACAACTCTACCCACCTTAGAAAAATTTCGTCCTCGAAATTTAAGATCGATAGTACTGCTTCTAGAGCCTCTAACCTACCCAATATCTAAGGTAACACTTCCTAACACTGGAATAATAAACGGACATCTAAAAAGTGTCAATCTAGGAATACCTCCAATACTGCTATGCTGTACGGCGGTAATGGAACTTCAATAAAATATGGACTGGAACCTATATCCAAGGGACTAGACCTATTTTAAAGTGGTCTTAACTAAGGATGAAAAGGAACTGATCATAGGCTATAGGTATGCTCAAACTACTATCTTCCTATTAACCATCTATTAATACATTCTATTACCATAGGAACGATGCATTACTAAGACATATAGGCCCCTATCTCACATAACACATTTATACTCACCAAAAGACTTGTACATCCTATCAAGGCTGATACTATAATCTCTCATAAATCTCATAAGCTACATGTTTAGAGACACACATTCCCACATCAAGGACTAACCTATATATATATCTACAACTGATACTAATGGGTGACGTTTCTATTTCCCAACAATCAAGGTCTAAATTTTTTTTATCTAAATCATACAATTTGAAGGAATAATATACAAGGTCAGGGCATATCGTAGCATTTGGAAGTCTCACCTAGGTGCACTGGTCATTCTAGGTCAAAACAGTACTATGGTATCAACACACAAACAATCTAGGGTGTCCTAATTGGGAAGGTAAGGGAACAACAATCATCAAGGTTGTAGAGCTGTCTACCATCCTATATAAAAATTGGTCATTAACAAGCAACTAAGAAATTATTAAAAGTTTACTATTCCATAAAATGGCAAAAATTGAAAATTTAGGCACAACAAATCACAAATAGATTTTTGTCTTGACACGATCTAAGTTGATCAATTTCGAGATAAAACGAGATTTGGGCAAGAAGGGAAATCAATGAAATCAAAGTATGAGCACGAGCATCCAATGATGGAGATTCAGGTCATGATTAAATTTAATTCGACTGAGTACGAATACGAGGTTCATAGGCGATGAAAAGATTTCAAGGAGAATTGTCAAGGCTATCGCGAATGAGACTCTAGGGTCAAGTTTAACTATGTCTCCATTCTCGTAGATTGGTACATGAAAAAGCGAACCAAAGTGCAATAGGTTGATCAGACCATCATGTACCGGTTCTGATTAGACAATATATTAGTGGGTGGCCATCCAATAAAATATGTCATGACCAAGCTCGAAAATAGATAGGCTTGCAAAACTAAGGCTAATTTAGCAGCACAAGATATAAGGGTGGTAATGATGAAAGGAATTACATAGTCCAAGGTTCTTAACCAAACGGGTCAAGTAATCAGATAAGGTACAGGGTTAAGCATCTAAGGAAACAAGCAGAACACCATCACATGTCGGATCGAAAGAATTGAGTCAAGGCTGGATTTCTAATTGAAATAAGAAGAAATTTAGTATAATGGTAGAGGTTATAGTTTAGCCAGTTGACCAGAAAATTATATCAAGAAAATAGAGTACAAGAAGACGGATTTTAGTGGGACATGATATACCTACACGAAGGTGAGCTCGTCTAGGTCTTGCATATAAGATTTGTTGGAGGGTAACAGCTAGTATTACATTCCGAATATCAAAGTCACGATAAGGAACGTCAAGGATCTCAATTAGAAAGTGGGAGTTCAGGAGGTGGTAATTAATGCACAAAAATAATGAAGATCGAGTTAGTCATCTGCTTCTGATGCTCTTAAGTTCATCTGGTCATAACTTGCCAATCATATCTTTACCTCACCAGTCTCCATATGAAAATTTAACCTTTACTTAAATCCTTACCATGACTACCGTAGGTAATTCCCAATTTCCAAACACCACTCGTAAAGCACAGCCCTCACATTTAGGAATCAACATTAACCATTTATTTAAATTTTCAAGTTCTTTCACATTGTCTTAAATTTGACCCAAAACCTCTAAATTCCGTTTACGAATTCCTTGAACTTGTTCAAATTGTTCTCCTCGTATTATTTAATTTAAATCTCTAGGACTTACAAAACTTATCTTCCATCATAAAATCAACTTTCATATTTTCTTCGACATACACTCTTGAATATTATTCTCCTAAAAATATTTCACAACAATTTCTAAACTTCCATAACTTTGTGTTCTCTCTATCCCTAGTTATTTCCTCGCAACATCTTGTTTACTATCCTTATTAAACACAATAAACTTCTCTTTTCAATTACTAATCTTCTACACAGCCTCAGAGTAAAAGTTTTCCCTAGAATCAATAACCAAGATTTTCTAAGTTCTCAAAACTAGGTTGATCTCTGATATCCTCATTAGTTTTGAATACACCTATAAAATATCTCATAACCCTAAAATTTCTCTAAATGTAATTGTTTCCAGATTGGCAGTATACATCTCCTTATTCTATTCGAGACCTTTACCACATTTCTATCTCAAGTTTCCATATGGAACACTCCACATTTGATTTCCTTTAGATCATCATAAAATAACCAGTTACGTCTTCTCTGAGCTACATAATTTACGTCACTTCCTTAGCCTTCCCCATACAAAAGATACGAAGATTCAAGGGTTTTCGAAGTACATCTGGTAGGGACGATAAGATATGGATAATTAATGTAATGAGACAGAGTTTAAGATAAGAGGTAAAAAAGAATACAAGAAAATAATGGCGAGAAAGAATAATGAAGATATGTTCCTTCTCATCGGTTCAAACGAGAGGAACCCATCAAGCTTAAATTCAATAGCAAGGAATGAGGGTGAATCCAAACAAGAGGAAAAGGAATTCCAATTGAAGTTCAAAATGAGTTTCTCAGGGGTCGTCCCAGAAATCTCTCAAAGAATCCTAAGTGTGATTGAGTACCTTGGATTTAAAAATATTAATCTAAATACAAAATTAAATCAACAACTACAAAATTTTATCAAAATTATCAACTAATACCAGGATTCAAAGTTCTACAATGATCCACAAAATCAAATTCAAATCAAGGAAAAAGGTGAATCAAAACAAGGAAAAGGAGTTTAAATTGGAATTCAAAATGAGATTCTCAAGGGTCATCCCAGGAATCTCTCAAGGAATCCTAACAGTGATTGAGTATCCTCTCATCCTAACACCTTAATTTATATATATCCTATAGCAGGCTCGTAGTAGTACAACTAAGTCGTTGCGCTACTACGAAATTACACTAATGTGAATCTCGACTTGCATGGGCCACCACTAAAAACGTGTCATGACCCGCACCCTAGAGTTAGGGCACGAGAAGTGGGTACGTCCAGCCTACGTCGCAGTGTCGGCGGTAGAACGCTGTCCTAGGTCTCATGCATCTAACAGTATACGGCTAAACAGTTTATACTCTCCGAATGGGGGTGACATAGCAGATACAGACTCAATCACATCTAAGGTAGAGCATGATAAGGATAGATAAAACATGAAATCCAAAAGAGATACAACAGAGAGAAATTTAAGTGTCTAAGATACACAAATCCAAAAATACATCTCAAATCTTCAAACTCAGATACAGTAATCCATAATGTAAATACAACTCCAGACAATTGAAAATAGCTAACTAAACAACCTCTAATGTGTCTCCTCTAGGCTAGTCGGCAATCTCTAAGCTATCTGTAAAATTTATCAACGGGTCCAGTCAGGACAGGAGCGAGTACAGTATATCTCAACAATATCATAACAGGTTAGGAAATATAAACATGCTAGAGAGTAAGATACAGGATCTGAAGAAATAACATGATGAAAAAGAGAGAGACTGTAAGTAAATAGCTACACTATATAGAGAACTATCAGTGACTAGTGATTCAGAGCACAAGATGGTTATGTAAACGGCACGATGTTGTACACGAGTAATCTACAGAGGTTGTACACGAGTAATCTACTGGATTGATTACATAACCACTTCTACTCCCCCGCCCCAATCAATACACAAGGATCTAGATATGATATGTTATTGCACACGAAGTATAGTCGCACACGAGATTATGTGAATACATGAATATACACGATTTCACACGATTTGTACACGAATGTCACGAATACAAAGAGTACACGATGCTCACGATAAAGTACACGAATACGAATACCCGATGTATCCGCTAAGGGGATAACATCGCACAACAAGATCCATATAGTACTAATCCGTGTTTCCAACGTGTCAACATCATGTAAGGTAATCTAAAGCAGGAAATATAATCCTAAATAAGATATGAAATGATCAGAGAATGTACTCGCCTGGTGTCTGAATGTCTAAAGTAAATATACTGTCCGAGAAGAGGTGTCTGGCTCCTAATCAGAACAGCACAAGTCACAACATGTCCAGAAGGGTAATATAAAGCACTACAATGTATTTTACATGAATCTAGGTCAAACTAGGCCAAAGTCAACCCTTGGTCAACTCTGGTCAACTGCACTAGTCAAACTAGGTCATGTCCTAACCCAGCAAGTCTTACTAGGCCTAACCAAGACTATCCTAGCAAGCACACATCAATACAAGGCTATACAAGCCAACATACACCCAACTCTATATAGCACGCAATTATTCAATACTCAAATAGGCAAGAATTCATATTAGATATACACTAGGTAATCTATTACTTTAAGCTATACATGTCTACACATATATACACATGCATATATTGGTATTCAACATTAGGTCTATAATCATGGCATTTCAAATGGCTGTATAAACTTATATATTACAATACAATATGCTAACATATATATAATATACGTACATAGCTAAGTTAACTATATTCATAAATACTTATTTAAGAGGCTATGTGTGTATATGTGAACATGGCAAAGGGGCAAGTGAGAGTTAAATGGGCATACATAGTGTATAGATATCAAAGAGTGTCAAAGTGTAAGTGAACAAAGTGTCAAGTGTGATAGTGTCAACATAGTGTAAGGGGGTACATGAGGTAATATAGAATTTGTGTTAACATAAAATATTACATCTCATTAACTTATATATTGCATACATTACATCTATTATAATATTACATTCATGCTTGCATTCATTCATCATTCATTTATTCTCTTGTACTACTATATGCACCATACATTACATACTATGGAACCTACATATTCATTACAAGCCATACTTATACATGCTTACATTAGATAGGATATTTACACCTCATACATTATTTATTTAACTATTTACTCATGCTTGCATTCTCTATTTAGTTACATAATGTATATACATTAACATGGGTTAAAATCAAATAGAACATTATATTACACACAAGGGTGCACAAAATGCATATGTCGAATAGTAACTCCTACTAATAATCAATACTGTACCAACTCAGCATGAATTAAATTATAGGATTAAAATATGTTATAGATCTATGTGTTAGCTTTCCGAAACTTCAAACGGATCGCATTTTCGTTTTCGGAAACTTCCAAAATCGTAAAAACACCGAGAACGCGTTTGTCTTTCATACAGCTGACACACAAATAATTCTCCAGAAAGTTACATATAAAATTAGGCCTATTAATACATGTTTTTGGAAAGCTAACTTCAATACGCTTCTTTTAAAAAAAATGAGAGATTAAACCGAGCTTTGAGCTAGAAGTTATGACATTTCTAAGTTAGGACTGAAATTAAAAACGTGGATAAAAATCATGACGGATTTGGGTAGTTTGAGACAAAAGAACACAAGTATATAACATAATATATCAAGAACTCACTCTCTACACTAATATATATATATGAGACACTATAGAACACATCTTCAATACAAAAATATGAGATTAAACATGTAATAATTCATTCATACATAACAACAACACATAGTGTGTCCAAATTTGGGATTTTTCCACATGGACACAACCACAACACAAAGGACACTCCTATGACCTCCAAATGGACACAAAATGGACACAAATGGAGATACAACCATGGGGGTCATTCCTATGGGTTCAAAATAGACCTATATGCATGAGGAAATGAAAAGGAGAAGGGATTTATACCTCCCGGTAGATCGAATCGAAGAAAAGCCTTCCCGGAGCGACATCGACACGTAGAGATTCCAAAAGGACACGAACGAGCTCCGAATCCTCCTAAACTTGGGTAGCTTCCTCCTTAGCTAGAATGGAGAAGAAAAGAAGAAGATTTGGTGGCGAAATGGAAGGATTTGATGGAGAAATTGCTAGGGATTGCTCTTTAGGAATTTGGGGAAGAACAAGAGAGAGAGTGTGGATGAGAATAATGAAATGAACTTGAGCCTATCCTCTCCCAAAGTGGCTGGCCATATGGGGCTATTTGTCCTATTATGGTAAGGTCCAAAATGCTCCCACTAACCTATTCTATGAGTATTAGAAAAATGGCTAATTGGTTGGGGCTAAATTAGTCATTCTAAAGTCTCTAATCACACTAACCTTATCCATAATAATTAGTCTAACCTCTAACTAAAATATTTCTATTATGTGGACTAAATTTAATATCATGTGGGCCATGTCTAACTAGTGTATGGGTCCTACTAGAGTCAAACTACCCCCGGGTCCCCGTTTCAAGTCGGATTGAGTTGAAATTCGAACCCGACTCAAATAACCCCAAAACAATATCATAAATAATAAAATAATATCAAAATAATTCAAAGTGGTCAAATGCAAAAAATATCCTTAGGCCAAAAATGATATTAAAATATCATAATCATATGGTTAGGCTCTAGGTCAAACAGTCTCTAGGATTTCACTAGCAAAACGTCAAAACCACAAGTCATTGATTTAAATAATTTTAAAATGATTTAAAATCATCAAAAATCATATCATGAATTAAATATCATTATTAAAATAATTATAAACACGAAATTTCAAAATTACCCTCATTTGGGAAACTGGGTGCTACAAGCATATCGTCTTGCATCGCCCTATCCTTAGAGGGAGTGAAGGATATATTCCATGTCTCGCAGTTGAAAAAGTATGTGTCTGATCCCAGCCATATGGTCGACAATTTTGAGATCACAGTGGGGCCTATTCTATCATACGAGGAGTGGCCAGTTGGTATATTGGATACTAGTGAGAAGACGCTTATAGGACATACGATTAGATAAGTTCGGGTTTTATAGAAGCATTATTCTCCAGAAGAATCTACTTGGGAGCGTGAAAAGTCTATGAGGAAGCGGCATCCATATCTATTTGCATATTTCGGTAAAACATTAGCTTATCTTTTATGATATAGATTTTCTGCATATTAGTGTTATTTAATTTCGAGGACAAAATTTTTTCGGTAAAACATTAGCTTATCATTTATGTTTATATTTTATACTTATTAGATGTTTTAATTTAATTTCTTGATCATTAAATAATTAAATAAATTATTAGTATTCATTAGTATAAAAAAATTGAGAACTCTTACTTATATATATAATTTTTTTTAATTTCAGTAGGTTAACATGAAAAGGGTGGAGTACATATGTAAATATTATATATATATATATATATATATATATATATATATATTTATGCACTAAATTATCTTAAGTATAATTGTGCATAGCATATTAGTAACTATAACTGTATGCTTATATAACTAGGTATACATACACAGAGGTTAAGGAACTTTAAAAAAAAGCAATATATATTACTGTTCCCGAAGGAACAATAATATATAAAACCCGACAACCCCTCCTTTTTGTCTCGCAAGAACGAGATTGAAGAGGAATAGAGATTTGAATCTAAATCAAATCTCGATTTAATCGTATCAAATCTTTGCTGACTCCTTCGTGATCCAGACCTTTTCCATACGACCTAATCCTCATCGGATTGTATGTACTGCGGATGTAACCTAAGGGGAATTAGGATTTAAACTCCACATATATATTCGAACGAACGAGCTTAGGGTTCTATCATAAAGTTTCCATCGACACTTTTCCAAACCAGCGCAGCAACTCCAGAGCCGTGCCAACGTACCCACGCTCGTTCCCGACCCCTCGCATGCAGTCCACGACCGCCGCACCGCCGGACAGCGACCCCAGAGTTGCCCGTGAAGCAGAGCCGTGCGCCCAGAGCCTACCCCATGTACCAATTTTTGAGTCAATTATCTTTCGATTTGATCGATCGTTTTCACTTCTACGAATTTCTATAGGTAGCCTATATGATCTTCTTTAAACCCCTTCAAAAGGATTTAATTATAAGCTCTTAGGTCGACCGAGAACTCGACGCCATGTCGAGCGAATTCTGTCCCAAAAACAGAATTTGTAGGGCTGTCAAACCCTCAACTTGGAAACCAAATTTTGATCTGTGTATTAGGATATTTGGTAATCTAGTTGAAAACAGTTGACCACAGCATAAACGAGATTACAACGCACCTGTTAGATCTACGTTTTATTTATTATTCATGAAGTTATTCAAGGTTAAAGTTAGAGGAAAAACTGTATTAAAAACTGAGAATTTTAGTAAACTCTTCCCGATACGGCGAGCGCCCCGACAAACCGGGCGACGTGGACGCATACTATTCGAAAGACGCGTATGGATGTTGTCGACGTGTGGGAACTGAAGGAACTAGATTTTGTTACGTGTACGCTACGAAATCAGTGCGTATCCGTCAAGATACCCCTATATCGACCTTTTGCAAACATGGCCATAACTTCGTGTACGTTCATTGGTTCGAGACGAAATTTGCGCCACCAGGACCGCATCAAAATTTTGGTCCTATGTGCCAAGTTTGGTCCGATTCTGAGAAGGTCGACCAGAACATCTCTTGGCGGGCCCGCGACCCGATCCTATGGGCGAAATTGTACATTTCTCGTCTGAATCCAACTTTGGACACACGGTTGGGCTCGTCTCCTCATACCGGACCCATAGACATATAGTTTGACGACTTTAGAGACCATAGACATTGGTACGTATTTCGGTACAAAATAGGTCCAACGACGGACATTATTTTGACCCGTAATTATGATTTTGCCCCTGTTCCCGAATTAGACTTTTGGATAGGCGTTTCCTAGACATATTTTACACCGAGAACATTCTTGATGCTTGTTTCAGCATCCAGAGCCTTTCGTGGATTTTGAGATTTTACTGCCGACGTACTTGATTGTTGGATTGCCATTTCCGTACCGCCAGGCAAGATACCATGCCACCTTGCTCTGTGATTTACTTATTCTTATTTTCAGTTATTTATATTCAATATTACTTATTTATTGTTAGTATTATATCACTGTGCGTCCAAGTCACACTTGGGTGCAAGCGACTCCATCGGTTGTTTTACTGCTTTTAGTTTTATTCTCTTGCATTGACTTAGCCAAGTGACCACCCAGTTAGGATGAGGTATTGGTATACCTCATACGACCTTGACTCATGATCATCATGAGTCGTGAGTCACATGTAGGATACGTACTCGCGTAGTCGGCTGGCCATCGATACGTTTGAGGCGTGCGACGGTTAGGAGTAACTGCCAATAAATTGCAAGCTAGTGGACTTGGCAGTTACTAGATGTTCCTATAGGAGATGGATGTGACCCTACTAGGCATTGGGTGGGGAGGACATCTTCTTAACGTATGGGCCACATTTGTACTTTTCTATTCCTGATCCTGCTGGCCTCTGACATTCGATAAATGTTATGCTTTGAGGTCCCTGGTATCCTGGTGGGACCATACCAAGTTCCTGTAGCTAGAGTACCTATGCATTGAAGGTTTGTTCTTAACTGCATTTTTACTGTAGAACTGGTAGGCACCCTATTGCATGCATCCCTTTCTTTTCTATTATATATCACAGTTTATATGGCATGGTATTTTCTTGTTTCTTGTTACGTCCCTCTGACCTGGTTATCTCTCAAGGGTTAGACGATTTCTCGGAGGAATACAGAGCAGCACTGGATCCATCATACATAGATGACGAGGCATCTTCTGCTGATTTCTAGTTTATTTATTCATTGAGACATTTAGTGGACATCTTTACATTTCTTTATTTCTCTTTTCTTTCTATTTTGTGGAGGTTGGACTCTGATCATGTGAGACTATTTTTCATAGCTGTTTGTAGTGGGTATGTCCAGCCGGCTATCTCTTTGATACATTATATATTTGGACTCTTATATCTTCTATGTGTGATGAGATTAGATTATTATATTCTGGCCTGTGATTATTTTATATATACAGCTTATGTACGTATATGAGGATTCCATATATTGGATTATTCTTTGTATATGTGCAACTGGCATGTCTACGTACTCAGTCCAAAGTATTTTGGGACTGGGGTGTTATATATTTTTATGGTGGCCCATACAGGTCAGAAATTATTGTTGGGTTGCATGACTGTGCCCAACAAGCCTGCATATAGGAATAGGAGTAGTATCTCATCCAGAGCTACTACCTCCTTTGACTTCCAATCTTTTCTAATTTTCTTTGATTACTTGAACTGCCTTATATATAACCTTTCCTAAAGATCATCCTATTTTTTTCGTGCCAACAGTATGAATCTAAGAAGCATACGCTCTTCTGCCTTGGCCCTCACATCTGGTGAAGAGGCTACCCCGATGGACAGAATCCTTCGATGACTCCGGTGACACCGTACCAGCCAGAACAATCACAGCCTACTACGACTCCGACACCTGTGCACCCAGAGATTACAGCTCCCCTAGTCAGTCAGGCTGGGCAGGCCAATACCGTGCCACCAGAAGGGAGTGTACCACTACCACCTCTACCACCATTCCCTCAGCAGTTTCTACCACAGTCGGGCCACATATTCCTCTACCACCGACTGATGAAAGCCCTACATCCTAGTTCATGTATGCCATGATGCAGGTTCAGTGGCAATAGACTGAGCTGATGCGAGAGGCTATGATGGTAGCATTGGCTAGACCCCCACCTATATCCCCGATACTAGAACCAGCACCAGCACTGGCTCTGCATCCTTATGAAGGCTCTATCAAAAACTTCATAGACATGAACCCCAAGGCCTTCAGAAGAACGGAGATGCCGCTAGAGGTATCGCAATGGCTTATTAGCACAAAGAAGTTACCGAAGGCATCCCAGTTACCAGCTCGAGATTAGATGACAGCAGTAGACCTACTATTAGAGGATAATGCCCACTACTGGTGGAAGGCAGAAGAAAGGCGACTAGGTACTGGGATCACCTGGAAGCAGTTATATAATCTATTCTATGAGAGATTCTTTCCCATCTATGTTCGAGATGGTCTATATGACCAGTTCCTTCATCTGAAGCAAGAAAATATGACAGTTGATGAGTATGACTCAGAGTTCAATCACTTGAGTAGATTTGGTGTGGGACTGATCTAGACCAAGTTAGAAAAGGCGAAAAGATTCCATCAGGGGCTTGCACCAGAGCTCAAGTCTTATACGACTACCCAGTCTCGAGTCTCCCATTCAGCTGTCTTGGAGGAAGCTCGTGCTCAGGAGATTCTTCGCAAGGAGCAGCAGCAGACATCGAGACGTTATACACCAGCAGTGGCACCAGCCCGAGCTACTCACGATAGACCTATGATGAGGCCACCATGACAGTTCCAGCAGGGGCCCACACCTTATCAGAAGCCCACCTGCAACTATTACGGGAAGCAGGGACACCTCATGAAGGACTGTCGAACTCGACTTGGAGCATATTTGAGATGCGGGTCAGGACTACAAAAGGTAAAGAATTATCCGGAGCAACAGTCCTTAGATTATGCCTAGCAGAACCCGAGACCGATAGCCCTAGCACTTCCAGCACCCAGCCAGCAGCAAGGGCACCTCGTCCACCATTACTACCCTAGTCAGCACAGTTTGAGAAGGCCAGAGCTCAGGGCCCTGGACAGAATTATGGGAAAGCATTCTCTCTTGCTGTTGAGGATTTAAAGGCAGAGGTAGAGGTCATAGCAGGTATGGTTTTAGTTGATTCATATCCTGCCATTACTTTGTTTGACACAGGAGGCACTCATTCATTCATAGCCACTAGTTTTGCCACTAGACACAGCATTCCCATCACACCTTTATCTAAGAATACTAGAATCCTCACTGGAGGAGGAGTTGTACCTGTTAGTGGTGTTTGTAGACTTTGTCCTATAGTAATATATGGTAGAGAGATAAAAGTATAACTTCTTGTATTCCCTATGCCGACATTTGACGTGGTTCTCGGAATGGACTGGTTGAGCCAGTATTTTGCCCTTATAGGCTGCTATAGGGGCAGTATCATCTTTAGACTACCAAATGCGACAGAATTCGAGTTCACTAAGGAAGAAGGAGGGAGTTGTGATGCACCCACATTAGAGACTCACATGATGATGCAAGATACCCCTCAGCACCCTGTCATCTCTTAGTTCGAAGATGTATTCCCTGAGGATTTGTTGGGACTGCCACCCGACCGAGACATCGAGTTTTCTATTGAGCTTATTCCGGGAGTCGGGCCTATTTTATGTAGAATTTATCGACTAGCACCTAAGGAGTTAGTAGAGATGAAGACGCAGATAGACGACTTATTGGAGAAATGCTTTATTCGTGCCAGTACGTCACCATGGGGAGCACCCATTCTTTTTATGCCTAAGAAAGATGGGACAGTACGCATGTGTATCGACTATAAAGCTTTGAATGCAGTTACGGTAAAGAACAAGTACCCTTTGTCGCGCATAGACGATCTATTCGATCAACTGGATGGAGCAAAAGTATTCTCCAAGATCGACTTACAATCGGACTATCACCAACTAAAGGTTCGGAAGGAAGATATTTCGAAGACGGCATTTCGATCGAGGTATGGACACTACGAGTTCTTGGTCATGCCTTTCGGTTTGACCAATGTCCCACAGTCTTCATGAACTTAATGAACAAGATCTTTCACCACTACTTGGACAAATTTGTAGTCTTCTTTATAGATGATATCTTGATATACTCAAAGAGCCAAGAGGAGCATGAGCAGCATCTACAGATTGTTTTGGGGATCTTAAGGGATGAGCGACTTTTTACGAAGCTTAGCAAGTGTGATTTCTTTCTCAAGGAGGTATCATTTCTTGGACATCTTGTCACTGGAGATGGCATATTGATAGATCCGGAGAAGACCACAGCAGTCAAGGCATGGTCCGCTCCACATCAGCTTCCAAGGTAAGAAGTTTTCTTGGACTTACGAGGTATTATCGAAGGTTCGTAGAAGATTTCTCTCAAATAGCGGGCCTATAACTCGACTAACTTGCAAGGATCAGGTGTTCGTATGGACATTTGAGTGTCAAGCCACTTTTGACGAGTTAAAGAAGCGCTTGACCACGACACCTATCTTGACACTACCATCGGACTCGGGAGGATTCGTGATCTACAACGATGCATCCGGGAAGAGATTAGGATGCGTATTGATGCAACACGTTATGTAGTAGCATATGCATCAAGACAGTTGAGGGTGCATGAGAAGAATTACCCAACCCACGATCTAGAGCTCGCAGCGATTATCTTTGCTTTGAAGTTATGGAGACACTAGTTGTACGACGAGAAGGTAGATATCTACACTCATCATAAGAGCCTCAAGTACGTATTCACACAAAAAGAGTTGAATATGGGACAACATTGTTGGTTGTAGTTGATGAAAGATTACGAGATCGAGCTATATTATCATCCGGACAAGGCTAATGTTATGGCAGACGCATTAAACCGTAAGCCTATGGCTCATTTTTTGACCACACAGAGAGAGTTGATTGGAGATTTACAGCAGTATTGAGGTAGTATTGCCTAGAGTGGATGGCATATTAGCCAATCTCCAAGTACAATCGTTGCTAGTAGAGAGGATCAAGGTTGACGACTTAGAGAGAGGACTGAAACAGAAGAGGAGACGGGATTGAGGATTCATTCCGATGGAACATTGCGATGTGGTGATCGTATTTATGTTCCTAATGGATAGCTACGGCAGGAGGTGATGGCGGAAGCACACAGTTTGACTTACTCTATTCATCCTGGAGAAACTAAGATGTACCGGGACTTATGACAGTATTATTGGTGGCACGGAATGAAGCAAAAGATAGCTCGTTTCGTGGCCCAGTGTTTGGTATGCCAACAAGTAAAGGCCGAGCACCAGAGGACGGTCGGATTACTGCTGTCGCTACCCATTCCTGAGTGGAAGTGGAAGCACATTACGATAGACTTCGTCACGAGATTTCCTCGGAGTCCTAGTGGACGAGATGCGATATGAATGATTGTTGATAGGCTTACCAAGTCAGCCCATTTCTTTCCTTTTAGAGTGGGACACTCCACAGAAGTTTTGGCAGATATATATATATAAAGCAAATAGTGAAGCTATATGGTGTACCAGTTAGCATCGTGTTGGACCGTGACTCGAGGTTCACCTTGTACTTTTGGAGAAGTATGTAAGACAGTTTGGGTACGCATTTGAAGTTTAGCACGTCATACCATTTGCAGACATATGGCCAGTCAGAGCATACGATTCAGATGCTAGAGGATATGTCGAGAGCGTGTATGCTTGACTTTGGCAGGTCATGGGAAGACCGCCTTTATCTTGTAGAGTTTTTCTACAATAATAGCTATAAAGCGAGCATTCAGATAGCTCCATTTGAAGCATTGTATGGTAGGAAGTGTGGATCTCCTATTTGTTGGAGTAACATAGGAGAGCGACATATATTGGGTCCCGAATTGGTTTTGAGCACAGTAGAGAAGGTGAAGAAGATACAAGACCACCTGCGTGATGGAACTGGAGATTTCCAGGACCCTTCCTTTGGTGTACGTATTGATCGATAGAAAGTTAAACAGATCTAATACGTGTTCTAACCCTTCATAGGCGGAAACTAGGGTTCACGAATTATACCTGCAGCGGAAAAGAGACAAGTAATTCCTGGTAATCTCGAGCGTACGACCCCAAGATCTTCTGCACGTATTCCTTCCTCGAGTTGGACGTCGTGTGGGCGACGATCTCCTAACTTTTTCTTCTTCTTGGCAGCACTTTCTTTCTCTCCTTACGTGAATCACAAATTTAGAGAAAATTTTAGATTTCTGATCAGTAATCTGGCAGCCAAAGAATAGAGGATATATATAGGCTACGGCAGGGACCATGAGGAGAAATTAGGGTTAGGCCCCCTAACGGATCTGAATATCCCGTGTTCAGCCCGAACGCACAATCCAGGCCCATTAACAATAGCTCGGTCCACTAATGAGCTATTGTTGCACTACCTCCCTAATCCCAAATTATGTTTGTGGGCTCCTTTTATTATATGCTCGTTTGGCTCCCCATGTTAAGATATCGTATGTCCGTCGATCAAATTAAGTTACTGACAACTATATTGATTCGACATCTTTTATCCTTAAGTAGTACCGCTCAACTTTATTTGTCATGTCGGATATAATCTACCTGCAGGGTTTACATGACAATCCTTATGAGCTCCTTAAGAGGACATCATCAACCCGATGTATCGGGACATGGATTCCATTTATAATCAACAGCCCATCATACATACAATGTTATTACCCAATTCATAGAGGTTGTTGATCCATAATGAATCTCACTCTTTTATGAGTCAAAGTAATGCACATTGCATATATATGTCCGTTATTATATCCGGATTAAGAGTACAAGCATCCATAATAACAGAGGTGTTTGTTCTCTTATGTAGTCAGTACAAAGAGAACAACCTCAAGTGGTCCTGTTCAATACACACAAAGTGTACTCGTGTAAACCTATAGTCAAGATAGACTAATACCAGATTACACTACAACTTTTCCAATAGATTGTCCAAGTCCATCTAGGTTGTGAACTATTTATATACTCCATAGGAAACTGATAATATGATCTTCTGTGTGACACCACACACCATATTATCTATAATATAGAATATCAAACATTTGCATTAACACTTGCAACAAATACAATATGCAAACATTTGCCCATATGATTCTCATTCAAAATTTAAGAAAATAAGGTTACTACAAAAGTGATGCTTTTAGTATATAACCCTAACAATCTCCCACTTATACTCAAAGTATTGCTTTTCAGTATACTGTTACAAATCTCCCACTTATACTTAAAGCCATGCTGCTACACATCTGACTTCCATTCCTTCAACATGACTGTCAAAAGTCTTAGCTGGTAAGCTCTTTGTAAAGGGATCAGCGAGGTTGTCGGCTGATGCTATCTTGATCGCAGCAACTTTTCCTTTCTTTACGAAATCTCGTATCAGGTTGTACTTACGCTCAATATGTTTGCCTGTCTTATGGGCTCGTGGTTCCTTCGAGTTTGCCACTGCACCACTATTATCACAATAAAGTGTAATAGACTTAGGCAAACTAGGTACCACATCCAAGTCCAACAGAAAGTTTCTGAGCCAAACCGCTTCTTTGGTTGCCTCAGAGGCTGCCACATACTTGGCTTCCATGGTGGAATCAGCAATACATTTTTGCTTGATACTCCTCCACACAATGGCTCCACCTCCCAAAGTAAACACATAACCTGAGGTAGATTTCCTGGAATCCCTATCTGACTGAAAATCTGAGTCTGTATACCCCAAGGGAACTAAACTATCTGCCTGGTAAACTAGCATATACTCTTTATCCTTTTCAGGTACTTCAAAATATGCTTTACGGCAGTCCAGTGCTCTTGTCCTGGGTTAGACTGATATCTGCTGTCCATGCCTACGGTAAAGCAGATGTCTGGTCTCGTACATAGCATTGCATACATTAAGCTTCCTACTGCTGAAGCATAAGGAACTGTCTTCATGTTCTCTATCTCTTTAGGTGTCCTCGGACACTGCTCCTTTGATAGAGTAATTCCATGTCTAAAAGGTAAGAAACCTTTCTTAGAATTTTGCATACTAAAACGAGTTAGTACAATATCGATATAGGAAGCTTAGGATAAGCCCAACATCCTTTTCTTGCGATCTCGTAGAACTTTGATCCCAAGGATGTGACCTACTTCTCCCAAGTCCTTCATATCAAACTGTTTGGATAACCATACCCTTACATCAGATAATACCTTCACATTATTTCCAATGAGCAAGATGTCATCCACATAAAGTACTAGAAACACCACCACGTTTTCGTCACACTTTCTGTATACACATGATTCATCCTGACATTGATCAAATCCATAGGATTTTATCACCTGATCAAAACAGATGTTACAAGATCTGGAAGCTTGCTTAAGTCCATAAATGGACTTTTTGAGCTTACAAACAAGATGCTCCTGGCCCTTTTCAATAAACCCGTCTGGTTGCTTCATATATATGTCTTCCTCAAGACTTCCATTAAGGAAAGCTGTCTTGACATCCATTTGCCAAATCTCATAATCGAGATGAGCTGCAATAAATAAAAGAATCCGAATAGACTTAAGCATGGCTACAGGAGAAAAGGTTTTCTCATAATCGATACCCTCTCTTTGAGTAAAACCTTTTGCTACAAGCCGAGCTTTAAAGGTTTCAACCTTACCGTCTGATCCACTTTTTCTCTTATAGACCCACTTGCATCCAATGGCTTTTACACCAACGGGTGGTTCTACAAGCTCCCAGACCTGATTAGAATCCATAGATTCTATTTCAGATATCATTGCTTTTTGCCAAGACTCTGCATCTTTATCTTGGAGTGCTTCATTGTAGGTACAGGGATCATAATCTTGTTCCTCAGGGACGAAGTCTGATGACTCTCCCAAGAACATATATCTATCAGGTTGTATCACAACCCTCCCACTACGACGAGGCACTATCGGTTGTGGTATAACATTTGTGACACGTTGTGCAGTTATTTGTGGTTCATCCTCTTGTACTGTTGGTACTAAAGTACTTGGTGTCTCACGTCTCAGTTCTTCTAGAACAACTCTACTTGTGGGTTTATGGTTCATCACATAGTCTTCCTCTAAGAATCGGGCATTGGTGCTAACAATGACCTTCTGATCCTTAGGACTATAAAATAAACCTCCTTTCATTCCTCTTGGATAGCCTACAAACAAGCGTACTTCTGTACGAGATTCCAACTTATCTGCTTTCCCATTCAGCACATGTGCTGGACTACCCCAAATGCGAACATGTTTCAGACTAGGCTTACGCCCAATCCATAGCTCTGTGGGAGTAAGAGGTACTGACTTAGAAGGAACCAAGTTCAAAATATAAGCTGCAGTCTCTAAGGCATATCCCCAAAACGAATCTGGCAAATCCGAATAACTCATCATTGATCTAACCATCTCCATAAGAGTTCTATTCCTTCTTTCGGCTACACCATTCTGTTGGGGCGTTCCAGGTGCAGTTAATTGGGATACAATCCCAGCCTCTGATAAATAATCCCTAAACTCTCCAAAGAGGTACTCGCCACCACGATCTGATCGTAATGACTTGATACATTTTCCATAACGTTTCTCCGTTTCAGCCTTGTACTCTTTGAATTTCTCAAAGCACTCAAACTTACGGCGCATCAAATAAATGTATCCATACCTTGAATAATCGTCAATAAATATGACAAAATATTTAAATCCACCTCTAGCTTGGATAGTCATGGGTCCACACAAATCAGAATAAACCAATTCCAACACATCTTTGGCCCTATACCCCTTTGCCGTAAAAGGCCTTTTGGTCATTTTACCTTCCAAGCAGGATTCACAGACTGGTAGTACCTCCACTTCCAATGAACTCAAAGGTCCATCTTCAACCAGTCTTTGAATCCTTCTTAGGTTAATATACCCCAATCGTAAGTGCCAAAGATATGTTTGGTTCATACAAGAAGGTTCTTTTCTCTTATTTAAGTTAGATGACATATTATTCATTTCCATAAGTTGCATTGTGGGCGAAATAGGATTAATGACATACAAATTATCAACCAATGCACCAGAACAGATAAAATGTTTATTCTTTCTAATAACAATATTGTCATTAAAATAAACTGAATATCCATCCTTAACTAACATAGAAACAGAAACTAAATTCCTTCTAAGTGAAGGTGCATAAAGATAATCTCTCAATGTCAAAGACTTATTTCTACCAAAAGATAAAGTAACATCTCCTAATGCAACGACCGATACTTTTGTAGCATCACCCATGAACAAGCATATCTTTCCATCACTGAGCCGTCTGGTTTCCTGGAACCCCTGCAATGTATTGCAGACATGATTAGTGGCTCATGTATCTACACCAGGTGCCGGTAGATAACACCGCTAAACATGTTTCAACTACTAGTAAATGAGATATACCTTCTTTGTTTCCTTGTTTGAGAAGTGGACAATCAGTCTTCCAATGTCCTGACCCTTTGCACTTGAAACATTTGTCTTTCGACTTTTTCACCGCACCTTGAGGTCCCATGCCCTTCTTTGCTAAGTTTGCCTGTTTCTGAATGTTATTCTTCTTCTTACCGCCTTTTAGCTTAGAAGTAGAAGCCTTTTCAAAAACAAAAACATGACCACTCTGCCTAAAGAGAGATTTAGCATCCTGTAGCTCTTTTGCAAGTTCTGCCAAACTATACAACCTTTTGTTCATGTTGTAATTAAGGCAGAAATTGTCAAAACTTTTAGGCAGAGTCCCGAGAATTATATCGACCTGGGTTTCCCCATCGATTTCAGCACCAAGGATCTCCATCTCATTCAGATGACCCATCATCTTGAGAACATGATCCCTTACTGGTGTCCCCTCAGCCATTTTTGTATTCATCAAACATTTCATAGCAAACTGTCTATCTGCTCTACTCTGATGTCCGAAGAGTTCCTTGAGGTTATACATCATGTCATAAGCTGTGGTCATGGCCTGATGCTGATGTTACAGTACATTTGACATAGATGCCAGAATGTAACACCGTGCCATCTCATCTGCCTTTTTCTACTTCTTATAAGCCTCTTTGACCCTTCATCAGAGTTAGCATCAGGCTTAGGTGGGCATTCCTCAACAAGTACATATTTGTACACCTCAGCAGTCAGAACAATGTCCAAATTATGTTTCCAGTCAATATAATTAGGTCCAGTAAGTTTGTTTTCTTTAAGAATCACCATAAGTGGACTGAAAGAACCCATTTTTTGAAATCCTGAGAATCACATAAATAAAATTATGTAGGGCAAAAAAAACTTTTTGAATTAACTAAATATTGATTCCCTCAAAACAATAATAAGAAATTCACCAACACCTTGAACACCATGAATTTAGCATGCCACGATAGTGTGGACGTATAAAAATTCAACTTTGTTCAAGTAGATTTTTCTTATTAATTTTACTATCATGTCAATATAACTTTATGATAAATAAAATTAATATGCTGGTCTTGCTCTGGTCATACAAATAATAGCAGTGACTCTGATGGAGAGGATACCATTATTTGTATCTAAGTGTATACCATTACTTAATACTAAGTCCATTACCTTGTAATGAGTTCCTTCAGATGGAGAAGTGAACACATACTAGGTAACTTTCTACAATTATCCCTAAGGAAGTTTGTACTGGTGATCCATAATTATACTCATTCGATATGGAGGAAAGCACTAAAGCCAACACGCAAGTATAATTACATCACCTACAAACCAGTAATGGAGACCATAGGATTTATACTAAATAAAAATCCTCTCCCACTTAGTTATTTAATAATGAGGGTTTTTCTACTAGTTGATATTATGTCCATGTTGTCCATTATTAATGTAGGCTTGGTTTTTCAAAAAAAACAACCACACAATAATAAACATGCATAATTAGAAAAAGCAAAATGACAAAAATAAGAGAAAATATCCAACTATTATGGTCATCTTTGCTGCTCCGTCCTCAACTATCCGAATCCAAAATCTGGTACTGCACAAAACCAGCATCTCGTCCGGCGTCAGAAACAGCCACCACCGCCATCACGATTGATCAAAAATAATTAAAATTACATCAATCCTATGCCTCCCGAAGGAGTTCACACATAATCTAGATTAAAAATTTAAATTAATAAGCATGATCAACCCTCGTGATTTTAATTACATCCACAGCAACAACAACATCCACGACATATCCATGGTTTAAACAACACAATAAAAAAATATGCATTGGACCATAATAGTTGGATCTAAGATGCCTGCAAAACCGAGTTAGAACAGATCTACATCTACCGACTATTATATAGCACAAGTTTTATTGGACAACATGGACGTATCAATCAATACGTAGATCTAAAGTTGCTCTGATACCAATTGATGGAACTGGGGATTCCCAGGACCCTTTCTTTGGTATGCGTATTGATCGATAGAAAGTTAAACAGACCTAATACGTGTTCTAACCCTTCATAGGCGGAAACTAGGGTTCACGAATTATACCTGCGGCGAAAAGGAGACAAGTAATTCCTGGCAATCTCGAGCGTACGACCCTAAGATCTTCTGCACGTATTCCTTTTTCGAGTTGGACGTCGTGTGGGCGACGATCTCCCAACTTTTTTTTTCTCCTTGGCAGCACTCTCTTTCTCTCCTTACGTGAATCACAAATTTAGAGAAAATTTCAGATTTCTGATCAGTAATCTGGCGGCCAGAGAATAGAGGATATATATAGGCTACGTCAGGGACCATGAGGAGAAATTAGGTTTAGGCCTCCTAACGGATCTGAATATCCCGTGTTCAGCCCGAACACACAATCCAGGCCCATTAACAATAGCTCGGTCCACTAATGAGCTATTGTTGCACTACCTCCCTAATCCCAAATTATGTTTGTGGGCTCCTTTTATTATATGTCGTTTGGCTCCCCATGTTAAGATATCGTATGTCCGTCGATCAAATTAAGTTACTGACAACTATATTGATTCGACATCTTTTATCCTTAAGTAGTACTGCTCAACTTTATTTGTCATGTCGGATATAATCCACCTGCAGGGTTTACATGACAATCCTTATGAGCTCCTTAAGAGGACATCATCAACCCGATGTATCGGGACATGGATTCCATTTATAATCAACAGCCTATCATACATACAATATTATTACCCAATTCATAGAGGTTGTTGATCCATAATGAATCTCACTCTTTTATGAGTCAAAATAATGCACATTGCATATACATGTCCGTTATTATATCCGAATTAAGAGTACAAACATCCATAATAACTGAGGTGTTTGTTCTCATATGTAGTCAGTACAAAGAGAACAACCTCAAATGGTCCTGTTCAATACACACAAAGTGTACTAGTGTAAACCTATAGTCAAGATAGACTAATACCAGATTACACTACAACCTTTCCAATAGATTGTCCAAGTCCATCTAGGTTGTGAACTATTTATATACTCTATAGGAAACTGATAATATGATCTTCTGTGTGATACCACACACCATATTATCTACAATATAGAATATCAGACATTTGCATTAACACTTGCAACAAATACAATATGCAAACATTTGCCCATATGATTCTCATTCAAAATTTAAGGAAATAAGGTTACTACAAAAGTGATGCTTTTAGTATACAGCGCAAGATCGACAGAAGCAGTGGGCAAATAACCGTCATCGACCCTTGGAGTTCAAGGAAAGCGACCATATTTTCTTAAAGATATCCTCCACTAGAGGCACGATTCAATTCGGAGGACGTGGCAAGTTGAGTCCAAGATACATCGACCCTTTCGATGTCTTGAAACGAGTTGGAGAGGTTGCCTACAGATTGGCATTGCCACTGTCAATAGAGCGAGTACATGACATATTCTACGTGTCATAGCTGAGGCGATACATGGCAGACAGCAGTCATGTGCTTGATCATTCCGAGATCACCGTTGGATCAAGCTTATCGTACCAAGAGCAACCGGTAGGTATCCTTGATCGTCGAGTAAAAAATTGCGGAATCAATCTATACCATTGGTTCGCGTGGCATGGAAGCATCACTTGCCAGGAGAGTCTACTTGGGAGCGCGAGGACGACATTCGAAATCGTTACCCGTAATTGTTCGAAAACCAAGGTATGACTTTCATACGTTAGCCCTTTAAATTCGCATTGTTGCATACCCCCGACGTTAGATTTTAATTTCGAGGACGAAATTCTTTAAGTTGGGTTGGATGTAAACCTCCTATATTTTATGTTTATATTTTATTCTTATTAGATGTTTTAATTTAATTTCTTGATCATTAAATATTTAAATAGATTATTAGTATTCATTAGTATAAAAAATTGAGAACTTTTACTTATATATATAAAGAAAATTTTAATTCCAGTAGGTTAACATGAAAAAGGTGGAATATATATGTAAATATGATGATTTATATATATATAAATATATATATATATATATATATATATATATATATATATATATATATATATAAGCATTAAATTATATTAAGTATAATTGTGCATAATATATTAGTAATTATAAGTGTGTCCTTATATAACTAGGTATATATACACATAGGTTAAGGAACTTTAAAAAAATCAATATATATTACTGTTCCCGTAGGAACAGTAATATATAAAACCCGACACCCCCTCCTCCTTGTTCTCGCATGAACGAGATTGAAGAGGAATAGAGATTTGAATCTAAATCAAATCTCGATTTAATTATATCAAATCTTTGCTGACTCCTTCGTGATCCATACCTTTTCCATACGACCTAATACTTATCGGATTGTCTGTACTGCGGATGTAACCCGAGGGGAATTGGGATTTAAACTCCACATATATATACGAACGAACGAGCTTAGGGCTCCATCACAAAGTTTCCATCGACACTTCTCTAAACCTACTTGCAGCAACTCCAGAGCCGTATCAACGTACCCGCGCTCATTCTTGACCCCTCGTACACAGTCCACGACCGCCGCATCGCCGGACAGCGACTCGGAGTCGCCCGCGAAGCAGAGCCGCGCACCTAGAGCCTACCCCAGGTACCAATTTTTGAGTCAATTATCTTTCGATTTACTCGATCGTTTTCACTTCTACGAATTTCTATAGGTAGCCTATATGACCCTCTTTAAACCTCTTCAAAAGGATTTAATTATAAGCTCTTAGATCGACCGAGAACTTGACGCCAAGTCGAGCAAATTCTGTCCCAAAAATAGAATTTCTAGGGCCGTCAAACCCTCAACTTGGAAGCCAGATTTCGATTTGTGTATTAGGATTTTTGGTAATCTAGTTGAAAACAATCGACCACAACATAAACTAGATTACAACGCACCTGTTAGATCTACGTTTCATTTATTATTCATGAAGTTATTCAAGGTTAAAGTTAGAGGAAAAACTGTATTAAAAACTGAGAATTTTAGTAAACTCTTCCCGATACGGCAAGTGCCTCGACAAACCGGGTGACGTGATCATGCACTATACGCATCAAAAGGCGTGTATGGATGTCATCGACGTGTGGAAACTGACAGAACTCGATTTTGTTGCGTGTGCACGACAAAATCAGTGTGTATACGTCAAGTTACCCCCGTATCGATTTTGCAAACTTGGCCATAACTTAGTGTACGTTTGTTGGTTCAAGACGAAACTGGCGCCAACATGACCGCATCAAAATTCTTGTCATGTGTGCCAAGTTTGGTCCGATTCTGAGAAGGTCGACCAGAACATCTTTTGGCGGGCCCGCGACCCGATCCTACGGGCAAAATTATACACGGCCCGCCGGAATCCAACTTTGGACACACAGTTGGGCTCGTCTCCTCAAACAAAATGAAGTTAGATAACTAAGATATTGTTAGCTAGTAGCTTAGGGTAGATACTAGATATTTAAGTATGGTATTGGGTATTAAGATATAAGTTTACCTAGATTAAGGTATTTGACTTCCTACCAAGGTATTGGTATTGCGATACCAATATGGATAGGGTATTAGGATATCTTGGCAGGTAATGGTTAGGAATAGGGTTCTTGACTTAGATTTGACCACGTTTGACCAAAGTTGACTGTTTTGACTAAAATTCAACATTGAGTCAATATTTGGCCTAGAATTGAACTCAAAGGCGCAACATCTTCCCCTTCCTCCCAGGAGGCACTAGTCCCTTCGAGGTCCGGCCTCCTGACGATGCAAGCTCTCAGATACGCATGAGGGCAAACTGAGAGGCCTCAAAAGTTTTTCCAACAATAAAACTCTGCTCCCTATCATAGCCTGAGGAGAAGTTATTGGCCAAACAGTGAAACTTTACGACAGAGTACAGGATATAGGTTGCAGGCTGGACTACGGAGATCTTAAAACTTGCCCAGTGCACCCAACATTGTAATAGTACCATGTACGTGCACCATCTAGCAAACTTTCCTTATAGCCTACGCAAGGGATCGGGTTTTCTATCATCAGTTGGCTATAGCCAAATTATTATACAAACCAGCCCGGCAGATAAGGCTCTAAGTATACCCATTTCTGATTCCGGTATACCAAGTACGAGGGCCGAATTGACTGCAGCCAACGGAAAGCACCGTAAGTCAGATCGCTCCTATCTCCACCCCGGTCTATTAGCTCATCTTCTGCAAGATAACCGGAGTAGGCGGGCAAAGTCCTGTTGAAGTCGTAACTATCCAAGTGGCCCAACACCCATCAAAAATAGGGACACCTTAATAAAGCCACTTCATCCGACGATAGTTGCGCAGGGATGTATCTCCCTCCTCATAACCCTCGATCGTTCCAGGGTATATCAAGTCGGGCCGGTGCAGTACCAACCAAGCTATTAAGTAATGATATGGGATTTCAGCTTGAGAAAATTCGCTGGTTCCCTGCCATGCTCTATTATCTCTTGTGAAAGTTCCCACAAACCTCGACGGACATTGTTTTGACCCAAAATTATGATTTTTTCCCTGTTCCCAAATTGGACATTTGGACAGGCATTTCCTAGATATATCTTTTACATCGAGAACATTCTTGATGTTTGTTTCAGCATTCAGAGCCGTTCGTAGATTTTGAGATTTCACTGCCGACGTACTTGATTGTTGGATTGCCATTTTCGCACCGCCAGGCAAGATACCTTGCCACCTTACTCTATGATTTATTTATTCATATTCAGCATTTCTTATCTATTGTTAGTACTATATCAATGTGCGTCCAAGTCACACTTGGGTGCAAGCGACTCCATCGGTCGTTTTACCTAGTGACCACCCAGTTATGATGATGTATTGGTATATCTCATATGTTCTTGACACATGATCATCCCGAGTTGTGAGTCATATGTAGAATACGTACTCGCATAGTCGGCTGGCCACCGATACGTATGAGGCGTACGACGGTTAGGAGTAACTGCTAATAGAATTGTATGCTAGTAGACTTGGCAGTTACTAGAGGTTCCTATGGGACATGGATGTGACCCTACCAGGCATTGGGTGGGGAGGACAGTTCCTTAAACGTATGGACCACGTATGCACTTTTCTATTCCTGATCCTGCTGGCCTTTGACATTCGATGAATGTTATGCTTTGAGGTCCCTGGTATCCTGGTGGGACCATACCGAGTTCCCGTAGCCAGAGTGCCCATGCGTTGAAGGTTTGTTCTTAACTGCATTTTCACTGTAGAACTGGTAGGCACCCTATTGCATGTATCCCTTTCTTTTCTATTATATATCACAGTTTATATGGTACGGTATTTTTTTGTATCTTGTTACGTCCCTCTGAGGACCTGGTTATCTCTCCAGGGTTAGAAAAATTTTTGCAGGAATACGGAGCGGTACTGGATCCATCATACATCGATGATGAGGCATCTCTTGCTGATTTCTAGTTTATTTATTCATTGAGACATTTACTGGACATCTTTTACATTTTTTATTTCTCTTTTCTTTCTATTTTGTGGAGGTTGGACTCCGATCATTTGAGACTATTTTTCATAGCTGTTTGGAGTGGGTATGTCCACCCGGCTATCTCTTTGATACATTATTTATTTGGACTCTTATATCTTCTGTGTTGAGCTGTGATGAGATTAGATTATTTTATTCTGGCCTATGATTATTTTATATATACAGCTTATGTACGTATACGAGGATTCTATATATTGGAGTATTCTTTGTATATGTGCAGCTGGCATGTCTACGTACTCGGTCCTAAGTATTTTAGGACTGGAGCATTACAATATTCCCTTCTAGTACACCAAAATAGCCTGCAACTCAACCGAAGTACGGGTTCTAATGCAAAGCTAAGTAGAGATAGGATTGAGTTGAGTGCGTCAACAAAAGGCTAGCCTTACCGATTGAAGTAAATATGACATGTTAAATACAAATCGGTAAGAAGTAACTATTTCAAAAAATATTAAAGAAGGAGAGTCAAAAACAGATTAACTCAAACTAAAAAACTTAAGCTCATACGGACTAGAGTGGTATACAAGCTTCATAGATAAAGACTAAGAGTAAAAAAGCATACATAGATAAATCTATCACTCTAATAAAAATGCATAAAAGGCTGTATAGAGTGAATTAATCATTTAAGCTAAACAACTAGTCATGCTAGGATTATATCTCATAATGATTTAAACAATAAACAACTAAAAGATATCAATGAGAGCTAATAGCAAGATATCAATAAGAATATGCTGGATTCTATAAATAAAACCATTCAAGAAAAAATATTTAGCATGTTACCAAAGTGGCTCTAGTGGCCACACTTATGTTGGTGTAATTACTTGGAAGATGACCTTTGTAGTTTTGCAATCACCAACATATTCTTTGGTTTTACTTGATATAAGAAGCTTCACCTGCACCAAGAGGCAAAGACTTTGGTATCCTAAACTTGGATCCATATTTGTTAGCTTTGGGAACCCATTTGCACAAGTTCATATCAACAAGTTTTTTGGTCTGATATTGACTAGAAATGTGTCCTTTCATACCATAATAATGACAAGAAGCATAGACAATAGTGCAATGTGCAACAGTATGAGAACGTGATTTGGTATGATATGTATTGTGTCATTGACTATAATAAAAAGCATGTAACCTTAGCTGTGCTAGATCCTTTTTGAATCGTGGGTTGTGTCACATGTCTTATGTATGACTATGTCTTGGGTTGAACAACTTGTTTATCCAATCTTATCTCTAACTTTTTAGCTGTAATCAAATTATCGCATTTGGCAGTAACATCAAATCTAAGTAAAGCAATAGAATACTTCTTCTTTTCTGATTCTAATTCTTTCCTAAATTTAGCATTTTCTTAAGTGCTTTTCTCAATGCATTCAAGTGTCTCATACAATCTAAACTCAAGTGTGGAGATTTCAGTAGAATTATCAGAAGTAGAAGTGTCTCTAGCATCATTCAATAAGCAAGTAAGCTTTTTATTCTCACGCTTATAGGATATGATTTTCTTTCTAGCTTGCTTATACTTATCTAGAACCTTCTTGTAATCAGTAAATAAATCATGGAAAACATCAGATAATTCATCGTAGGAAAATTTATTCTCTTCAAATAGAGGATCATTTTGTACCTCGATGGGTAATGCCATTTAACATAAATTTGCAGCTTGATGATGGCTCTCTTCTTCTTCAGAGTCGCTTGCGTTGCTTTCATACCATATGCTCGTGCTAGCTTTCACAACCAGCACCCAGTTTAGGGGCACGAGTACGTGGGTACGTTCAGCCTACGCCGCAGTGTCGGCAGTAGAACGTTGTCCAAGGTCTCAACAACATCTAATACAAAATAATAAATCTGTCCAATAGGATATACTCTCCAAACAGAGGACAATCTCAGAAGGATACAACTCAATCACAAAGTAACTAAAGATAGATAACAACACGATATGAAATAGATAGATAATATCAAGTATGATTCAATCCAGAAGAGAAATAAGTTTTGGTGTTAACATTATATCCCAAGGTAGAAGTACTATTTATAAACATCTCATGAAAGATAACTGAAAATAAAACCAGACAACACACTAGCAATCTACTCCAAGCTCTACTGGTGTCTCCTCTAGACTAGCTGAGATCCTCCAAGTTATCTGCAAAATTTTTAACGTTATCCTGTCAGGACGGGAATGAGCACATATCTCTGAAAGCAGTTCCAAATATTATAGAAAATATAGAGAACAAGAGAATAAAATATATAACATGGTGTAAGAGAAGTACATGAATACATGAGATATGGATAAGTAAACTGAGTATATGAAATATAATAAAAAAACTATGAACTATAATAAATATAAGTATTTTAGAGCAGAAGATGATTATGTGATAGGTTTAGGTTTATACACGATGTATTCTAAAGAGTCTCCATTATACGTGAGGATATAATGGACATGTACACGAGTTATACTAAGGGGTTTAATCACATGACCACTTCTACTCCCCCGCCCCAATCAATATACAAGGATCCGACCAAGTTATGTTACATACACGATGGTTAGTTTTGCACAATAAGCAAATGTGAGCACACGAGAGTACATGGGAGCACACGATTTGTACATGAATAATACGAATACAAGGAGTACACGATTCACATGGTAAAGTACATGAACATTAAATACCCGATGTATCCACTGAGGAGATAACATCGCATGGCAAGATCTATAGAGTACTGGCCCGTGTGAATAATGTGTCAGCATCAAGTAAAGTAGTCTAAAGCAGGCAATATAGATACTATCATGAATAAAAACTAACAAGGAGTTGTTACGTCCAGTATGTCCCCCCTCAATTTCCGACATGCTATGATACCCCAGGGGTGGGTAGGAGAGAGTCGAATCCGTATTGCCGTGGAACAACTGCAGCGTCCGAATCTGATCTATCTACTCGGCAATTCATTCTGTCCCCATTTATGAAAGGGCAAGCCGATACGATAGGTATTGCCATGCGAAGGGCTTTACTTGGAGAAATAGAAGGAACATGTATCACACATGCAAAATCTGAGAAGGTGCCGCTTGAATATTCTACAATAGTAGGTATTGAAGAATCAATACATGAAATTTGAAAGAAATTGTATTGAGAAGTAATTTGTATGGAGTTAGAGACGCACGGAGTTGATCCTCTCGCTCCATCCATCGAAATGCCTACATTCTCTGCCCTTCTGTTGGACGGAGCGCTTTCCCTCCAATCGGAGTTTCCTTCCGAGTTTGTCCTGCTTTCAACTGATGGAGCTGGATCGTACTTTCAGTCGCCCACTTACCTAACAACCTTTGGCACAGTGATCAGCTCGTTCTTGCTCCAAGAGGACCTGTTCCGGACATCAGCACCGTCATGAAGCTGTCCAGCACATCATCCATTATACCAGAAAGAGACTTCAGGATGTGCTTAATAGCTCCCCAACAATCATTCTACCTAGTCTTCCATTCTCGCACAATTCCAAATTCTATTAGCCGCCCCCACGAATGATATAAACACTACTGTTGCTTTAGCTTTACCGACGTCAGTGGCATATTTTTATGCGGGTCTTACCAAAAAAAGGATTAGGTTATTTCGGAAAATACATTCAACCAACCCCAATACTTTTACCAATTAACATCCTAGAAGATTTCACAAAACCCCTATCTCTTAGTTTTCGACTTTTCGGGAATATATTGGCTGATGAATTAGTAGTTGTTGTTCTTGTTTCTTTAGTACCTTTAGTAGTTCCTATACCTGTTATGTTTCTTGGATTATTTACAAGTGGTATTGAATCTCTTATTTCGAGAAAACTAGTGTTTTCTGAATTATATTCCACCAGTAAGCAAACAAAAAATCTATGGGTATTTGAACCCGAGTATCCGGGAAAAAGCAGAATATTTGATGGAAGAACAGTAGATCTTTTTGAGCAACCTGTTCATGCGCACGCGTTACGCGTGCACCCGTTCTTGATATCGCACGCGCGCGCGTGGACAGCCCCTCATTTCCCCCTCGTTCCTACCGGCCTCGAAACTAATTATTCAATAAATTCGATTGATTAATACGAATTGATTTTCTGTTACGATGGATCGACGAAACAATAGCTAATGGACGAATATGCAAGCATATGTTTCATGCTTGTGCTGCTAAATGGAAGGATCTTATCAACGTCCATGAATGAGAAATCATAGATCGAACTGCCGAATTGGAAAATTGGGTGCTATTATAGTATCAGCTAAGTTCATGGGCTGGAGATAAGTGGATTCGAACTGCTGACATCCGCCACAGGGTAAACCACCGTCTCTCAAGCCTCCCCGACTGATTCTACCACAGAGGCCAACACTTGACCGAAGGGGACCAGCGCTTCTACTCCTCCACCGTTCGCAGCGAGAAGCAAGGGGTGTCGTAAATGGTGGAAGGTCAAAGAAAGAGAATTTACCTATTCATAGAGTGATCTATGATCTAGATTGTATATAGACTCTGTCTTATAAATAGAAATATCAAAAGAAAAGGATAAGGGTGACTCAATCAATTGGGGTTGGGACCTGCTGGCATAATGCAGGCTGGAACGTGGGAATTCGAGGTCTCATGAACTAATTTCGTGGACAAACTTTCCGGTCAGGCCTCAGGTCGGTACTTCCATGGCCATGGTATCCACCTTTCATTACCCCCATTGGCATAGCTAGACGATCTTCACTCTCTCGATCCCTTGGAAAAAGACCAATTTACCTAACTCTTTGATCTGACCAGGTCAATCGACCTATCCCCAGCGTGCCGGAGCTTGTCTACCCGCGGAAGATTAGTAGTCAAATGATCGATTCATTCCTCAATCGCAGCAAGTAGACCTTCTTACTAATAGATCATTGCAAGCCCTTCTACATCTATCTTCCCCTCTGTGCCTTGAACCGTAGCTCGGGGTTATCCTGCGCTTGGAAGAAGAAGTAGGAAAAGGAAAAAATATAGTGATAGTTTTATTCTTCGTCGCCGTAAATAGGAACATTGAAAATCCAATTTTTGGAATTTTAAATAATGTGATGGGCGAACGACGGGAATTGAACCCGCGCATGGTGGATTCACAATCCACTGCCTTGATCCACTTAGCTACATCCGCCCCTTATCTAGCTAAATGATTTTTTTTTTTTTTCCATTCATCATTATTGTACTTTTTTCAAATAAAGATGGAACTGGCCTCATAGAGGTAGCTTTTTGGGATTTTAAAAAAAGCAGCCTAGGCTAGAAAGAACGAGACCTTAATCTTCAAGTTCCATTTCAGGGAAGGACGACGTACCATGATACTTTCTGTTTCGTCGAGCCCTGCTTTGGTCTCTGGTTTGATGGTTGTACGTGCTAAAAATCTGGTACATTCTGTTTCGTTTCCCATCCCAGTCTTTCGTGACACTTCTGGTTCGAAGGAAGCTGTCTTTCCTTGGAAAACACCAGAAAGGAAAAAAAAAGACCCGTAAGCTGCTTCTTTGCTCACTGCGATTGCGATGTCTTATTATATTACTCTAAAGCTCAGGAGAAATTATTCCCCAGATCTTTTGAATGTGAATATTGAGTGAAATCCCTTAGTCTAAAAGTCTTCCTTGGCCTTGGCTAGTGTGAATCCTCCTCTAAAGAGGAGTGAGGTGTCCCATGGGCGTAAAAACAGTTTTTTTTCTAGGCGACTTCCTCTTGAAAAGGAAAGAAACAAGTAGTTGTAGTAAAACCTGACCCGTCGACCCTTTGGCTTTTCCTACAATATGCACATATTTAAGTAATTGTCGCACTGCTAACCCATAATGAAAACACAATTTCTGTTTTTCTTTTAGACGAATACGATATTACGATCTTTTCCCTGAACGCAATTGATTTTTAGGATCACTTCCGGATCTAGGTCTTTTACTAGTTAATCCCGGTAACGCCCCCAGACGGCGTATTTTTTTGAAACGAGCCGTTTAGCCCAATTAACGCACTCATTCACGCGGTCGGCAAAGCAAGGGAAGAAATCCAGCATCAGGCTGCTGCAACGATGCCAAAGCAAAACAACCCCCCAAAAATGGCTTTCTGGCTCGTTGGTATCCTCTTGGCTGTAGCTATAGTATCCTTTAAGAAAATAGATCAATGGTGAGGGGCTAATCTTGCCTTTATTCCTATCGTCGTAGAAGCAGAAGGATTATCGACATGAAAAGGGCCGAAGCTTCGGCTGGAGGCCTTGGTTTTGGAAGAAACTAAAGATATTTTGGGGTGAGTCAACTTAAAGAAAGTGATAAGGCTCATTGCGAATTCACCAAAGTGCTTCCAATCTGAGAATGTACTTCTTTTATTTTAGATGCGAAACCTGGTTCCTCTTCCAAATGGGAGTCAATGTTTCGTAGGGGGTAAGGAAGATGTCGAGGTCTTAATAGAAAGGGGTTTATCTAAAGTTTCCTGCGGTGAAGTGACATTCCTGGCCATATCCCCTACGGGCTCATTGCTGTTCTTTGTACCAGAGGGATCCCCAAGCACAATGACCTTCCCCAAACCATCTTCAAGAATGGCCAGTGGGGGAACGCATTAGATATTTACCTAAACCGGTGGGTCCTTGGGTCGATCCCACGTTAGCCCCAAGACGTTGGTCTCTAACTAGAAAAGTAAATGCTTGAGCTTGAGAAGCTTCTGGTCCGGTGGGGCCATAAAACTTAATCATGATATAGATATCTCATTATCTTTTTCCTGCTTTCAGGCAAGTGAGGGAGGGGCTATCCACCTATTATTTCACAAGGCATTCTTGCGCATTTGAGAGCCCGGGAGCCTACGGCTGGACCGGCTCGGGAGATGGGAGGCAGGTTCCGGCTCCTCGGCCGGGGGCTTGTTTAGTCGAGTACAGTTTTCTCCGACGTATCCGCTGGGTTACGGGTACTGGTGGGTATTTTACCAGAGGTTTCTATCAACCTACCCTTGTGCAATTCCTGTTGAATCATATACTCGGGGGGTGGGCGCAGAGCGGACGATTTTCAAACGGTCTCCTCATTCATTAGATAGAGAAGATCGACACGATTTCGTGATCCGCTGCCGAACCTATTCCAATTCCAATCGCGAGCGATAAGCCAGTAGTTCTTTTCAATCAATCAAGCGAGCCAATCGGTCCAAAGGGCTTGTCTTCGATATGATGGGCTCCTACAAAGAAGGAAAGAGGTTGTGGATATAGAAACCGAGTTTGGCAGCTGGATGATTGCCTAGAGTAGATACACAAGGCTCCAAAAATCTCGCAAGACAAGGTACAAAGGGAAGGGGACATGATCAATAGAACCTAGCTGGATCCGGGCTGGGATAGTGGCGCCCATTCCTAACCAGTTCGGATTTTGATTATGCTGGAGAGGGTTTAGTGATCGGCCCGCTAGTTCAAGCAAATCTGAAGAAGTTGAGTTGTTTGAGTTTGAGAGTTTCCTCCTCCTTCTATTACCTTCCTAACGGCCAGTTCAGTAAAAGTTCAGTTCAGTTGCAGCTGGTAGCGCAAGGAAGGAAATCCTACGACGATGATGAGGGCCCAAGCGGGTATTCCTATCTAAAGTGGAGCATAGTTGAAGCTGTGATGTAAATCATAGAAAAAAAGGCACTTTTAGGGATATAGATGGAGTCTCGCTCAGTAAAGAGAGTTGTAGATTCGTAGAAGAGGATCAGAGTACGCACGCTATAAAACGCAGCCAGCCAGTTCATGTTAGTAGAAAGAAGATAGTACTTACTTGTCAAATCAAAGATAACCCGGTCAGCAAATTCTATTGTCGACGCCTATACTGGCCATTGCTTTTACCTTTCCAATTTGACTATTGAACAGGTCTGGACTGTCGAAGCGATGGGACTGGTGTGGCTGCTGATTTTGATGTTGTTGGTGCTACATCATAGGTACATTGGGAGCGTAAATAATTATAGCCATATACATATGAAATGACAGCAATGGAGTCCCAATCTTCGGTTTTTATTTGTAAAGTCTCTATTCCTCGACAATCGAAGCCCAAAGATCTATGAATTTGTTCATGCTTGACTAGCCAATCAGATAAACGAATCTGCATCTTCTTGATTTCTTCCGCATTTGTATGAGTATTTTCTATTTCCAATGAATTTTTCAAAGATTGACCCGATCTTTTTCTCGGTGCAGGTAAATCAATTAATAAAAGTTCCAGATATCCTTGGGAAAGAGCTGAAGAGATACTTATCCGAACCAGATCAGTCCATCTACATAGATACATGAATGAAAAGGGAATGATCTTATCTACTATGCTGGTAATAAGGATGGTCATCCCATGGTCCATTATGGAATGAACTTATAATCATAGAATCGACTCGATTCCATGATTATAAGTTTGTGACCCAACCCATTCCTATTTTGGACGAAACAGATCCACTAATTCTTTTATTCCAGTTAGTAAGAGGGATCTTGAACTAAGTGTGCCTCAACGCATTTCGGGGAGAACCAGCTAGCTCTGGGTTCGAGTGGCATTTCACCCCTAACCACAACTCATCCGCTGATTCTTCAACATCATTCGGTTCGGACCTCCACTTAGTTTCACCCAAGCTTCATCCTGGATGATTATCATAAAAGATTCCTAACATATCATAAGATTTACGTTCTTGAAAATTTGTACTTCTCCAAATCCAGAAAACTGATAGGATTCTAGGATTACTCCTTGGCGGCGAGCGAAATAGGAGCAGCCTAAACCATAAAAATGGGGTTGTGGAAGAGCAATACAAGCATCGTGCTGCTAGGCGAAGCGGTGGAGTGCCGCACCCTAGATGGCGAGAGTCCAGTAGCTGAAAGCATCACTATCTTACGCTCTGACCCGAGTAGCATGGGGCACGTGGAATCCCGTTTGAATCAGTTATTTCGGACAGCAAGTTTCGGGTGCGAAGCGAAGACAGTGAAAGCACGACTAATGAAAATCTTATATAAATAGATAGTAAGGAGGAAGAAGGCTAAGATCTCAAATCTGGAGATAGTCAATTTTGGGCCACCAAACCCTGCAACTGATGAGAAGGACCGGGGAAGCGTGTACATTGTCACAATTCCTTCCTTCCAAAGGTGCCTAGAGGACGGGCCAGACGCAGCAGAGCGACGACCCGGGGGCGGATTCACTACCAGCAGGGGGACAGGAGACGGCCATCTCGAGGCACATTTTCTTTTCCTCTTAATCTTTTAACCTGGACTGGAAGCGGGAGCCAACTAACTGCACTTTTGAAACTTCCTAAAAGAAACTGTTCTGATCTTTATTTTTTGTGTCAACTGAGTGAGCTAATATCAACCCTCTCTTTGCTTACTTATTTACAAAGAAAAGATAGATTTTTGAAACGACTCCATTCATTGGTATGCGCGAATCCCATCCTTGGTCAATCCACTCCTGCCTCGCCAAGTGCTCAATTAGTAATACGACGAGCTTCTTGACTTGAAATACTACTTCCTTGGCCCTCTGAGCTCTCTCCTTCCTTTCCGCAGTGAGGGACTGAGTCTCTATGCCTTCCTTTGTTTAGTTAGTAAGTGTATGAGACAAATGTATGTATTTCGATTATGGTCGTATTCTATGGTTACGATTCTACCAGATATGTCTTTTTCATTCCGTCAAAAATCGATTTTACGGTATAGAAGCTTATGACCTCCCCCTCTATGCCCTGCGGTAATAATTCCTCTGGCATTACGACCTTTACCACAACGATGCTGTCCATAGATCAAATTTTTTGGTGGATTGGATTTCACTTGAATGTCTACAGCTCCATTACGTGTGATGTAGATTTCCCACATTTGACCTGCATGCACTTAACTTAGGGAGAGATTCAAGCAGTCTCTTTTTTCACAGATGTGAATGTGCATGTCTCAAGCACCCATTCCTGCTTGCTGGTGGGATCTCTAAAGCGGTTTACGGAAAGCATCGCGTACGTGAACCTTCTGTGTCCATCAAAGATTTGAGAAGGGGCCCAATTTCGTATTTGATGGTCGGCGTGAGGGTATGATTCTATCGCGAAGAGGGCGTCCGCTGTCTCTAAAGATGTATTTCATGATTTATTATAGGTATATCTAGATTTGGTTGCAAGGTATGTCCCCCGGGCTTGTAAGATTCCTTATGAATCTTGGACTTCGGTGGCTACCGCAATGGTCATCGTCACCTGTGGATCATTTATGATTCCGTTGATTCTACCACTTTGTGGTATCTTTCATTATGTAGTGTAGGTTTGCTCTAAAACAAACCTTTTTTTGTAGCAAAACCTAAATCATTCGTCGGTTTGACTTTACTAAGTATTATTGCCGTAACAAAAAAAAAGTAGTTTTGTTCATCCCCAATCGCGATTTTTCTTTAGTACTCGATTCTTTTTATTTCTGAGAGGGTCGGGATAGTACAGATTCCAAGTTTCGCATTTTTTGTATAGAAAGATATGAGTTGTTATATGTAAAGGTTCCTCGAACCTCAACGGATTAAATAAATTAAGGAAAATAAATATTTTCATAAGTATCATACCAAATCCTATCAATCGAATCACTTTTTTGAGAAATACGAGACATCTAAGTCGTGCAAGTAAAGAGATCTATTCATTGATAAAGTAAGGTCGGTACTAGGAATCTATCAATATCCATCCGGGGATAAAGAATCAATGCGGCTAAGAACCTCTCTTTTAATCGAAAAGGAAGTAGACTTCGACCTCATCTACGTAAATGTTCAGATCGAGATTTGGAAGAGCTGCGGAATGGATTGATTCGGGTGAGGAGGTACTCCTGGCGGTTCTTCCGACAAAAACTTTTTCTCACGCCATGAGGTGTCTTTTTTTTCACGAGATATAACTAGTAATTCCTATTTATCTATTACGAAATCGACCATGGATCAATTCCCCCTTCATTTGGAAGTATTGAATACACCCATAATTCTGAGCTTCATGTTACTCCTCACAAGACACATGTCAGAGTCAGGGCATCCCAATCAGATTGAGTGGGATGACAGTTTGCTTTCATTCGTCTCCTTTATGGAAAGTCTATGTATTCCCAGAGAAAAAAAATGAGATCCATAACATCTATGTCGGCTTGAATGCATACAAAGCTACTCGCTTTCTAGATGATCCCTCTAGAGGGAGGATTATACCAAATCTGTTTAGTCTAGTTACTTTGTCCCTTATTTGCACTCGCGGGATCCTGAGGAAAAGAGCGAGCCTCTAGGATCTCCTGTAAACCCCCATGATGTGGTAAAGAAAGGATATTAGGGGAAGCAGTGAGTGGAGATTCTGCTGCAGAGAGCCGGATGAGGGGAGACCCTCACGTCCGGGTCGGAGGGCGGGGATATCCTGACCCTACTATCATTATGCCTTTGTAATGTTACTTGGTTCAACTCCATTTGTATATTTTACATTTTCTATGATCATCTCTATTTTAGGTATTCGAGGAATCCTCCTTAATAGACGAAATATTCCTATTATGTCAATGCCAATTGAATCAATGTTATTAGCTGTCAATTTGAACTTTTTGGTCTTTTCTGTTTCTTTGGATGATATGATGGGTCAATCATTTGCTTCATTAGTTCCAACCGTGGCAGCTACGGAATCTCCCGCCCTATGACCCAAAATGAAAAATGAGCCTTGCGACGAGACGCGGACATTCCTCATGCTGCGGTTCCCTCCGGTCCGTTCTCGGGTTGGGTTAGGAGAACATCCGAGCAATTGCCTTTACGGATCCAAACGTGCTCACAAGGCGCACAATAAGAATAAGATCAATAGAGGCTTCATAAGGGACCATTTGAGCTGTAAATCGTAACTTGGTAGAACGGAAGGTCGCCAAAGCCACATCCAATTGCTATTGTGTTGAAAATCATAGCCTTTATAAAATAAATGAAGCTGACTTTACAGAGAAATTTCCAGTCGCTCCTGCCCACGTGAGACTGTCAGGAAAAGAAATTGTATGCGATACATGCCATTTTACAAATACTCTTTCATGGATTTATTGGTGCTGCACTTTTTTTCTTAGTGGGAACAAGTTGTGATAGAATACGTCTTTTTATCTCGACAAAATGGGTGGGATATCTATTCCAATGCCAAAAATATTTACCATGTTTAGTAGTTTCTCGATGGCCTCTCTTGCATTCTCGGGGATGAGTGGTTTTGTTGCGAAATCAGCAGTCTTTTTTGGAATAATTACCAGTCCAAAATATCTTTTAATGCCCAAAATGCTAATTACATTTGTAATGGCACAAAAAACAATACGAGCCGCAAGATACATCGATCAAAGTTTCATAATTACCTTATCCTATACAAATCGTTTACCTGTAACTATTCAGTATCCTTATGAAAAATCGATCACATCAGAGCGTTTCCGCGGCCGAATCCATTTTGAATTTGATAAATGTATTGCTTGTGAAGTATGTGTTCGTGTATGTCCTATAGATTTACCTGTTGTTGATTGGAGATTTGAAAGGAATATTGATCCTTAAGACTAGGATTTTGGATTCTCTTAGAACAAGGGCGCCCAATGAGCCAGAAAGAAGAGCTCATTCTTTAGCTAGCGCGGCAGGTAACCTACTGCTGCTAAGATTCATTCCACGCTTTAGGAAGAAGAAAGATCTCACATAAGCTGACTCGAAAGTAGAGTAAGGATTTATTTCACATTTCTCCAGATCGTCATCAAAATGGTGATCATTCATTTCTATTTGGGTTTTTCTGCACCATATTTAGATCTGCCTCTTCTTCGATCCGGAATTCCCAGCAAATCCTTGACTCCTCGAATACAATGGGATTTCACACCTGGCGAATCTTTCACTCTACCTCCTCTGACTAAGACTATAGGATGTTCCTGCGAATTATGACCTTCTCCCGTAATATATGTCCTGAAAAAAGCCCTTTACTCACGAGATGAGATAGAATGAGCTTGTTCGAATGCTAATGTCGGCAATAAGATCCGATATGTCACTTCTGATTCAATTCCTTCTACTATTGTAGTTGCTGCCCCTCAGATTCGGAGAAAAGGGACCTAGCGTTATTCTCGAACAGGGATTCTTCCGTTGCAGCTTACTCTTTCTTGAGGCGATTCCTATTGGGATACCCTTCTTATATATGCAGTTCAATTCCTTGCCATTAATGAAATCTGTCTCGCCTGCGAATCCTGCAAACTCAGATTTGAATGCGTCCACCATTCCACATTCTGACGATGCCTCCCGTTCTTTCCTCTCTGAAGCCTATTCTTGCTCAGCACAAATAGTAGCAACCAAAGCTAGGGAGTTCTTCCTCAAGTAGAGCTAGCTAGGTCAAGAATAGTTCCTCAAGAGAAGGTGCTTTACCCTCGTAGATTAACCATGGTCAGTTCCTTTAGCATAACCTATTTGTGCAATTCCTCATCTGCACCTGAAAACAACACTTAATTCAATAACAAAGGGAAATGAGCTACCTGGGAACTCCTACCTTTCCTCTTCTGTACCGCATTAGTGAGATATGTCCATCAAAGAGAATCTAAGACAAGAGAGGTTAGGCCTCCAATCCCTATGGAATTTTAAATAATGTGATGGGCGAACGATGAGAATTGAACCTGCGCATGGTGGATTCACAATCCACTGCCTTGATCCACTTGGCTACATCCGCCCCTTATCTAGGTAAAGGATTTTCTCTTTTTTCCATTCATCATTATTGTATTTATTCTTACTTTCATACTTCGATCGAGATATTCTATTGGATATAGAATGCCAATCTTTAAAATAGGAGGAATCATCTGTGACACATTCACTAAAAAAAATCTTTTTGTAGAGTAAGGCTTAGAAGTCGCTAGCCTAAGACTGAAACAAAGTCTATAGAACCCATAGGCTAGGACTAATGGACTCCATTAGTGAAGGTGAAGTATAGTAGATCCATTAATAGAATTATGGCATTGCTTGTTCGAGAATATGCTCTTAGCCTTTCCTCCTTTTTCGGTGATGCCAACATAAAGATGCACACTCCTCCATGTGAAATAGGAAGATTCATCTTCACTTTTTTTTGTAGTAGTCGTGACCAACATCCATCAGCAGTCGGCTCGTTGGTAAGGCGAGAGCTTTAAGCCCTAAAACCCTAAGGGTTATGGCAGAGAGAGTGTAGCGAGTCCGACGAGCGGCTAAAGAGGGAATCACGGGATAATCCCCGTGAAAACACTATCCTTCTATTAAAAAATGAGCTATAAGCTCCATTTTTAATCGGGATACACCCATAAGTAAATATTTCGTAGTAGCCTCATTAGACCGTACATCTCTCTTGGTATATCCAGATAATAGGTAGGAACATAAACTGAAACATTCTGGAGCTACAAAGATAGTTATTAAATCGTTAGCACCACATAAAAACATTCCTCCTAGAGTAGCTTTTAATACGAATAAGAGAAACTCTGTTATAGCTACAGCCTCGTGGAACCCTTGTAGTAAATCCTGTGGCCTAGCTTCGATGGTGGATCATCGGAGTCAGTATCACACCAGAATTTTGAACTAGGTGATCCCCATTAACATTCCGTCCGATCGTTATGAAAGATGGGTAAGTTGTGAAAACTGTCACCGGCAAAGTGGCCATATCTCTCTGTTCGCTTCCCTGGAATCTCCAAATAGAAAAGCTTTGGTTGGGTGAAGGTATCCATGTCAACAAACAATTCAAAATACCTCAACTTTTTTAGAACAGGTCCGAGTCAAATAGCAATGATTCGAAGCACTTCTTTTTATATTACACTATTTCGGAAACCCAAGGACTCGATCGTATGGATATGTAAAATACAGGATTTCCAATCCTTGACTATTGGTACTAGTGGACCTGTAATACAGAACCTATAGGTATAACCTTTTGTTCAATACTAAAATCGACAATTAAAGTATCCGAGGCTGGATCAATCGAGGACCCCTTTGCCCTATCACTAGTTTACTCCCGATCCGAAGCACCCCTTTTCCATTCATAGAGAGACCCAATCGTCAAAATCAATAAAAAGGCCATCATGGACCAAGATCCAAACGGATCAATCTTGTTGGGAGGTACTGCCCAAGGAGAAGAAAAGGTCACTTCTCATCCTTATGGTGCAGTGCCACCAACTTTGACAAGCAGGCTACGGCACCTAAACAACCGCTAGTGAGGATTCCTACTCCTATGGTTATGTCCATTTTTTAGCCTAAAATCCTGGGGGATTTAAAAAACCCCGCAAATTAACTTGGATTACAGGTGTAGTTTTGGGTGTATTAACTGCATCTTTTGGTGTAACTGGTTATTCCTTACCTCGGGACCAAATTAGTTATTGGGCAGTAAAAATTGTGACGGGTGTACCTGATGCTATTCCTGTAATAGGATCGCCTTTGGTAGAGTTATTGCGTGGAAGTGCTAGTGTCAGCCAATCCACTTTGACTCGTTTTTATAGTTTACACACTTTTGTACTGCCTCTTCTCCTCTTCCCTGATCAATACAGAGTTTCGGATCTCCTTTCCTGATTAACGCCGAGCTCCTACTCCTCTTATCCCACCATCTCCCAGTACCATCTCCGGCCAGTTTCCAGCCAACTCTTCCAACCATCCCATGTGGCTATTTATGATGTTTCCAACCACCGCACCATCATCTCGTCACTGTCCAACTGATTCCAGCACCTTGTCGGCAAGAAGCTGTAGTCCTTAGGCCTCCAAAAAGAGAAAAGTCTCCGATAAACAGTCCTTACGCCGACATTACCAGTAGCGCCAGTAAGGCCGACAAATACAAAGAGTGAAGGTACGACTGTGCTTTTTTAAGCCCAAAGGCTAGTTCAGTCACTTCCGGATGAATAAGACTTATCTTTCTCGGTCTCGATCGAAAGAACCTTAATCGAATGGCCAAGCTAAGAAGAATCGAATCATAGCCCGAAAGAAACCCCCGACCCAACATTTATGAGTTTCGAATGAAGAATGAAGAGTGCCCCTCTTTTTTCTTTCCTAAATCTTGGATTTTGAAGTTGGTAAAGACCCACCCCTTGTTTAAGTCAGAATGAGTCCCCAGGACCCCGGGACATTGGCTTCCGCCAAGAGTGAACTATTAAGGATCGCATCCCACTCATTATCAAGGAGGTCAACTGCTTCAAATATACAACATGGATTCTGGCAATACAATGGAGTTGGACCCTCATGTCGATCCGAATGAATCAGTCTTTCCACAGAGGTAAATCTTTCCCTGCTAGACAAGAGGATAGCAAGTTACAAATTCTGTCTCGGTAGGACATGTATTTCTATTACTATGAAATTAATAAATGAAAATGAAGTATTTAATGGTGGGGTTACCATTATCCTTTTTCTTGTATGTGTTCCTAAGAAAATGAATTTGTCCCCGACGAGCGGCTAAAGAGGGATTCACGGGGGCTAACCCCGTTAAGACCAATACTGCTATTAAAAATTGAGCTACAAGCTCCATTTTTTAATAGAGATAGGCATTCATACCAGAAGGGGGGGTCTAAATCGATTGTAGATCGATTTAAGACTATCTGGGATGGTTTTTGACATCGATCATAAACCATCTATGTGTCATGATATGCACATGCTCACGCATGTGTTCTATGCCGCGGGCAGGCACACATAACCGTGTAGCGTGTTACGCACACACGTTCTTAACCTGCCTGCATACGCGAGCGTGTTCTTAAACCGCGCGCACCCACATACGCGGGAAAGCACGAGCCCGTGTTCTTAACTCGCGTACGCGATGCTGGACTCTATAATGAAAGAGATCGAAACCCCTTTCTTTCAGTTTACGTGGGAAATAATTCGGCTTGAACCTTACTTGATTTGGCCCTGATGTCAGGGACACTAAGCTAAGGTCACCATCATGGTATTCAAGCTTAGGAAAGAAAGGCTCCCGTTAGTGCCCTGTAAGAAGGCGACCGTAGGGAGGCGCTGTCTTGCCCTTTGCCCAAAAGCAAGATCTTTCCAACCCCCACCATCCATGCGTTGAGCTTTATTGCTATCTTATAACCCGCTTAAACGCTTTTTGAGTTCAAAAGGAGATTGGTTCTCATTCAAGCGATTGCAGACGATATAACTAGTAAGTATGTTCCTCCTCATGTCAACATATTTTATTGTCTAGGGGGGATCACACTTGTTTTTTAGTACAAGTAGCTACGGGTTTTGCTATGACTATTTACTATCATCCAACCGTTACAGAGGCTTTTTCCTCTGTTCAATGCATAATGACGGAAGCCAATTTTGGTTGGTTAATCCGATCACGAGGTTAATTTGAATATGAAATCCAATCCCAAAAATACAGCATCCTACTTTTTTTTTACTACCCAAGGCTTCGAAACATTTCGAAATCAAGAAATCTCTACAGGAGCTGGTGCTATCAGAGAACAATTAGCGGATTTGGATTTACGAATTATTATAGATAATTCATTGGTAGAGTGGAAGGAATTATGAGACGAAGAGTCCGCTGGAAATGAATGGGAAGATAGAAAAAGAGGAAATTAGTCTTAACTAAGCCAAAAAAAAGGCTAGTGAGCGAGGGGAAAAATCTTGTTCAAAGGAGACGGTTCTATCTTAATATAAAGAAGAAGATCCCATGTTCTAGCCGAACGATTAGGATTCTGCGTTCACTCGGTTCTCTAAATAAAGGGTCATGCCATCAGGAGAGGTGGCTCAGCTGCTTCCTTTGCTCGGACGGAACGAGATCTAGACTAGGAAATCGAGAAGTCAAAGTCAATCCACTTTCACCATTTGTCTGATCTCCATCGTCTTTGATTGAATCAGGCACGTCAGAATTGAAAACCTTCTGTACGTGTACGCCTGAACAGCCATATCATATCCTCTTAGTGTGGCAGGAGGGCAGTCTACCGCAAGATCGAGTTTGAGCCTGGAGCCAAAGCTGGGTTGGTTTGGCTGACCTTAGTTGGTTGAGCTCAACCATAGATCGTAAAAGTTATGTGCGCCCGTGAAATCATTTCTCCTGACAGTAATAAATCTTCAACACTGTCCCGAGTAGGGAGAATAAGCTGGCGTGGGTAAATCAGTACTTATCATGGAATTGATCAACAACATAGCCAAAGCTCATGGAGGTGTATCTGTATTTGGCGGATTAAGACTGAACTAAAGGATAAACAAAGCAAAGCTAAATCTACTGAAATATTTTAAAGTAGAATGAAATGAATTATATCGATATTCGGATTTTTTTTGTATATAGGAAGTTAAGGCTCTGTTTTATGATTTGTTCTGTTTAGATCTAATTGCTCTAATCTACTTTTTTTATTGATAATTATAAAGAAGGAATTCCTGGGGGACCCTATGAGAATTTAGAAGTCAGATGCTTTAATAGAGGAAAAAAAATTCCCAATGGAATAATTTTGAATATAGATTTATTACCAAAAAACTTTCTCCCAATTTTGAATTATCAAAACAAGAACTCGAAATCGATTTTTGGGAAGAGACATCCACAATAATGAGCCTTGGGCAATTTCTTTGTAAAAATATATGTCTTTTTCAAGATGGATCATACATAAAAAAATCAGGTCAAATTTTAATTATTGATATTGACTCTTTAGTTATAAGATCAGCTAAGCCCTATTTGGCTACTCCAAGAGCAACGGTTCATGGACATTATGGGGAAACCCTTTATGAAGGAGATACATTAGTTACATTTATATATGAAAAATCGTGATCTGGTGACATAACACAGGGTCTTCCAAAAGTGGAACAAATCTTAGAAGTGCAAAGTCTTATATATAATTCTTTCATTTTGAGTTCGTCGTATAATGCAAAAAAATTAGTTAGGATTGTAATGAGATGTATCTCGAGTTTTTGAGAACCCTTTGATTATATATGGGATGATGTTCTTATGTCTTCCTCATGGAGTTCATTTAATTAGAAACTGTAAGGACAATGCTACTAAAAGCTATGAGTTTAGGATTTCCGTCTTGTTCTTGCTTATTAGAAGGCAGACTTGGACTCCTTTCCTTGGACCAGGTACCAAACAAGATATTGAAACAGAGCGGTAACTCAAGACTTAGGTTATTTATAAGCCGCTGGCGGAGAAAGCTCAAAGAGCTTCCCTTCATTCGTTGCTAAGCCAAGGTCCCAGGTCTCCAAGTCAGCCCGCACTTTTTTGAAGAATCCTGCACCCATGGTCATACGGCCTGGCATGCCTTCCCTTTTCGCCGGAGCCAAAAGCGGGTTCAACCAACGCAATGAACCAAAGAACTCACTCTCGTGCAATCTCAGAGGGCAAAGCGTAGCGAAAGAACAAACTAAGCAAAAAAGAAAGGTTACGGTCGTCCTTTTGAGAGAAGGACTCCCTCCACTCTGCAACCGGTATCGCGTAGAATGACCATTGAATCCATAAAGTAGCAGAGAGGAACGTTTTACTTTCTTTCTTTTCGATAACAGCTTTCGGTTTCAAGGAAGCAAAATTGCAAAACTCTGCGCGGGAAAGGTTCAAGAGCTGATCGAGCCGAGCTAGAGCTTTCCTATCCAAGCCAACTGTCAAACAGTGTTGGATCTTTATGAATCCTCAAGGCTAGTTCGTAAGCTATATTCTAGTCTACATTAGGGAAGTTGTCAAGCTAGTGATGTTAGCTTGATTTCCTTCGAAGCCGTGATAGAAAAAAAAAGATAATCAGGGCATTGGTTCTTTTTTAGTATGGCTACTGAGAATGAACCCGACACATCGGTCGAACATTTGATTTTACCAGAGGATGCAGGATTAGATAACGCTTTCGACAGTTGGATTTGATATGATTGGTGATACTCCTGTGCAGTCTCAGCCGGGCCAGCAAACCATCGAGGATTCCCCACCTTCCTCCCGTATCTCACTGGCAGTCCCTCGTGAGTGTGGCACGCACCTTTTTCCTTGTTTCGGAGCGGGGCACGTACTATTACCACTACGTACCACACCACCGGGCGCCTCGCCTGAATGCCGAGTCTTCCTCCGCCGCCCACTCGACATCGTCGTAACCAAGCCTAACCAAACCGTCATGGTCACTGGTACTTTGACGTCACTATAGGGTGGCATTAGCGCTTTTATTTGCGAATCCTTTTGTTTAATTGAATCCTAGAATTCAATTCAAAAACTATGTTATATATTTTTTCTATTAACTCGTTGTCATTCACTTCTGCGAATTATATCAACACTTTCCTCCTAAATATTTATGTATTTGTTGAGACAATACCATACCCGGGAAGGCCTGATTTGAGGATGAGGAAGCAGATGGACTGATCTGGTTCGGATAAGTATCTCTTCAGCTCTTTCCCAAGGATAACTGGAACTTTCATTACTTTGATTTACCTGCACCGAAAGTGCTTCTGATGACTGTGGTTATAGGGAGTTTCAGAAATGAACATTCACTGCCAGTTAAGAAAAAACTTCCATCAATAAATGATCAATGTTCCATTTGTGCGCTTTCAGCAAGTAGGGGACGCGAATCTATGGTGAAGAGTTTCAATCGGATACCAATGGATGCATTTGAAAGCCTCGAGTTGACTCTTGCAGAAAAAATGGACGTTGGAAAAGGTCCCGTATTTCAAATACTCCGCACAGTACCGAATAAGTTATTGGGTGTTCTTTTAATAGCTTCAGTACCAATAGGATTATTGACAGTACCCTTTTTGGAGAATATTAATAAATTCCAAAATCCATTTCGTCGTCCAGTAGCTACAACAGTCTTTTTGATTGGTACCGCAGTAGCTCTTTGGTTAGGTATTGGAGCAACATTATCTATTGATAAATCTTTAACTTTAGGTCTTATCCAATTATTACATTGGGATTGTTAACTTATTACATTAGGATTGTTAACTAATAACAAGTTAGTATTGAAAGAAGTAGTTTTCTTTTTGAGGAATCTGGGGTATCACTTCAATATATATTATGGTAAAATCCTTTCCTCAATTAGAAATAAAAAGACAGGCTTCTCTGGTGTCATAAACAATAAAGTCTTATCGAAAGAATATTGCTCTTAAAGACTGGAACTGGAGTGTATTTGGTGATGTTCACAAAGCTACTACTTCTCTGCAACTGGAAGTCTCTAACTTGGAAAACCAACTTCTTCTGCCCGTCACCCTCCAACTCTGTGGGCAATCTTTTGGCACTTACTGCCTTCATCATCACTTGGACTATCTGGAAGGGATTCTAGGCTTTCTGGTCTACATCCGTCAGGGAATTCCTCTGGGGGGAATTCGACTTGCATTTTTTCCATCGCGGAGGAATCCTTAGGTTCTCGGGGCATTAGATTCTCACCAATGTTTGCGTTACTCAAGCCGACATTCTCGCCTTCGCTTCGTCCACACCTGTTTGTGCAGGTGCTTCCCTCTAAGGCGGAATGCTCCCCTAACGATGCATTTTTACATCCCACAGCTTCGACAGATCGCTTAGCCCCATTCATCTTCGGCGCAAGAGGTACCGACATGCAAAGGTTCGAATCCTTTTACTCCAGATTATGAAGACCCGATCGGATTTATCAAGAACAGGGAAGCGGCTTTATAATCAATTCTAACCTCGAAACTGCCAATTGAGGTGAGCGACAATGAGGTGACCGAAGGGTGTAAGTTGCGAATCAAGCTTGAGCAATTCTCTTATTCTGCCACCGAATGGGTCCGGTCCATCTTTTCCTGATCTTTGTCCCATATTCAAAAAGAAAGGCGTGGGAGGACGTTGCAGTTGTCCGGGACGGACACGACTTCTTCTAACGCTAGAAGACCATAGGAGGACACCCGGGACCGAAAAGTCAGAAGTTTCCAAATTTAGGGCTTCAATTCAAGGTTTATCCTCTGTCCTTCCTCCCACTCTGGTTAGCACGGTAAAGATGGTTTAAGTCTTTCCAATCTCTTCCTATTGCTATTTGACTCGGACCTGTTCTGAAAAGTCTAGGTATTTTGAATTGTTTGTTGACATGGACAAAGTAAAGAAAAACCTCTAAAATGATTTCAATATTGGACCTTGGACAGATAATAGTTCCAAATCTCTTTAGAAAGAAGATCTTTTGTCTCATGGTAGCATGCTCGATTCCCTTCTTTTTTCGAAGGGTGTCTTTGTGAGAGTACACCCAACCAATGCTCTGTCGTAAGCCAGCTTTGAAAGCTATCCATGAGCCGCAGGAAGGGAAGAGGGATCCTTCCTCCTCACTGTTGCTCGCCTTCACTGGATGTCCCGCTTTCCAATTCTGTTGCGTCTTTTCAAAAAAAAGGCGAGCGAAGTAAGGGTGAGGTGAGGCGACCGAATGGAGGGTGAGGTGAGAGTGAGAGTGAGAAGCGGCAGAATCCCAGGGGTCGCTAGGTCAGAAAAGCTATAACTAGAAATTCGAATGTTGAAAACATCAAATCTCCCCACAAGCAACCAAGCAAAGAGGAAAAGAAGCAATCTATACCATTTAGGATAGACGCCACTGAATAGAAAAGAAAGTCGAGCGTTAGTAAGGTAACCAATAGGGAGGAAAAATCCAAAAAGCAAAAAAGAACACTTTCCACATGGACAGTCCAATTCTAGAAAGCGAATTTCATGCCATTTTGTAGGAAACAACCCTCTTCTTTACAACTCGAAAGAGGCCCCCTCTCACCTTATCTTTTGGAGGGCCCTGGTCCGGTGATTAATGCTCATAAGCCCTTCCGTATGGAAGCGGCTTGGTTGACCCATAAATCTTTCCCAAGATTGATTAGTGAAGAGTGGCCTTATGACGGAATTCATATTGATCAATCCATCAGACGTCTAATATATGCTTACAAGACCTGGGAATTTCTGGAGAAGGTGCCCGAAGGAAGGGTGTATACCTGCTGAATAGGAGGACAGAGAGGAGGAGTTCAGACAAAGACCAGAAGGACAGAAACGCTAAGGCAGACCACTTCCCATATCATATCGGAGTATCAGAAGAAAAATCCAAGCTCAAAAGTCCTCAAAATTTGCCGTCAAACTCAAACTCGAATTGATGAATGGGAAAAACCCTATAGGGAATCGTCTGATCGAAGCTTTGGAAAGCCCATATGGGCAGATCGAATCGAATGGATTTCCGTCTCGTCCTATGAGCCACCCTAGAGCTCGAATCAGGAAGCGAGAATCAAAGTATAGTGTAGAACAAGTAGGTGTAACCGTTTAGTTCTATGGTGGCAAACTTAATGGAGTCAGTTATACTAATCCTGCTACGGTGAAAAAATATGCTAGACGTTCCCAATTAGGTGAAATTTTTGATTCCATATTGAATCAATTACATACTGGTTCAAAATTTAATTCTAAATTAGAGGAATGTTATGGTAAAACTTCGTTGAAATGATGTGGTAGAAAGCAACGTGCGATTTGGAGGACATGATACGCTGTGGATTGTTCGACTATTGCTAAGCAATTTTTGGATATCAAACGGACCTCCCCTGATGGTAATCTTAATGTGGCCGATTTACCCTCTTTTGTAATCAGCTTCGCTACAGCGCCAGCTGCTCTAGCTAATTGTCTACCCTTTCCAAGTGTGATTTCTATGTTAGAGAATATACTCGCCTGATACCCTGAGCAACTAATATGTATAGATGTCCAAACTGGAGTCACAGAGTCCTATTTAGAGGAATACAGGTTACAATGAGTTCAATATATAATAATTGAAGTGTACAATGTATTCTACATGATACTAGGTCAATCTAGGTCAAAGTCAACTCTTGGTCAACTCTAGTCAAACTAGGTCAACATCTAGTCAAAGGAGTCATTATTGGACTATTGGTCAATATCTAGGCCAACTCTATGATCTACTAACACAAACTAAACCCTTGGCTAATATAACTTACGATATATTAACATTTATACATATCACATATATCCATATAGTACTTTAATCTAATACATATATAGATATCACAAGGTCTATACCCAACATCCTATAGCCTTAGACATATACATAACCTATGTACCATATAGTCCATACCATTTCTATACACTAGTATATCACATTGGTTATATATATATATATATATATATATATATATATATATATATATATATATAAATATATATATATATATATATATATATATATATATATAAGATGAGAGGAGGGTTAGAGAGAGGTTGAAGTAACTCAAACCTCTCTCTAACCCTCCTCTCATCTTATATATATATATATATATATATATATATATATATATACACGCACACGCACACACACACACACATACACACACACATACACACACACACACACACACACACACAGACATATATATATATATTTTATATATATATAAATATATATATATATATATATATAATATATATATATATATGGAAACAAAACTTTATTGAATGACAGGCGCAAAATGCCGAAGCCTTTACAAGTAAACACGCCACGCGCGAAAAGAGACAAAAAAGCGAGCTAAGGAACTACGTGTTGCCCACAAAACGGTAACTGGACCGAGCATCGGCAGGTTAGAGAGTTAGCGCATAGCGCGCGGACCCAGATCAGGCCAGGGCAGCCCATATATATATATATATTATATATATATATATATATATATATATATATATATATATATATATATATATATATATATTATATATATATATATATATATATATATATATATATATATATATATATATATATATATATATATTTCACACTCACACACACACACACACACACACACACACACACACACACACACACACACACATATATATATATATATATATATATATATATATATATATATATATATATATATATATATACATGCACTTACATTATCACTTCAACCTCTCTCTCTAACCCTTCTCTCATCTTACCTGCAAATAACCACCTGTGCCCAAGTAGTGTTCTTCCTTAACTCACTAAGTAAACACTAGAATCCAAGACTAAACTAAGACCCAAGGGTTTGATATAATGCTACTGGGTTTGAAATCTCAGAGTAAAAATCTGAATAAAAAAGAGAGTGGTACTTAGGAAGATTGATCAAGCCATGGTTGACACAAGCCAAACTAATAGGGGCTGACACGTATATGAAATATATCGACTGATACTAAGAGGGATGCAGGTTTTCTATGTCACATTGGTAGCACTAGCCACTAGGTAAGTCTTATCTTCATCATATACCCAGGTTATTCTCTGGATCAATTAGAGATAGGGAAAAGAATTTAAGCTCTCAAATACTGGTTTTCAAGAGACTGAACTAAAACAACCTGGACTGAACATCTAATGTTCAACCCATAAATATGAGTACAGACATCAAATCATGACTGAACATCTAGGAAGGTATGGACTAAGGTATGGATGACTAATATCCAGATCCTACTGCTACAGGTTCTATCTATTACTCTCATCACCTCACAATACTCACAAAAATAACTCTCTACCCCTTACTGCTCATATCAGGGACTAACCCAAGTGTGTCAAACCAAATACATATATCAAAGCAAACTCAAACCTATACAGGATAGTGGGATGTGAATAGTCTAAACAAGAGAGGGGTGCAAAGAGTGAATGTGTCAATCAGTGAACCAAAGTGTCAAGTGTCAAATAATGAAGAGTGTCCAAGTGAGTATCAGCTAGTGCCAACAGAGTGCAGTGATACAAGTATATATAAGTACAATAAAAGGTAATACAATTAGATGAGAGTGAAAGGTGTCAAGTGTCAGATACAGGTGACCCTATAACAGAGAAAGTGTGAAGATATCACTACAAGAAAAATGATCATTTACGGCGCATAATTTACGGCACGCATTGTCTGTGCGCCGTAAATAACACTCTTTTACAGCGTGCAATTCTGCGTGTCATAAAAGAGTCAATTTTTGTGTTTTTTACGGCGTGTTTTACCCGCACGCCGTAATTGCAAACGCATTTACGGCACGTATTTTCCTGCGCCGTGAATGATAACTTAATTACGACACTCGTTTTTGCATGCCTTAAATGTTAAGTTATTTACGGCATGCGTTCTTGTGCGCCGTGAATGAGATCTCAATTACGGCATTCCTCAGCACGCCATGTTGTTTTATTTACGACATGCGTTGTACGCGCCGTAATTGACAGCTTTTTTATCCAGCACGATGTTAAGATTAAAATTAAGATCATAACTTATTTTGGCATGATGTTAAGATTAAGAATAACTTATTTACGACATCTTTTTTTTTCTATTTTTGCATGATGTTAAGATTAAGAATAACTTATTTAATCTATATATTTATGTTAATTTTTAATATTAATGTTAAGATTAAAATTAAAATTAAAACTAAATTAAAATTTATCAATCCATATTTTAAAAATAAAAAATGATTAGTTATGTATTGTTTTTAATATAGCGATAAGTTTATTTTTTTTAAATTAACACTACAAGAAAATACAATTTTAGCAATGTAGTTTAGCGACATAAGATCTTTTGTGTCTCCAAAAGCTTAATTTTTATATGTATTGGCGACATGGATTTTAGTGTGTCGCAAAATCCAAAAAAAATTCAGGAGCGGGAACCAAATATTAATCCCGCCAAAGCCTCACCTTTTGCCTACATTGATTGTTAAAATAACATGTCATGGAATGGTCCCGTGTCTTTGGCGACATATGGTTCTGTTGCAAAACTAAATTTTCTTTTTTTTTATGATTTTTAATTAAAATAATAATATCAAAAAACAATTCAATACAAAATTCCCAACCCTCACTACTACAAAAATGGTTAACAATGACACTTTATAGATGACACTCATAAGAAAATGTCATTAATGATACTTTTAATGTTAGCTCAGTAGATGATCGTCATTAATAACTTAACTATGATAGTGAAAAAAATGATGTCATGAAATGTGTACTAAGATGACGATTAAGAAAATAAGGGTCGTAAAAAAATTTATGGATGTCATCTCTTGTGTATGAATGAAAAGATGTAGGACTAATAATGACATAGTAATATTAAGGGTCATATTAAGTTTAAACAATGATAGAGACATGTTGTGTGCTATAAAATATTGATTAAAGATTGATACTATTGGATTGAATCCAAATTGGACAAAGAAAGTATATGCTAGGAATAGAGTGAAAGAATGTGAAAGTTTGAGATAAAATAAATTGGACAAAGAAAGTATAATGACATAGTAATATTAAGAGTCATATTTGTTCTTTAAAATTTAAAATCTGAATATAATTAATTATTATAATTTGGGTTATGATATTTTGATCTTTCTAAATTTTTGTTTATCTGACAAAAGAATGTGAAAGTTTAAAATAAAATAAAATAAAATATTATGGTTATAATTTTATAAATAAAAATATTACTATATATTAAATAGCCAAGATTAAATAATTGATATATTTAGATTTAATTTAGTCTATTTTAACTAAAAAAATTTATGTATTTTTAGTTGGCCATAGTCTATGTTAACTTTAATGAATAAATTGTGTCAATGTTGGAAAATGCATTTCTGAAAATTTTCAATCACACACTTTTCTTTCACAAAATTCTTTCCCCCTCTATCAAACCCTTTTATTACTACTCTCTCTCTCTCTCTCTCATTGTAAATAAATTTCCTTCTCCTCTTCTTCTCCTTCTCATCTTCATTCTCATCTACACAAAGGGCACCGGAGAAGAAGGAGTCGAATGCCTCTGGATCCACTCCTCGGAAACCCTACCCGACTCTCCTCCACCATCGAAGAATAGACATCGGGCCTTCCCATCCAGTTACAGAGGAGGACGAGCACCAGCCACGCGAGTCGAAGCGCCACGCCGACTCGAACTCCGACATGATCGTCGATGAGTTAAGAAGCAACTCTGGTAGTGGCGACATCTGGATCGGGATCCCAGTATAGATCTCGTCGAGTGCTGCCTCATAGTCGGTTGGGTGTATTCCCTTCCTGTTTGTCTTTGACCTGTCCCTCCATATGAGGTTTTTTCCCTTCAACTCTTTTTGATTAATTTCTTCATTTCTATTTTATTGAATTGTTGTTATTTTAAATTATAGTCAGTTATCCTGTTATTTGATTCGTTGAGATGAGCTTATTGAATTTTTAGTTGATTATCATAACCACAGGTTCAGATGTTAATTACTACTAGCAGTGTTGCAGTAATTCACTTTGTTTCATAATACGTACTAATCCTAACTATTTTCTTCTCTAATCTCTACTTTGGATAATTGTTGCAGGATTGGGATCTGTAGGTTTCTTACAAACGTACAAGAAATATTGAAATGACATCCTATGCTGATTTGGGGATTCGCTTATAGCATAAACAAGCCTGTTACAAGGGATGAAGTCACCTTTGTGAACAATGTGAAGGTATAGGGGTTGAATCTCTTCTCTTCTTTGCATCTTCTCCGTTAATTACTTTAGGCCCTTTTAGATTATTATGAACATGTATGCTTACCCCCATTCTATTCGAAATACACCCCCGTTAATAACTTTAGGCCCTTTGTTTCATAGTTTGTTCGGATACAACCTAGCATGGTGCTAATGTTGTACGTGTTTGTGGTATTTGGACAAGTAGACATATCTTTACATAATTATATTTATATTCTAATTGAAATAATATTTGCACATGGTAAAGATTTGTATTTTGTTTTGACATGGCTACGAATGAAAGAATGTCGTGGATTTTGATAGATTTATATCTCCAAGTCTCTCTTCTTTTATAAAATATCATTCTTTCTTTGAGCTTAAGTTTGTAATCAGCTTGGTGAGTTACCCTTGGTAGTATACTGGTTGGCAAGATCACCTTTGGGTATTTCCATTCAACATCTAATACTGGTTAATATTGTTGTTGCATGTTACATTAGATCCTTTCCCCTTAACTTATACCTTCCTTGTTATGAATTTGTTATGTACCTATGCAACTTATCTTTCAATAAAACACACCATATAAGGAATCCGTATAATAATAACTACCAGTGAAGGTATGATACATCGTCCTGAAGTTGCTTCCTTTCACATCTCTTATTTTCACATCTCTTATTTTCATTACATCTATTTTGTGGCATGTAATATGAAGGGATTGATACATACAACTATCTCTTTTTTGTTTAGCTGAAAGACAAATAAGCTTCTCTAGTGAGAATTGGATCAATGACCCCCTATGTTTTCGAGAGGTTGGAAGAAAATTTGTTCTTCAAATGGCATAGATAGAAAATCACTTAATATGGTTGACTAATGAACAAGTGTGGGCAGTCAGGCAATTTCAATTTTTTGTCAAATTCTACCCCGGCTCATTGGGTAGGGGTTAAACTTGAAGTGTTCTATTTGGCATTTATAAAAGAAAGAAAAACTAAAAAAAATAAGAAATGTAAGAAAGGAAAGGAAATTCCTATGAAACTTCACATGTTATATAACATGTGCAAATGTTCACGTTTATATCCCAATAATGTAGGTGCTGGTTAATGGTTGTCTTTGCTTGAAATTCTTCAATGCAACTATGTCGTGAATCCCAAATAATGATTTCTCTAAGAATCCTAATAATTCTTTCCTTTGTGAAGGCTATTATGACCAAAGACATTGTTCGACATATGAGTCAAGAAAAAGCCTGATTCCTTCCTAATCACTTGCATAACTGTTATTGTAATAAATTTTAGAATTGTTAGTACATAATGAAATTTTTGAAGAAAGCCAATGGCCAGAGGTTGGAAATAGCTGACCTGGAGACAGGATTGCTATCTTTGTTGATGCTAATATATTTGTTTCCTTCCAATATTCATCATCTTCACAATGTGCATAAAAATCTCTTTTCTTAAATTTTGTAGTAAGTTGATCCGTAAGATATACAAGAATAAAGGTCTAAATGTCAATCCTTGATAAAAACTATATTGTTAATGCCAATAAATAGAATTGATCTTTTTTCTACTTAACTAATTTGTATAGGGTATAATGTTTATATCCCATTTTGTTAGTATACATTTTTGTATCTAAACCTTACCTCATTATCTTTCTTATTTTGGTACTATATCATATTATGTTTCAGACTAGTGGAGCGCGTCTTTCACAAATATTAGGTTTTGTTTGGTTGACATATATTGGAGCATCTTACATCCATTGGGTTGATGGGAGGAGAGGATGCAAGAGAAAATTTTAGTCCCACTTCGGATTGGGTGGGATATGTTGAGGCAATATGGAAAGTATAGTCCCACTTCGGATATGGTGGGATATGTTAATATGTACGGGGTTGGTCTAGCAATGGGATTCCCCTTTAAGCGGTATAGGCCAGGCCCAATGTTATACTTCAATGGTGTAAGCATTAATTGTTCTGGTTTGTTATTTTCCTTATAATTAGATTCTTTACAAGTAAATGGTATCTTTTATTGTTGAAGAGAACACACTAGCTACATTAACATGAGCAAATTCTTCCAATGTTATACTTCAATGGAGAACATTTTTCTTAAGTTCTCTTACAATCGGCAACCTGAAGTGTCTATTTGTTGTAAAGGACCTCATTATTGTAGCATCGTGAATTTTATTCCAACAAGTGTCTGTATTATTGATTTTTTATATTTTCTTTTTACCTCTTGCTCACCCAAAATCCACAATATGAAAATTATAGTGCCGGGTCTATAGGTTTTTTGACTTAGTCAAACAATTTCCAGCCATACTATTCGAAAGTCACAACTATTGGTTTCCAAAAAGGAATCTAGTTAGGGTTGAAAATATGACAAGTCATATATATATATATATATATATATATATATATATATATATATATATATATGCATAAATTCTTATCTTACTGGCTGATTATATACCTTCTGCGTTGTCTTTTTCAGTTAATTAATTATGTATAAAACGCCAAACATGGGAGAAGGATAGTGATACTAAATGAATTCGGGAAGGAGATTGGGGTTGAGAGGGCTATGATCAATGAGGGGGAGGGTGGCACGCCTGTTGAAGAATGGGTGGATCTTGCTAATGGATGTGTTTGTTGCACTGTCAAACACAATCTTGTTCAAGCATTGGAGCAGCTAGTTTAGAGGAAAGAAAGGTTCGTCATTGAGTAAATTTGCCTAGATAAAATTAATTGATTATTTTGGTGATATACAAAATTAATGCACTGCAGACTTGATCATATATTACTAGAGACAACATGATTGGCTGATCCCCCTGGCCTCTGTTCTATGGTTGGATGATCAACTAGAATCCAAAGTGATATTATATTCTATCATTACTGAGAGTTCCTTAGTATTTTGTCAGACTCCTTATTGCTTAGAAGTTTTGGTCATTTAGCCCCGTAGTTTTCTTTCCTTCTATGCATGTGATGCAGCACATTAGCTTATTGATGACTAAATTATGTTTTCTGTACGTATTTCTTCGTATTTATATTATCTTCTTTATCAGGAATAACCAGTTGTGACCAGGTTAATTGCTTATATCATAAGTTCTCTTGGAAATGGTGAGTTCCTCTTATGCTTTTAACATTTTTTGGTTTCTTTGTATTCTTATAGTGTCATGCAAAATGGTTTCTGCAAATTTTTTGGTTTGCTACTTTTTAAGTTCCTACATGGTGCTAGAAATATTATTAGTGGTTTGAATTTGGCACCAATATATGTTTTTCTTATGCGTTTCATTGAGTTCCTAGGTAACTTTGATGAAAATATTATATATTTGTCTAGGAATCATTTGCACTCTGAAACTTAAGGCAGTGTTATATATTTGTATAAGTGCAATCTGAATCCGCTTATTGCATAGTTTTGGCGAATAAAACAACTATACCCAGTAAAATATTGATCCTATGGATATTAATACATGCCCGTACCAAAGGAAACGTATCCAACACTCTAGGATATTGACTAAGAGGCCAGAAGGAATATAGATTATAGTTGAGGCCTTGATAGAACGTCAGCCACTAGTATGGATCTTAATTTTGCATGACCATGTTCATCAGTTAACTAGTCTCGTTTTGGAAGTGGTTTATGTCATTTTGGAAGTGGTTTATGGCAGGTGATGTGAAGAAAATATACTTTTTTCCTTATCGACTTTTAATAATATTGTGGTATTGTCATTATTTCTATCTTTCCTTTGAGTATAATAACCTAATCCATATACAATTAAAAAAAGGAAGAAATTAGTACTCTTAGACAAAAGGTTGTATCTTGTATATCAAGAATTACAATAATCAGCTACTTTGGATCAGGATGAGATTATTTTAATCCTTTAGTGCCTGAACCTATAATGATAGCACCTTCTTGTTACCTTATAAAATATTTGAAGGGAATTTTACACCACTTCCATTGTAGACTTTTACCAAGTATCCACCAAGGCATTGCCATGTCTACAATGTTCACCTTCCTGAATATTACCTTGCTAACTACCCTAAACCCGTAGGACATACAGCTTCTACCAATATCGATAGCCTTGACTTGGAGCTAGCCTAGGAAATACTATATTATGGTGAAATGCCAATATGAAAATATCGATGCCTTTGACTACACTATATTATGAAACTACCAATTTTGAAAGTTAAGCACAACATAACTGATTGCATTGCATACCTGATTAGTGGGATCACTCTGGATAATGATCTTGCAAAATGTCAGACAATTAGCTGTCTATAGCTATAAATGTCAGGTTGTTATTCATGTTAGATATGATCATGTTTTGCTCATATCCATACTTGAAACTAAAGATTGATCTTCTGACCATATACCATGTAGTAGGATCTCATTGATGCAGGACACAGATCAGTGATTCCAGATATTGAAACGTGCCTCCTTGTTAATATTGTACCATGTTTGATGTTCATAGTCTGTTTTGCCTTTCTGAAAGAATACATTTGCAGCAAATAGTTTGAAAGAATGCCATCAAAGAAAAGTTTTAAAGCTTCTACAGAACTTTCATAAGTTGTTGGGTCGATCTTAGCATAGCAGATAGCCACAAAATGCCAGATATTTGATTTATACTTGCTGTTATTTCGAAAGTTCTGTTTGATGATTTCCTTTTCTTGCTCAGTCGATGTGCCTTTGTAAGATGAGATCTTAACTCCTTCCAAAGCTCTTCTCTTGGTAACACATGAACCAAATTCCATGAGTAGCTTCCCAGGTTCACTTATTAGAGGAAGCACAATGAGAGCATCTGTAGCTTCCCAGGTTCAATTTCATTGCCATTAGATCATTCTTACTTGGCTCTTCTATTGCATCTAATCTTCAAGACCTTCCATTAACATGCAAGCTTTATATTCTTGGCACTTGTGACTATTGGGCCCTTCCTTTTCTCATATGCAGCCAAAGCTATGTTCTGTCCTCGTCAACTCCCTGGATGAATTGAAGATTGTTGTCCAACTTGTTTATTATCTGAATTTTCTTTACACTGCACAATGAGGAATTGATTTGTCATTACTGGATTATGAGGATTCAAACAATTCTTGTGGTCTCTTTAGTCCTTTAACTTTGCCTCTTGGGGCCTTGCAAGTTAGCAATGATTAGAGCAATTGATAAGTCAAGGAATACATTAATCTTCCTTCCAGTTAAAAGAACCCGAAGATCTAAGGGCTGATATGCCCATACACGTGACTCATCTTGAACATCTGATGTTTTATTTTGGATGTTAAGTTAGGTTTGCTATACTTAAACCTTCATAAAGTTCATTGCTGCTTTTTTTTAGCAGGAGTAAGTTGGAATTTTCTGTTCTGTTGGAGAATTTAAATGAGCTCCTATACCTGAATGCAAAAGTTTCAATATGGACAAGTGAGACTCATCTTGAATTTATTTATTAAATCCTTGACAGAAAAGTTATCCATCAACAGCTGATTTTTATTTATTTGTACGCATATTACCAATTTTAATATGGACGGAATGGGACGATTGACTGAGCAATGGTTGTGTTTATGCATACATTAATTTGTGCCCATAATACTCATTTATTTATGTATATTTTTTTCATTGTTGTGTTTATATATACATCAAATTGGATATAATGAACTAAAACACATTTTATGTTTGTGCAGGTTATCAATCAATGAAAATATTTGGGTTTTGTGTTTGAAGCTTCACCTCTGCAACCATTTGAGCCGAAATTTGTCATAGAAGACAATTTACATTTTTCCCCAAAGTAGGACAAATTATGAAACAAGCTCAATTTGTATTGAAATATTGTATTGTTCTTATAATTCAGTACTAAAATACTTTTGTAGTTCATGAAACAATATGGCATGATACTTTGGCATGGCCTTTTGTTTGCTATTAATGTATTTTGGCTATTGAATCCGATTATTTTTATGATATCACGTGTCTGGGTTCTTTTGAATTACGTTTCACTTTTGTAGTTTGATTGGGATTATATGCCAGTGATCAACTATTTCTTTAACTTATGTTTGTTATGTTATATACTTTGTTTACCATTGATATCTTTGCTTAAATAAATAGGCCGGATTGGTATAATAATAATAATAATAATAATAATAATAATAATAAATTATTATTATTATTATTATTATTATTAGTAGATAAAAATAATTCATAAAATATTATTTACAGCACGCTACATATGTCATAAATGGCAAATATCAAAAATATCTTTTACGGCATCAAAATGTATGCTATATTTGATCATGTGCGAATAACTATTACGGTGTGCATCTATACGCCGTATTTGACCCAGCACGAATATCTATTACGACGCACATATGTATGCCATGAAAGAGCAATTACGGCATACGAAATATGCCGTAAATGGTTGTCGAAATTCAGTGAAAAATATCTATTACGGTGCGCACATGTATGCCATGAAAGAGCAATTACGGCACACGAAATATGCCGTAAATGGTCGTCGAGATTCTATAAAAAAGACATTTACGGCGTTAATATGTTTACATTTACGGCATTCAAAATGCGCCGTAAATAATAGGCTCATTTACGGCATGAGCTTTTACGGCACCAAAATGTATGCCGTAAAAGCTCATTTACGGCGCGTTTCGCGTGCCGTAAATGATCGGTATTCTTGTAGTATATGATGTGAAGAGTGAATGATTTGAGTGAGTGAATAAGTGTCAAGAGTGAACCAAGTGTTAAGTCATGGTGTCATAGAGTGAAATGTGTGTCAAGTATCAGAGTTATGTGTGTCGAACAAGTGTGCGTGTGCCATCATATGACAATGGAGTGTCAGGACATGGCAATATGTCAACAGGTATCTAAGTGTCAACCATGTGTCGATGGATGTGTCAACGTGTCCAGAACACAGTATCATAAGTGGCAGAACATATGCAGTATTCGACTACTCTGGCCGACATCTGTGGGCAATGCTACAGTTTGAAACCAACACCAATTGAGACCCAAATTCTTAGGCTATGTGTCAGTCATGGGGGCTACCCAAACATGTCACTAGCACATGAATTCGTGTCGTGTCCAGAGTGTACGAAGACAACAGTAGCAAGGGATGCTACCGTGTCTGTGCAATATGAAATCACACATCCCTGTGTCCAGTACGAAACATCAACCGACACAGAAATCAACTCAGTCCTATACCATTGTAATCTATATGTAATAGGCTATCCAAATATATAATTTATTTAGAAATTGGTGACCAAAACTTTCTATGTGGCATTTCATCGAACACTTGAGACACATTCCCGATACTCTTGCAATACGTACCCCAAATGGATTTGAATTTGAACCAAACTTAGCCTAATACTAGAGGGACCCTAAATGAATGCATCTATGGAAAGAAAACATGAATTTCAAACGATTAGAGGCTCTTACAAATTGGGAGTTGGAATCCCAATAAAAATCCTCTTGTAAATCTCTCACACCAAATCCAACGATCAAATTGCTCCAAGTCCTTCCTAGCTAGCCAATAGAAACCTTCCCAACTCAAGGGGAGTGATTTGCAATTGGTTTGGTTAAATTTGTAGTTGATTTGGTGAAAGGGGGCAAATTTGGGAAAGAACACAAATTAGGGTTAGGGTTTGCAATAAAAGAGGCAAGAGGGGACTAATGTTCACTTATATGGCCGGCTATGTAGTGGGCTAGAGTTAGGGTTTGGTCCAATTGGGTTTTAGGCCTTCTCAAGATGTAAATTCAAGCCTCTTTAGTAAAGCCCAACTAGATTATGTTTCCTACAAATATCTTGATCCTAACATAATATCTTGATACTTTAGAACTTAGTTAATTAGTTCAAATCTACTAACTATGCCTCTAGGTTCCAACATCTAGATTAGGATAATTCTAGGGTTAGACCTAAAATAACATTTAGCACATTATTAATTAATAAAATTCAAAAATAATAATAATTCACAAATTATCAAAATACCCTTAGTCTAAAAAGTGGTAGTGAACTAATCTAATTACATTAGCTAGGTCTCCATGGTCATGGTTAGTCTCTAGGCTAAGTAGTTCTAAGGTTTCACTAGCAAAAGATCAAAGTCACAATACACCAAATTAATTAATTTTAAAATAATAAAAAATTACTAATTTATCATTAACATGATTTAAATATATTATTTAATTACTAACTTAATAAATTTTACAAAAGTTCAAAATTACCGTCATTTTAGAAAAGTGGTAGTTACACTAGCGTACTTATGAGATGACGAACTTCGTTTGATCGTTCATAGCGATTCTTCTTTTTAGTAGTACAACAATCCTCTTTGATGTGTCATGCCTTGTTGTAGGTGTAACATACAAGCTCTTCTTCATATAATGGGTTGAATTGTACCTTAAATCTCAATGCCATGATGTAGACATCTGCATCTTTGCAAGGACTTTCTTCTTGTTTGGAGTTGCTAGCTTCACTAGCATACCTGCTCTTATGAGTAGTTTTAAGACATTTCAAGATTTCATGAGATGTTGCGCAAGTAGTAATACTATTTAATACATTCATGTCTATGACACAATAAAAAATATTTGTCGCTTTTGCATCAAGGCTAGCTAACTTATTTTCTTCCTCTGTGTAACTATAATAAGGCTTGTTAATAATAGAGGAAGTGTGAATGGAGGTGATGGTAGGATTTTGGTAGCTATTGATAACAATTGACTAGATGTCAAAATCTAGAGACTTCAGGTAGAAGTTCATTCATATTTTCCAGTACGTATAGTTTGTTCCATCAAATAGTAGAGGTCTATTTGTGGATTGCCCTTTACCTGTGAATATTGATTTTATGGATGCCATATATACTCTCTAGAGTGTTATGTATAACCTGCTATGATACCAATTATAGGAGCAATTGGTATGGGCAATAATTCCTATATAAAGAGCACCTGTTTGATACCAATTGTAGGAACAATTGGTATGATCTTTAATACCTATAAAGAGAACCCGCTCTGATACCAATTGTTGGAATCAGAGTATAACAATTGATAATAAGGATCTACCTAAGGATGTTACGCCAAATAATAGAGTCCTCACTTTGATACCAATTGTGGGAGCAATTGGTATGAGAAGTAATATCTATATAACAAGCACCCGCTCTGATACCAATTGTAGGCAATTGGAATCAGAGTATAACAATTGATAATAAAGATCTACTCTAAGGATGTTAAGTCAAATAATAAAGTCCTTGCTCTGATACCAATTGTAGGAATGTTGAGCACCTCTAGAGGAGGGAGGGTGAATAGAGTGCATGTGTGCAATAGAATAAAAAATTACCACTTAAAAATATTTATGGCAGTAATTAAACTGATATGAAGTAGGCAGTATAAAAATAAATACGTACGCTAAATAAGTTCAGAGAAGCAAACGTAAACTCCAAGGTTTATACTGATTTCCCTCTGAGAGGACTAGTCCAGTCTCGAGTACTCTAGCTCGATGTTGAATCCACTATCTCGTGAAGCACAAGCTTTGAATCCGAAGCGCTAGCAGCTTCTTACAACACGTGCTTTTTATCCGATGAGCACTTCTTCAACTTGTAAGCCTTTATCCGAAGGATTGTCGACTTCAATAACGAGATAAAATGAACTAGTTTTCAAGCCTTTTTTACAACTCGAACCAACTTCTAGATCAAACCAAACTGGCACTTGCTTAGCTAGGAGTCGTAAAGGTTTAAGAAGGTTAAGTAGCTCTGAAAACTTTTAAGGAATGGAAGAGAAGACAATGGAATAGGATAAAATGAATGGGAAAATCTCTTCTATTTATAAGGTTATGGGGGACCGAACTCGGGCAGAGTTCGGTTCCCTAATGTTCATAAATTCGAACATTAGAGCCGATTCAATAGGGCGACCTGATCCAGTGGAATACTGGTTCAGGGTAACCGAGTTCGCTCTGAGTTCGGGCAGAACTCAGTTAGAGTTCGGTTGCCCTGTATTCAGATTGGTTAGGATCTTTTTGAGTGGATTTAGGCTCTTTTTGAGTAGCCTTTTGTGTGGGCTATCTGTGGACCGAATGAACATAATTGATATAGGCTTTATATAGGCTTTTTGGTGGAGTTAAAGAAAAGCTAAGCCAAGGCCAAATCAGCCCGATGTATAAATTGCATGTACTCAATAAAGTATAAAATACATAAATAAATATAAAAAATAAGAGCCTTTTGATGATGCCTTTTTCCTTGACGACAGTTGTCCAAAGATAAACATATCTAAAAAATCTGAATACCTTTCGGGAGCTTCGACCCTGAACTCCTATGGGGGACACTACCCCTTTGACCCCTGTCTGTTGACTGGGCAGCGGAATCCCCGAGTGCGCGGCCCCGGATAGGTCGTTGGACTGTTCGAAGAAATCTTCTTGTATAAACTATCTTTGGCCCATCATTAATTCTTTATTGCATATGTCCTAGATTAATCATGCTTACTGCTTATCTGTAAGTACACGTTAGACGAATAAAGCAATATAATAGTATGATAAATTTAATAAACAGTAGGACAATGCTAAGTTTAAGCAGCAACATGATAGTGATTACATGAATGTCAATGACATTATTATGTTACACTTAGTCGATTAGATATATTAAAAATATGATATAATCATTGGACCAACAACCATCCCTCTGCTCAGCTGCCCCCTATGACAAACTTAAACTCTGGCACTTCTGGTGGACTGAGCAAAACTCTTTCTCTTCTATATTCTATGCTAGCATGGTGCCTACTCAACCAATACATCTCGAGTACAATATCGGAGCTCGAAAGTGGCACTGCGAGTAAACACACACTCAATTTTTGGCCTCCCAGAGAAACTCTTTGCCCCTTGCAAATATTACTGACCAGGATAATACATCCCTCGATCATGATATTGCAAGTCCTGCCCAAAGGTTCAACAAAAATATGATGTTTAAGAGCAAATGATATCGATACAAAGCTACATGTAGCACCAGAGTCGAATAATGCTAAAGCAGAAAAGGAATCAAGAAGAATAGAACTTGCGATGACATCTCCAAGGGGCTCTATCTCCTCGACCATCAAAGCAAACACCCTGCCCTGAGGTGCACCCATCTGCTATTGGTACTGAGCAAAGCGTTGCTGCTGGGTCGAAAGTAATGGTTTTCTTGGCTGAACTACAGGTGCTCTCCCTAGAGGTGCTCTAGCTGGTCCTCCCTGAGATGGACGAGCTAGACAATCCTCAGTTGGTGATCGGGTGAACTATAAAAAAGGCACACACCCAACCTTTTTCGACAAACATCTCTGGTGTATCCAGGCTTCCACAGAATACACACTAAATGGCCTGCTATGCCTGTCTCTATACCTACGGGATATGAGCATGAACTGGTGCTTGGTGCTGCTAATGGAGATGCAAAAATGACCTATGTTAGATGTGAGGACGCTTGGCCGATCCCGCATTGGTACTGGTACCACCCATAGCATCATTGCCTTTCTTGGGCCTGAGGCCCAAGTTCTCCTCTACAATCTGGGCATCCATCAGAATGTCCTCGAAAGTAGCTGTACGATGCCGATACATACACGATCTAACCTCTTTATTCAGGCCCTTCCCGAACTTCTAAGCCTGATCTCCGGGATCCCGAACCATGCTCTCTGCAAAGAGGATCAGATGGTAGAACTCTATGGCATACTCGTCGACTGGCATGCTCTCCTAGACCAAGCTAAGGAACTGACTCTCCAGGGCTCCCAAAGCTATGTAAGGAAAGAACTTCTCCTTCAAAAGCTTCTTGAAAGCCTCCCAAGTAAGTCCCATTATGAAGCCTGGGCTCCGTACGATACCATTGTAGAAGCCTAAAAAGTATAACTATTATCATGCGTTACTCATAAATGGCACCACGACACAAATCAACAAACGACGCTAGCCATCAGATGGCACACGACATCAGTTGGCACTGGACTTACGTGGCACTGGCCGATACGTGGCAAGCTTTCTCGAGAAGCTGAAACAGTTATCATCATTACTGACAGCATGTCAGTCGAGGAAATTTTTTTGAATCCCGAATGCGTGGCATTTGAGAAGATTGTGTCAGATTTGTCGTAATAACAAACAGCTATCTCGTGCCATTTGTAGTTGGTGCATGATTTTTATAGCACATATGGAGTGAGAGAGGATCAGTATAAACAACGTGTACTGGCAAATGGCTATTTATTTTCCATGTTCTCATTTGGTTTAAGCATTTTTGATAAAACATGCAACTTATTTTAGTGATCTTTCTAGCCATCCTAGTCAGTTTCAAGCAAACAGTTTGAGGAAACATAAACAAGAAGATATTACGCTAGAACTTACCCACGACAGAACGTGCCGTGCAACATAAAGCTTACCATGTTCTTTCCTGTCATATTGTATAACTTAAGTTTAATTAGTACATATTTGCGGAGGTCATTGGCATAAAAACTATTCTGGACATAGCTTGGTTTTGACGGTGCATGTTCAATGCGGGTAGCGAGCCCTATTGAAGGAGCACTAAATACCCGCGGTACAATCCAGCATAGCTATCGTGTTTTTTCTTTGGCCTGATCGGTCCCGTGGCCCCGGAATACCGTCCGAAGAAACAATCGCCCTTGTATACAAGTTGTCCATGACCGTGCTATGTTAACAAGTGATTTATGGCATGTTTTTATGGTGTTGTTGCGATAATTATATAATCGATTAATTTCTTTCGTTTTGTAGATTATGAAATAATGCTATCTCTTTTCTAGAACCTTAATTTTTTTTATCTTTTTGAGCGTGAAACTTGTATTTTTCGAATAAATCATTCTAATTTGATACTGTTATCCTGAGTTCTTGTTTTTGAGATAGAGGGTCGAGGTGAAGGAGGTCAGCTACTCACCTTGATTTCTGTTCGAGGCGAGAGACTTGTTGGTCGCACTAGACGTCGCCTACACGATTACTAAAATTTACAAGCAACTGATTAGAACAATGTATTATTCAAGGAGTTTGATATGTAAATACGAGTTCGAAATGCAAGCCATAAAAACATTCACAAAAATGCATTCAGCAAACTAAAGCCAAAACCAATACAAGTGCGGTGTGAAAAACAGAGCAACATAAGGTCTCTCCCAACTCAGCCGTAGAGTCTATCCTTGAGGTGCAACCCATTGAATATGGAACTTGATTTCAAAGAAGCCTTTTCATAATGAGAAAAGGATCTTAATTCAATCATTCCCATTCTACCGATTCAATCGATCCCAACCTATCGGTCCTAACCGAATCGATAGCAACAGTATTCCTTTCTCGCGCACCCCATGGACGAAGTGTAATGCCCCGCTCTGCACGAGGCATTTGGTTGGCTTGTTGGATGGGATCAGAATGTTGGACCGTGACTTATGTTGGAGATCAGGAGAATTGAGACTGATGCAGTCTTTCTGAGCTGGCTAGATGGAATGGGTATTGGAATGTGGCTCGCTGGTGGAGCTATGCTTGATGAGATTGGAGCAGGAAGACCCTTATATAAGGCAAGTGGAACTGTCCTCCTTCCTCCTTATTCCTGCATGCTTAATAAATGGAATAATGTGATGCTATAAATAAGTCCCTAATGTTTCTTACCTTGAATATTGAATAATTGTGATGCGATGCTTTAGTTGCTAAATTGATAGAGATTCATATGCTGGAAATCATTGAATGAATAACACATGAACTTTGAATTGCTAAACGAATCACACTCGAACTGCTAATGTAACATGATGCCTGAGTTTGAATTGATAATGTCCCTTTTGCTTAAGATCGATGAAATGAATGAATCACTTGAATAATGAGATGCTGCATAAATGATACATGAGAAAAGAATTGAATATGCTATTGTCCCTATGGAATGAATGAAATGATACAGGTCCCTTTGAAATGAAAGAATGCTGTTGTTCCTCCTTAGAAGGAACAAATGAGAAATGTTGCAATGAAGCAATGAATGAGAATTGATGAGGCTTGGGATCGTTGAGATCACCAAATGAAATGATGGTAATGTTGGGAATGAATAAGTCATTGAACATGACTTGAATCAGATGAATGATGATGCACTGTTGTCTTTACTTCAATATTTCACCATGCGTTTTATGTTCACGATTGAGTCGGACACGCATTCGCATGGTCATAGGACAACTTATGCATAAGTGATGGGGATATGTTTTCTCGGACGGTACCCCGGGACGTTAGGGTGACCGATCCGGCCTAGGAGAAAACATTGGCGTGCCAGTAGGGGCACGGGTTTTGTGAGGCATCCTTTAGGGCTAGCTACCTTCTCTGGAGTCATCGCATTACCAATGAAGACCTAAATGGCAATGTCCGTATGGTTAAATACCAGTGACCATGTAGTCAGGATGCATGCTAATGAATGTCTTATGCAGGCAGAGTAAGTATATCTGCTAACCTGTATTTGATGCAGGTATGAGGGAGTCGGCTATCGGTAAGAAATCACTTAAATGTGATAATTCAATATATGTGTTGGTTTAACTTGCATGCTTACGTTCCAAATAAGTTTGATGATGCTGTATGTAGCCTTTCAGTATGAGATCCTGCTTAACATGTTAAATTCAGTATGCTAGAAAGATGCCATGCTATAATCATTGCTCAAACACAATATACATGCTAAGTGATGCCTGAAGTGAGAACTGTTATAACATGTTTAAGATGTTAATGTTAACGATGCCTCAATGATGCCTTTTCATGATAACACCTAGTATGCCTCAATGATGCCTTTGCATGATAACACCAAGAATGTTAAAAAGATATGTCCACATAAATGCTACAAGAATATGTTTACATGCTTCACTCTGATTATTGCCCATGAACTGTAAACTGATGCTAGGCCCCAAGTAGAAAGACCATTCTAATAAATGCTTGCTTAAATGATCACTTTAAATGTTGGTTTATGCGAGTGGGTTGGATTCTACTCGCCAGTGCATAGATGATGTGCTGACCCACGTTTTGTGGGCAGGTGCTCTTGCTTGGAATATTCTACACACGAAGATTGGCTTGATTGGTTCCGCGGCATCGAAGATTTGTTGGGCATACAGAAGCTCTCCTTGTACAAGATGATGTCTTCTGTTTATAAAGAGCATAATGTATGGAATATTGTAATCAGTTGTACCAGTGAGATTGTAAGCCAAGTCGGTATATCGAGTTGTAATCCATTGTATCCAAATATCAATGTAAGCTGTATAGTATTGTTCAGTTGGTTTCCAATGTATAGAGAGATGTACTATAATCATTGTACTTCAATACAAGTCTTGTACTTTCTTCGATTATCAATAAAGAGAATAAAGTTCTATATGTCTCAGTGTGACTTCAAGTTGTCCTTTATCTCCGCTGCTATAAAGAAATAATGTACTTCTATTCAATGAGAAAGATTGTCCTCACTAACTTCAATTTGTCTGCTTCTGCCGCTGCAATGTGTTCCTATTTGAAGAATTATCACTTATGTACCATCTTTGCCTTGTACAAGTGCAATACCAGACTTGTACGGCATCACGCCCAAGCGAGGACGATCGATTCCAAGAGATTAAATATGTGAATAAATGACTCTATGAATCGGGGCATGACAAATTGGTATCAGAGCACGGCTTTACGTCCTTGGTCTCTTTTTTGATTCATTTCAAATCAAAGTTGCATCGATGATTGACTAAAGTTGCTTCCGCGATCACTCAACGTTGCTTCCGTGATTAAATCAAGGATTGCTTCCGCGATTATGCTATTGTTGTCCGGTAATCATCCTTATGTTATCTATGCTTGAAAGTTTATTGACCCTCTTGGCTGCTCACTGGATGTTCCATACAATAAGTCTATATACATTGTGATGCCCCTAAATGAATGATTGTTGTTGGTTTGGACACAAATAACCTAACAATGACTCGATGCCATAGTATGCTATATTGTGAATGTTGTTTGGAATGCGGGAATAAAAGAAAGGTGGCTATGTATGCTGCGACAAGATGAAAATTGCATGTGATGTTGGAAAAGAATTGTGAATGAAATAATTAATGGATGAGTTTGACAGAACTGGTGAATTGACTCATGTGTGTTGCTAAGTGCTTTCGAGATGCTAAGAATGTTGGCTTATACTATTGAGACCCCGAGATGTTGGCTAAGTGTTGTGATCATCATAGATCACGAATGTCTGAAATAGAATTTAGTGGTATTGTTTAAGGATGGCTTCATTTCTGAGTGGTATATTGCCTCTACTACCTCAGAACGAGATGTATGTTGACCCTTTCCATGGGATAGCAGTGAGACTATCTGTGAGTACTGGGTAGTGCCGAGACTTAGCTGGGAGTCATATATTGTGGCTAGATGACTCGAGTGTCCCTTGACGGTGATGTTATGTTGGATAACGAGATTGTCGAAAATTGTAATCGGTGGCATGGTTAGAAATTGTTTAGTCGAGTGCTGACTCAGACTAGTAAGACCGTTAGTATGCTATGAGTAAATGGATTTGGCTAGAGAATGTTGTGGCTTAGAATATCTGAATGTTGATTTCGATTGGTTGGATGTAAATTATTTGTCGCTAATACAATATTGATTGCTAAGATGAAAGTTTTGGAAAAAGTTGTCGGTGACCAAAGAAATATTAGAGATTTGTGCCTTGACCCTAAGGTGTAATAGATGTTAACCCATCTAGATCACCAAAGGATATTCGTTGCTTATGCGCATATATGCTCAAGAATTGAATTGTACTAGAAAAGTGACAAGTAGCAACCCTGAATCCTTGTGTTGCATAGAGGATGGTTAATTGATACATGAATTATCAGATTGAATAGAATGAACTACTCGACCCTTGAGGTAGAGAATTTTAAGAATGTCCATATAAGATTTTGACGGCTGGAAAAGGAACGAAATTTAAGAATGCCCGTAAGAAAGTTTGATGATTGAGAAACGAATGGGAACAAGAAATTTCAAACGTGTTGGATAATGTCGGTATAGGTGATTGTTAGTTGGGATATAGATTGTTGGCTTATGACTTAGTGGTGCAACCTTGTCATACAGACCGAATAGTATGATTCTATAGTTATATTAAAACTATCGGAATCGATGACCCTTGAATAGTTAACCTTGGTTATGGGTTTATGTGGGTACGAAGGAATTGGACCAGAAATTGAATCATTGAAAATTTACTTGATGGATTATTAGAACGATGAAGATCATATGTCGGATTTGGAATTGACCGTAATGTTGATAGATCGATCTTAGTCGATTGTTGAGTAAGTCTAGAATGAGCCTCTGTGGGAATTATTTCCTTGAAGAAGACCCTGAATAGATAGACTTGACCCTAGCGACCAGTTGATGAATTACCAATTGCTGGCTTAGCCCAATTGGCGATTCATTATTCAAACTGAATTAATACCCATAGGTTTGGGTAGAGTTCCTTAGAACTGCCGGTTGCTTGTTGGCCCTAAGAAACAAAAACTAGTATAACCCTAGTAGCCGTCCACTCTAGGGGAGTCACCTGAATGATTAGGTATAGCTGTCGGTATAGCTAACCATTGAGACTGGACCGAATAATAGATGGCCGTTGGTGACCCATAGAATGACCTTGTGGCATTGAACGAGAGATGGTGATGAGTATGATCTAAGAATGATAAGTTGTAAGTATATGCTCCAATATGAACCTTAGAGATGTTGACCCTTGAGAATTATGTGTCGGCCTATAGCGGGAAATGGAATCGTGAGATGAGACTTGATTTGTATGTATCGAATAGTGAATTATTATATGAGATGGAATTGACTGCTCATGACGGAAATGTTGGATAAGTATCTATAGTCGGGTAGCTGGGTTAACCTTGACTGTTGCATAGAATTATACCCTGACTCGGATAATCGATAGTTGGTGATGTTGGATTGTATCTTTTAGAAAAGATGAATTGCCTCGGTGAAAAATGTTGTTGGATTTGGGAAGGAAAATGATTGTTGTTGTGAAACCTTGATATGATTGGCTCTAAGTTAGACCCTTGATCGAATGTTAGAAATGTTATGCTTGGATGGAGATTGTCCCTGATGTTAAGTGGTGGCCTGGAAAATAGTGATTGTGGCAAAGTGAATAAAGTGATAAGTCAATTGAAAGGATACTAAGTCTGATTTGGAAAAGAGAGTTATATCGTGGCTGATCGAATTATACTATCATGGAAGTTGGTTGAAGTACATATGTTTTGGGGACGCCTAAAATATGTGTATGGATACAGCCGAAGTGATAGGTTGCGACTAAGATAATATTGTTGGAAGAATTTATCGCACTAGCGCAGACTTTGGCTGAAATGCATATATTTTGGGGACGCCTGAAATATGTGTATGGATCCAAATGAAGTGATGTGTTGCGACCAAGATAGAATGCAAGAAAAATGTTGGTGAATCAATGAAAAGTTGCAAGTATTTGGAAAAAGAGATAGATGGATTGAATCGTTGATTGATTAAAATGATACTGTTGGACAACTATTTTGAAATGACCGAGTGGGCTGAAATGAATATTGAATTGAAGCTGAATGAGTAACTCATTGTGATTAAGTGAATCTAGTAGATGAGTTTTTTCTTAAGTTTCGAGGACGAAACTTTTTCTGAGTGGTATATTATGTAATGCCCCGCTCTGCACGAGGCATTTGGTTGGCTTGTTGGATGGGATCAGAATGTTGGACCGTGACTTATGTTGGAGATCAGGAGAATTGAGACTGATGCAGTCTTTCTGAGCTGGCTAGATGGAATGGGTATTGGAATGTGGCTCGCTGGTGGAGCTATGCTTGATGAGATTGGAGCAGGAAGACCCTTATATAAGGCAAGTGGAACTGTCCTCCTTCCTCCTTATTCCTGCATGCTTAATAAATGGAATAATGTGATGCTATGAATAAGTCCCTAATGTTTCTTACCTTGAATATTGAATAATTGTGATGCGATGCTTTAGTTGCTAAATTGATAGAGATTCATATGGTGGAAATCATTGAATGAATAACACATGAACTTTGAATTGCTAAACGAATCACACTCGAACTGCTAATGTAACATGATGCCTGAGTTTGAATTGATAATGTCCCTTTTGCTTAAGATCGATGAAATGAATGAATCACTTGAATAATGAGATGCTGCATAAATGATACATAAGAAAAGAATTGAATATGCTATTGTCCCTATGGAATGAATGAAATGATACAGGTCCCTTTGAAATGAAAGAATGCTGTTGTTCCTCCTTAGAAGGAACAAATGAGAAATGTTGCAATGAAGCAATGAATGAGAATTGATGAGGCTTGGGATCGTTGAGATCACCAAATGAAATGATGGTAATGTTGGGAATGAATAAGTCATTAAACATGACTTGAATGAGATGAATGATGATGCACTGTTGTCTTTACTTCAATATTTCACCATGCGTTTTATGTTCACGATTGAGTCGGACACGCATTCGCATGGTCATAGGACAACTTATGCATAAGTGATGGGGATATGTTTTCTCGGACGGTACCCCGGGACGTTAGGGTGACCGATCCGGCCTAGGAGAAAACATTGGCGTGCCAGTAGGGGCACGGGTTTTGTGAGGCATCCTTTGGGGCTAGCTACCTTCTCTGGAGTCATCGCATTACCAATGAAGACCTAAATGGCAATGTCTGTATGGTTAAATACCAGTGACCATGTAGTCAGGATGCATGCTAATGAATGTCTTATGCAGGCAGAGTAAGTATATCTGCTAACCTGTATTTGATGCAGGTATGAGGGAGTCGGCTATCGGTAAGAAATCACTTAAATGTGATAATTCAATATATGTGTTGGTTTAACTTGCATGCTTACGTTCCAAATAAGTTTGATGATGCTGTATGTAGCCTTTCAGTATGAGATCCTGCTTAACATGTTAAATTCAGTATACTAGAAAGATGCCATGCTATAATCATTGCTCAAACACAATATACATGCTAAGTGATGCCTGAAGTGAGAACTGTTATAACATGTTTAAGATGTTAATGTTAACGATGCCTCAATGATGCCTTTTCATGATAACACCTAGTATGCCTCAATGATGCCTTTGCATGATAACACCAAGAATGTTAAAAAGATATGTCCACATAAATGCTACAAGAATATGTTTACATGCTTCACTCTGATTATTGCCCATGAACTGTAAACTGATGCTAGGCCCCAAGTAGAAAGACCATTCTAATAAATGCTTGCTTAAATGATCACTTTAAATGTTGGTTTATGCGAGTGGGTTGGATTCTACTCGCCAGTGCATAGATGATGTGCTGACCCACGTTTTGTGGGCAGGTGCTCTTGCTTGGAATATTCTACACACGAAGATTGGCTTGATTGGTTCCGCGGCATCGAAGATTTGTTGGACATACAGAAGCTCTCCTTGTACAAGATGATGTCTTCTGTTTATAAAGGGCATAATGTATGGAATATTGTAATCAGTTGTACCAGTGAGATTGTAAGCCAAGTCGGTATATCGAGTTGTAATCCATTGTATCCAAATATCAATGTAAGCTGTATAGTATTGTTCAGTTGGTTTCCAATGTATAGAGAGATGTACTATAATCATTGTACTTCAATACAAGTCTTGTACTTTCTTCGATTATCAATAAAGAGAATAAAGTTCTATATGTCTCAGTGTGACTTCAAGTTGTCCTTTATCTCCGCTGCTATAAAGAAATAATGTACTTCTATTCAATGAGAAAGATTGTCCTCACTAACTTCAATTTGTCTGCTTCTGCCGCTGCAATGTGTTCCTATTTGAAGAATTATCACTTATGTACCATCTTTGCCTTGTACAAGTGCAATACCAGACTTGTACGGCATCACGCCCAAGCGAGGACGATCGATTCCAAGAGATTAAATATGTGAATAAATGACTCTATGAATCGGGGCGTGACACAAAGAACGGGACATGATGTAGGGACGGGATACTACAGCTACTGAGCTTTTCTTCATGCTTGTCGCAAAAGTCATGATTGGTGCACTGGACTAGGAGTTGACCCGAGTTGACCAGTTGACCAAAAGTCAACTGTAGGTCAATCCTTGACCTAGATTGACCTAGTATGACTTTGTATGACCTAGTGTGACCTAGATTGACCTAGTTTGACCTTGTTTGACTTAGATGGACCTAGTTTGACTTGGTGTGACTTAGTTTGACTGAGTTTGACCTAGACTTGTATAACCTGCACTAGAAATCATGCCTAACACTGTTAAACCCTACTTAACTCATGCATATCTCATCTTTAGGCCTGTGACTTCACTCTGAGCCAGATTATACTATTTACATATTTCCACGTATCTCAGGCGAGTAAATTCTTTGATAGCATTTCTGTTTTATGATATCGTCTATGTTTTTTGTATTTAGTGTAGATATCCTTGTTCTCTTGTCACATTGCTCACATGGATTGGTATTTGTCTGGGTCCCGTCATGAGATGTTATTTCTTGTATTCCTTGGTATATTCTGTGCAAGTTTTTCTTGTTCCTTGTGTATTGTATAGATACGATTCCTGTGAGGGGCTCGCGACCTTCTCAGAGAATACGTGTCATGACGTGTCATGGTTGGATCCACTATACTAGTCGGGGGTAGGGTATTAGCGTAGATATGTGATCAAATCCTACCTGTGTAAGATATTGTTCCCTGTGAGTGTTAATCATAAACCGCACGTATGATTAGCCAGACCATATTTCCTGTGCAATTTTCCAAGTCGATCACATGTTAAAACTAGTACCAAACTCACATAGATAGTAGTTTTCTTGATTCTTGTACATGATATATACTGTTCTCTTATTCTTTTATTCATTTACAGTCTTGATATGCCTTATCATGATTCATGTACGTACCACTTTACCATGTATATTCTCTCTATGTACTGCTACATTTTCAATATCATGTAACTAGAACTGTCATTGGAGATTTGTGCTCGTTCCATCCTGACTGGATATATTGACAAAATTTTACAAATTATGGCGAGGACGAGTGTCCTACCTACTACGGTCCCCATGACGTAGTTGGCTTAGACTTGGAGACCCTAGTTCAACAGGGGTTAGCTCCAGCCGATGAGGCTTTAGAGCAGCTTAGCTAGATTAGTTTGGTACTGGACTTTATCTCCAGATTGCATTTTGGCTTGTTATTATTTAGTATTTGTATTTGAGATCGTTGACTCTGGACTTATATTATTTCTGTGTTGGATCTTCTGGATGATATTTTTTATATCTTGTTGTCTTTAACTTTCAGTATTATCTATCTTTCTTAGAGTTTGTGATTGAGTATATTATATTGACATTGCTTGTCCTCCGTTTGGAGTTGACCATTCTCGATAGGTTTTGATATTATACTGTTATTAGATAGTAGACCTAGATAGCGTTCTATGCCATTTCTGCGGCGTAGGCTGGGACATTGTCTCGCACTCGTGCCCTTACTCGTTCCCTTCTTTATTTTTTTTTTCTAGCGGTAGGTTCTTTTCTTAAGTTTTAAGGACAAAATTTTTTTTAGTTGGTTATGATGTAGTGTCCCATCCCTACATTGTGCTCCGTTCTCCGTCCACAGGGTACGTGAGAAAGGAACACTGTCGCTATCGATTCGGTCAGGACCGATAGGTCGGGATCGATCGAATCGGTCGAACAGGAACAATTGAATTAAGATCCTTTTCTCGTTATAGAAAGGCTTCTTCGAAATTAAGTACCATATTCAGCGGGTTGCGTCTTGAGGATAGACTATGCGGCTGCGTCGGTAGAGACCTCCCGTTGCTTTGTTTTTCACGTTGCACTTGCATTGGTTTTGGCTTTGGTTTTCTGAATGCGTGTTCGTGAATGTTTTCATGAATGTTTTCATGGCTTGCGTTTCGAAGTGGCATTTATATGTCAAACTCCTTGAATTATACAGTGTTCTAATCAGTTGCTTGTACGATTTTAGATAATCGCGTAGGCGACGTCTAGCGCGGCCAACAAGTCTCTCGCCTCGAACAGAAATCAAGGTGAGTGGCTGACCTCCTTCACCTCGACCGCCTGTCTCAAAAATAAGAACTCGGGATAACTATATCAAATTAGAATGATTTATTCAGAAAATACAAGTTTCACGCTCAAAAAGAGAAAAAATAAGGTTCTAGAAAAGAGAATATTATTTCATGATCTGCAAAACCAAAGAAATGAATCGATTATATAATCGGAACGACACCATAAAAATGTGCCTTAAATTACTTGTTAACGTAGCACGGTCATGGATAACTTGTATACAAGGGCGATTGTTTCTTCGGACGGTATTTTGGGGCCACGGAACCGATCCGGCATAGAAAGAAACACGATAGCTATACTGGATTATACCGCGGGTATTTAGTGCTCCTTCAGCAGGGATCGCTGTTAGCCCAATGATTATATCATGTTTTTGAATATGGCTAATCAATTAAGTTTACCATAATGACATCACTAATATTCATGTAATCACTATCATGTTGCTACTTAAACTTAGCATTGTCCTAAATGTTCTATATCATATTGCTATGCTTGTATCATATTATTTTGTTCGTCTAACATGTACTTGCAGATAAGCAGTAATCATGATCAAACTAGGACAAATGCAACAAAGAATTATTAATGGGCCAAAGATGGCATAATACAAGAAGATTTCTCTAAACCACCAAATGACCTATAAGATTTCCAGATCTGTTTATCTTTGGACAACTGTCGTCAAGTAAAAATGCGCCTTTAATGTCAGAAAAAAGACATTATCAAAAGGGCTATCGGTTTTCAAATTTATTATGTATTTTTTCTTTTATTGAGTATAAAAAAATATGAGATTGATCGGATCGGTACTGGCTTAGGTTTTTCTCAGTCCACAAACAAAAATAAGCCTACCTACTTATCACAAAAGTCTATAATTCCAAAAAGCCCAAAGCCTATGCAAATTTGGTCCATTTCTTACCGTTATGACCCAGCAGAACTCTGACAGAAATCTGACCGAGTTCGGTCCGAGTTCGGCCCGAGTTCGGTCTGGGTTATTTGAATTTTAGTTCCCACCAAATCTGCATCCAACATTCCTATACGAAATTCTAGCATCCGAACTCTGTCCGAGTTCGGTCCTCCAAAAACACTATTAATAGAGTTGAGATTTCCATTCATTTCAATCATCCAATTTCATCTCTTCTCTTCTCTATCTAAAGTGTTCTGAGCTTTTTTCTTTCATATCTAAGCCTTTACGACTCTTAGCCAAGCCAGTACAGTTTCTGTTTAATCTAGAATTTGGAGTTGAAGAGTTGTATCGGAGGCTGTATTCAGAAAACGTTCTAGTTTTCCAATTGCCTGCTAGAGCCGGTCGTGCGCTCGTCACCAAGCACGATGTTGTGAAGTCGTTCGTGCACTTGTTGCCAAGAACGATGTTGTAAGAGTTGCAAGCGCTCAGTTAAAGCTTGTGCCATAGTAGATTAACAGCGAGCAAGAGTACTCACGACTGGAATAGTTCTCTCAGAGGGAAACCCGTATACATTATTGTGTCATTGAGTTTAAATTCTTGACTCTTACTTTACCGTATTTTATTTATCATCTTTTATCTGCCATAGTTTATAATCTGCTTAATATTTTTAATTGGTGATTATTTCTGCTGCACATGCACACACGTTATTCACTCCCCTCTAGAGGTGTTCAAAGGTCCTACACTCGCTACCCGCATTGAACGTGCACCGTCAAACCCAAGCTATATCCAGAATGGTTTTCATGCCAATGACCTCCGTAAATATGCACTGGTTAAACTTATATTATGCAATATGACAGAGAAGAACATGGTAAGCTTTATGTTGCACGGCATGCTCTGCCATGGGTAAGTTCTAGCATAATATCTCCTTATTTATGTTTCATCAAATTGCTTGCATGAAACTGACTAGGATGGCTAGAAAGATCACTAAAATAGGTTACATATTTTATCAAAAATTCTTGAACCAAATGAGAGCATGGAAAATAATTAGCCACTCGCCAGTACACGTTGATTATACTGATCCTCGCTCTCCACGAGTGCTATAAATCAGGAGGAGCGTGCCGCGTGACTGAAGGCAGCGCTCGTGTGTTTTGAAACTTCATTCGTGCGCGCGAAGCCTTGATCCAATCTCTTTTGAAGACTCTGCAACTGTCCAAGCTGAGATGTCGCGACTCTCCCCTATCCAAGGTATCTGTATACTATGGTTTCATAAAGGGGTGTGATGTATGGAATGACTATCTCATCGACTTTCATTTTGTAATGGAGTTAGTTTGTAGTCTGCACGACACCTTTATATCGAGTCTGTAATATGATGTTCATTATAAAAAAAGCTCAAGTTTTTTCTATATAATGTGTTCAATTTACATTACGCACTCTCTTGTTGTTGTGTTTCGAATAACCTTATGACTATGCCTTGTGCGATCGAAACTTAGGTTCGCACAACATCATGCCCGGGGGACGACTATCGATTCTACATAATCGGGGCGTGACAGTAGCCACTTCTTCTTCCTCACCAATTCTGAAATTGGTAGAGGGTGCGCCAATCGCTGCCTGGCACCAATCAAGGGACAGTACCACCTGGCTACTCCCTCTTCCTCCCCAGTTCTAAACTCAGTGGAGAGTGCACCAACCACTACCTCGGCACAGAACAAAGGAAAACTCCCTATGGCCAATCCTCACTCCTCTCAGTTCTAAACTTGGTAGAAAAGTTACATATCACTGCCCCTGCACAGAATAAAGGAAGGGGCCCTATGAGCTCTTCTTATCCTTCTTCAGTCCTTGACTCGGTAGAAAATACATCTGATTGTGCCTCCGTGCCAATCAATGTGAGAACGTTTCTGAGTAGAAACTCTACTTTGTTTGGCATAGAAAATCAAATCAACGCCAAGAAATTAGACTCAACTCGAAGCCTGTTTCATGCTGCTCATCTGCGCCACGCCAAACGCGCTAGAACAAGTTGCACAGAACAATAGGGCCTCCTGCCCACTCCACATGGCCAGCGCCAACCAAGCCAGAGCCAGGATCTTCCTACCTTGCATATATCAAGGACAAGAAAGGGCCAGCTGATGGTATCTCAGTTAAACATCCAGGTGGTGTACGACTCTGACATGCGCACTTACCTTAATCTGTGCAGAACGACATCAAGTCCACATCAAGCACAATCTGTGCTACTTACTAAATTGCACACATGGAGAGTTTCTCAAATCAAGAATACTCTCACCTATGCCAATAAACTCAATACTTTTCTGTACACACAGGGAACAAGGCATCTCAAGAACCGGAACCATGTTCCTAATATCATCAAGGAATATGTGCCTCCGACTTCTCCTTATCCTGTCACTGTAACTGATCTCCACAAACTTCTTATGAAAAAATGGAAGATCGTAGGACCATCTCGTCCACCTGCAACTCCACATCAGGAACGCTACTGTAATCATCACTATGAATTAGTGATCAAATGTTGTTGTCAATCAGCTAAATGGTCTGTCTTCGACAGTTTAAAATTTACTCGGACTCATAAACTTATTATGGTGGATGAAGATGAATTGCAATATGCTTCGATCTATATGACATCCCGAAGTACTGGGGGTGGAAAACAACCAAGACGTAATGCATCCCGCAATCCCAGTCAATAATACCTTGATCGTATCCGTGACTCCGGTAAAAAGGTCTACAAGAATACAAGATCAAGAGGCCGAGACCTACTCGGTCAAAGGAATCTTCTCTCTCCTAGTCTTAGAGATGTCCTCAGTCAAGGAAATCTTCCTTCCGACCAAGAAACAATCGGTCAAAGAAATCTTTCTTCCGACCAAGAAATAATCAGTCAAAGGAATCTTTCTTCTGACCAAGAAACAATTGGTCAAAGGACTCTTCTTTACGACCAAGATTTTCTCGGTCAAAGGAATCTTCCCACTCTTTATCTTGGGGGTGGTTCCCTGGATGACTTTGATGCCGATAATGAGAGCTCTGAACGGACTATCTTCACCACCAGTTCCTCTTTGGTGGCCAGATAAGTGACTGCTTATGTCACTAATGAAGAACAAGATGCATCCAGTTCCGACAGTCAGGAGCAGAGGATTGCTACGTTAGAGGCTAACTTGAAAACCATGGCTGAAATGGTTGAATGTATGCATGCTATGATTGTAGCAGAACACACTGTTCCACCGGTTGCGAATCCAAATCCAACCCAAGAACAGATAGCAGCATCTGCCTCTGTCAACACTGGTCTGGGAGTGCAATCTCCTCACAATGCTACCGTGCCAGCTCAGACTACTCTAAGTCAGTCTGGTACTGTGGTTGGTCCATATCATGTTGTTCTGTCTCCTCATACATCGAATCAGTCTACTACTCCCCAAGCCTCAGGAGATCCCCTTAAAGTGGTAAAGCTTTTACATAACCAGTTAGAAGCCTTCAAGCTGAAGGATGGTCTACAGAAGTTGGGAATCAAACAACCTTGTCCTGTAGAGTGAAAGAAGGTCCCGTTTCTACCTAAATACAGGCCACCAACCATCATACTGTTTGACGGTAGCTCATCTCCGAGTCAGTATCTCAATATTTCGAGCTAATGACTGATCAACTCCAACCAAATGATGCCCTACTCACTAGAGTATTTGTTGGGTACGACCTATGACTGGTATCGTAGCTTGCCAGATGGTTGTATAACATCTTTTGCAGGATTCAAGCAAATATTCCTGGAACGATTCTATGAAGAAACAAACGACATGACTATGTCGCCCCTCATTAAAATCAAACAACGGCTTAATGAAACTGCTGAACATTTCATCGAGCGCTTCCATTGTGAGGCACTCAAAATGCCTCAGGGTACTCCAGATGCATTGACTATAGATACATGTAAATCAAACTTGTTACCTATAGTCAGCATGTGGACCGGACCTACACATTTCTAAGATTGGGCCTCCTCCATAGTAAGTGCCAGAGCAGCCGAGGACAGTGCTAATAAATTCAAACAACTAGGCATCTCGATGTCTAATTTTGACAAAGATGAACATTCTGCAACCAACAACGATGGTTGTCAGAACAACCGTAAAGGCAAAGAAGCTTTGGCCATTAACGTGAAAGGCAAAAAAGCTTTAGCCGTCAATGTGGGTCAGTCAACACCTACTATGACGACACCCCCATAGAGAGCACCACGTCCTAACGAGGAATATTCCTTTGACGAGGACGATATTATGAGCATATTTGATTGTCTGACTAAAAGCAACAAACTTTGATTGCCCAAAAAAAATGGCCAGAAAAAGTAGATAAGATTGACAAACCCAAATACTGCGTGTATCACAGGTTTTTGGGACATCCAACCAGGGCGTGTTGCATACACAAATGGAAGATCCAGGAACTGATCATTGCCAAGGCAATCACTCTCCAGCAAGATAAAAAGACGGTGACTGCTAATGTTGTCTCTATGTAATTGAGCTACTTTTCTGCTCAACTTGTGCAGGATGGAGTCGTCCCCATTCCAAAAGCCACTCTAGAGATCGTCAACCTTACGCCAGCACAAAGTGACGGTCTTGTATCCCTATCAACCGACGAAGGGAAGATCATCTGGATCCACCCTGATTTAGTTGCTAATTTTAAATCAAAGACACCTGCTTCCTCTACAAAGTCAAAAAAGGCAACCAAGTACAAGTCATGTCATATGACGTCACTGGGTGGTCATCTCCTACCTTTAGATGCTACCTTCATCCCAACGGCGGCTTTACCTCTTTCTTCCGAAATGGTGGTACCAACGCCGAAAATCAAATACCGACTAAAATTCTATTTGTAAAGTCAACAATCCCGTGAACTGATGGCAAAGATAGGATATGATCTGCAGAAAGCCCCTGGCTTGAATGACGGGAAAGGGTCTTTTATACCTCTTTTCCTGCATCTTTAACACAATCAATCCTGTGTTGGGTTCGGATTCTTGACAAATCCGTCCTCCAGAGGCAAGACTCGGATGAAGAACTGTAATATGGTTTCCTTTGCACCAGTGCCCGAAGAAGAAGCCATGACTGGTACTCGATCTGGGAGGCTCTATCTCAGAGACTATCCAGAGGGACAAGAGAAAGCTGTCACTCCTCCTCCAATCTCTGATGCCCCTCTAGCATCTTCTTCGCCTGCCGTCAATGTTCCTTCGACTTCATCGCCTCAAATGGAACTGGTTCCTCCCAAACTGATAGAAGTTAACAAAGGCAAACAGCCAGCTCGCTTTGATAAAATATTAAAGAAAACTCCACCTCTTGGACTCAAAAAGTCGTATACTTTGACATATTGGCTCAACTAGTCAATACTCCGAGAAGGTTATCGATTTTTGAACTCTCACATTTCTCAAGGGAAACCCGGGAGACGTTAAGTGAAGCTTTGATGTAAGCTGACGCTTGTCTGGCCCATCTTAAGAGACCAGATGAAGAACCAGTGGCATGTTCTCACTGTCATAGCATGATGGAGCTGATCCCCAATATCACCTTCACTCAAGATGACATGCTCCTGGAGGATAATCGACATGACCGACCTCTCTACTATATGAGATATCTCGATACCATGATTGTCGATCACATTCTAGTCGACCCAGGATCTGCACTCAAAATTAAGCCAAAGACTCTATTGGATACGCTGACGATCTCGGTTCATAACCTCTCTACAATAATCACGACTGTTTTAGGGTTCAATTTCGGGAGAAGCGAACCATTAGGAAAGATTCGTCTAAAAGTCCAAATTGGCAATCTTCGCACGAAGGTCACCTTCTATGTGATTGACAATCACGTCTCCTACAATATCTTGTTGGGAAGACCGTGGTTGCATGAACATAACATCGTGCCATCTACTCTCCATCAATGCTTCGTGTATGTCGATGACAACGGAGAAGTCCGAAAGGAAGTGGCCGATCTTAATCCCTTCTGAGGCGTTAAGACATATTTTACTGACTCCAAAATGTACAAAGAGGAGTTCATAAAATTCGTTCTGGCCATGGACACCGAAGAAGACCGAAAAGAAAATCCGGATGATGTTATGGTAATTCTGGTCAAAGGACACATTTCTCTTCCTTCGTTTTCTCGGACGTTGACCATCAATCTCTCTCCTTCTATCAAGCATCCTCCTGCTGAAAAGATGGAGCACATGGAGCTTACCTCTTCTGAGCCTCTTGTTATTGACCTTCATCGTAACAAGCCTTCTCCTTCTCCTTCTCCTCCTCTTGATATCAATCTTAGTAAGCCATTGGCTAAGGTCAAAGGCACTATTGTAAATGATGATGTAAATATCAATATAGTAGCATCTCTTTTGCAATATATCGATGTCAATTATTACACTCGATGTTATCTAGAAATCCTAGATAACTTTGAACCCCTTATATTAGGAGCAGTTCAATCTCTTCAAGATGAAGTATCACTTGAATCAGTACAAGATTCATTCTTTCTGGTTCCCTCCTACAAGAAGGATGAATACCCTATTGTTTTCAGCAAAGAATTGAATCAAAAGGCTACATCCGATAGCGATGCTGAAAATGACCATAATGGACGACTTCAACTACGTCGTTACAGTCAACAATCGAAAAACATCATCCAAAAGATGGGCTACAACTTCAAATTCGGTCTCAACGGTGGTAGGGGAAGGCTAACTCCTATTTGTATACCTACTCCAAATGGAAAGTCACTACAATATTATAACAAAACAAAGCATGGGTTAGGCTATACTTCATCGATCTCAACCCCAGATGTTTCTGAGTCATACAAAGAGGAGCGATCTAACTCTTCTGACTCTGCCTTATGGGATTCAGATACCAGTGTAGGGCATGTCCATCGAGTGATCCTATCTTCCAATATGGTAACCGCTGAGTTCTTAGAAGATGACGATGACATCGTTGAAGCCCCTGAATCTGATCCTTAGGCACAAAGGATGGATACCCAATGGAAACTTTGCTTTGAGTAAGGTGAACCACCTACTGAAGATCAATTAGTCCAGGTCGATGACGAAGATAAAACTTCTCCAAGGCCAATCTTCATCAGCAAAAGTCTTTCTGAAGCAGATCAACAAGAGCTGATTCAGCTCATTTGGGAATATATTTATGTATTCGCCTGGAGCTATAAAGATATACCGAGATTAGATCCTCAGATCGCTACCCACAAGCTTAATATTTTGCCAAATGCTAGGCCAGTCAAACAACAACATCGTCAATTCCGACCTGATATGATGGACGTTATAGAAGCTGAAGTTAAGAAGCTCATCGCTTGCGACTTTGTCAGAGAAGAACAATATTCAGACTGGGTGGCTAACGCTGTCCCAGTTATGAAAAAAATAGGGAAGGTCCAAGTTTACATCGACTTTAGAGACCTTAATGAAGCTTATCCCTGTAGAAGCATAAAAAATCTCAGCTGAAGACATCCCTTCGCCAAAGCGCAGAAGATGAAAAAGACTGAGGCTCAGTGCTAAACAAAACAGAAGATATGGAGAGAAGTTTCTTTATTGTCATGTCTACCAAAGTCAAGTACAGACACATCAGGACTATACATAAGGGACTAATTCTGTTCTTCTACAAAGGATATAGTAAAGATTCGACAAAACCTAGAGGGATCTACTATGGATGCAGTCTTCGTTGAAGTGTATCCTTCCTTCTTCTCGACACGCACACTGGAAGATTGATCTCCATCGGAACATGTTATGACTTTCTTGTGGGCACATCCTCTCAGAAGCATATCAGTTACTCGGCACTTTGAAGAAGCTGAAGCCTTCAAACCACAGGCGCAGCCACCTGCCTGCGCCAACCACATAAGAAAGATGGTGGTAGGCTGCCTCCCCTTATTTTACTTAAGAAGCCAGTGCCTTTACTCCAGAGGTGCAGCTACCTGCCTGCGCCAATCTCAGACACGCAAGGGTATCATACCCTTCCCTTCGCAGCCAATGCCTTCACTGTTCAGAGGCGCAACTACTTACCTGCGTTCACATAAGGCACAAGATGGCGATATGCTCACACCATCTTCATTCCCACGGCACAGTCGTCTACTCCGGTTCAGAAGCTTAAGTCACTTCTCTACAAGAGACTTGGGAACTCCCATTGCAACTAATGCAAGTCAGCCCGTCGCTCCAAAAGCACAGTAACCTCGCCAACCTGAAGCGCAAGCCTACTTGTCTCCTACAGCACAGTAAATCTGGTATTCTAAAACAAAGCTTCATAAGTTGCTCTATATGCACAGAAGTCTCATCGTCATTCGAAGCCAAGTTCACTCGTCGCCTGAAAGCACAAAGGTTTTGTCGTCTCCAGAAGCACAGTCTACTCGTCGCCCTAGAAGCACATCAGTACTTAGTCCTTACCAGAGGTGCAGGAAGCATGGGTCTACCCCAATTGGTTTGTTTAAGCCACCTCTTGTAGAGAAGATTGTGATTAAAGCATGATTGATATCATATCAGATTGATTTAAATCTTATACGAGATCAATTAGACTCCAAATCTAGGACAAAATCCCAAGATTTACTCAGCTGTATTCGAGCAAACAAATCGGTACACACCATGTGTCACCTCCTTCGGTTATGTTTATGACTGCCAGAGATCTCGTTTGAGGAGAATCTCGATGTCTGCCATGTGTCAGCACCGTAGAAGTTCGTACCGTGTAATGACGACAGATTCTTTCATATCTCAGGAACCCTAATACACATCGTATATGTGCTTGGTTCTCTATAAATAGAAGAAGTTCTTCTTCCACGAAAGCATCGATCAATAGAAGGAAAATTGGCGAGCGACAATCTTCAAAGGATCATCAATCTCTATCCACGAAGAGTCGACCACCCTCATTAATCGATCAACCAAAGAACCAACCAACCAACCATCTTTAAGGGATCTTCTTTTCCAGACAGCCTCTTGATCGGTGACCCCAGAGTCCCATCAAAGGCGCTTGAGAGCTATAGTAAGGTTGATTCATCGTCAGATCGTCAATGGAGTAAAGGAGCTGCTGTAGCGCTCGATCTCCACCGTCACACTTTCCTAGAAACCTCTTCTCCCTGTACTTAGAATATCCTGTTTAGGACCCCCTTCTTTATACGTAGATACCTTATACGTTAAATAAAGTAAAAAGTTCATTCAACCTTTTGTTATGTCGAACAAAATGGTGACTCTACTGGGGACTACCTTCTCTTCCAACGAGAAGGCGGTGACATAATCTGTTGATAACTTGCTGGAAGCTTCGCAAGACATGCTGGTCGTTCGCTTCGACCAGCCGGCTTTTGAAGATCTCCTCTCTGGTAGAAAGTTGAAGACCTCGAAGCGGTTAGTACAACCGAAGAAGACTCCGGCTACAGCCAGCAGCACGATGGTGGGAACTGCATCTCAGGACCCCCTCAACGTTAAGAACACAGAAGATCTCGGCTGCTACAGCCTTATCCCTTCGCCCTATTTTCGTCCCGAGAAAGCATGGGGAGGAAGATGGTGGTTCCATGGTTGATTTGATGAAAGAACGATGCCAAAGGAAGCACATACCAGTCCAACCCCTCACAATAGGAGTATTATCGGTAAGTAAATCTATCTTCGACAGAATCACTTTCCCTTCAGGTAAACCTTCGGCGGACTCTGAATACTACTCACCCGCTGGGGGTAGTAGGAAGAGGTCCCAGGTGGCTCGTGCTCCGTACAACAAGCGTGCGACACCTGCGGCAGACCAGATGCCCGTATTGAAAGTTACACACGCAGTCGACGGAAAGCTATACAAGACTGGCTCTCGTGCTCCGATGCCTCAACCAGTCGAATCTTTCTTCCACTGGGGTACTCCTGTACGTAAGCCAAGCCAGGAGGCACGTCCCACGGAGAGGGAACAACACGAGCATCGTTCCAACAGAAGCGACAAGTGGCTTCCTCGCTATACCCGCTCTGACTGTACTTACATACAGCTTCCCTGCATGTACAATAGGAGTGCTACGATAGAAGATCTAACCCTTCCCAAGTAAAAAAAGAATTTGTGGCACATGACGTGCCTAAATCAAGGCACACTCGTACCCAGATTACCATCAACTGCTGTTGTCACCAGACGACTGTGCCATCGCCGAGCAGGCATTCCGTCTTTCAGAGACTCTACTACATGTCGACCCCACGCCAGAGGCTTAACAGGGGGTTGGTAAGCGATAGAGAAGATGAACCCCGCATCGCCACATGCTACGCTGCACAGTGTAACGCTCCAGTCCTAAAATACTTAGGACCAAGTACATAGACTTGCCAGCTGCATATATACGATAAATATTCCAATATATATAATCCTCGTATATATACATAAGCTGTAATAATATAATCGCAGGCCAGAAAATCAATAAACTATATCTTATCTACAGCAGATACATAAGATATAAGAAGTCCAAGTAGAATAAATGAGTGAGTCAAAAAATAGCCGGGTGGACATGCCCACACCAAACAGCTATAAAAATAATCTCAAATAAAGTGGATGCCCACTATGAGTCTCAAAGAACAACATGAATCTAGATATCAGCGGGAGACGCCTCGTCATCAAGGTATGAAGGATCTAGTGCCGAGCCATACTCCTGCGGGAAATCGTCTATACCTGGAGAGATCACCAGGTCCTCAGAGGGACGTAACAAGATACAAGACGAACATTCCATATGAACTGGATATAAATGCACCAAAAAAGATAAAGTAAAATGTCCAAACCATAACACGGCTCAATATCCTATCATAGAAACAGTAGGCTACCCCTACAACCAAACAAAGACAAGGGGTAACATACTATTCCTCGATTTGACATTGCCCGGTGCCATGACTAGAACGATGTGTGACATGACATTAACTATGGTCACCTAACCAATCTAGTGTGCAATTTAGAAGACATCTCAATGTATGGACAGGTAAAGGTTGACTCCCCCAGGACAAGGTAACAACTCATAACACGCACACGTCAAGTACCAATACTGTCAGCCGATATAACTCGAGGCTAGCGTCCCACGTGACCCATCAGTCCACATAGCTCGAGGCTAGTGGCCCTCGCGACTCGACTATCGTAGTACACATTTACTACGGCCTTTGGTTTTGGGTAGCCCATACATCAAACTGTCTTCACCCTCCCAAGGGTCACTAACAAAAGGTAGTCCGCTAAGACTAGGTCCACATGCATTTTAAAAGATAAAGAAAGAAAAATAACTGAAAGTAAACAAGAAACTATAAAAAATAAATCATGGATCCAACTGAAAGAAATAGACAATAAATTTGCACCAAATAAATAAATAAAGATGCATCTAATTATAAATAGTAAATAAGGCAAGGTATCTTGCCTGAGGGTGGTATGAAAATAAAAAATCCAACAATCAGAATCTTCAGCACGAAAGTCAAAATCCACAAGGAGCTCCGGATGCTGAAAAAAATATCACGAACGTGTTTGGTATAAAAGATATGTCTAGGAAAGCCTGTCCAAAAGTCCAATTCTGGAACAGGGGCAAAATTGTAATTTTGGGTTAAAATGATATCCGTCGTTGGACCCGTTTTGTACCGAACGTGCGCCAGAACCTACGGTCTCTAAAGTCGTCAAACTACATGTCTATAAATCCAGTTTGAGGAGACAAACCCAATGGTATGTCCAATTTTGGATTTCGATGAGCCGTGCACAAAATCGCCCGTTAGAGCTGGTCGCAGGCCCGCTAAATAGGCGTTCCGTTCGACCTTCTCAGAATTGGAACAAACTTGGCATACAAGACCAGAAAAATGATACGGTCCTGCTGGCGCAAGTTTTGTCTTGATACATTGAACGTACACGAAGTTATGGCCAAGTTTACAAAAGGTCAAAACGGGGGGTATCTCGATGGATACGCACTGATTTCGTCGCGCACACGCAACGAAATTGAGTTCCGTCAGTTCCTACACGTCGATAACATACATATGCGCCTTTCGATATGTATAGTTCGTGACCACGTCGCCCGGTTTGTTGGGACGCACGCTATATCGGGAATTATTTTCCAAAATCTTAGTTTTCGAACTAAATTTTTCCTGATTTTTAACCATGGATAACTTTCTGTGTAAACTATGAAAAATACTTCTACCAGACGGGTTTTGATCCCTATACAATGTCTTTCTCTGTTACGAATTTATTTTCAAAAACTGTCAGTAGGTTGTCCATGATTGGCCTTCCAAGTTAGGTCTTCGGTTAATATTTTCTGTCCTGTTTGAACAGATTTTTTGGGATATTTGATTCGATTTCTACAACAATTTAATGTACTAGGAATTAATCTAGTTGAAGGAGATGGAAGAGGTATAGGTCGGCTAGAAATAAGACTTCGTGGATCGAAAATTGATTCAGCGATGATGGAGATAAGTGGGGTTGAATATAGGTCCTGGTCGCGTGGAGGCTGTTATTGCGCCTGCTGTCCTGCGCGTGTTCCGGCTATCGCCGTCGACCAGTAGCTGTGTGCAACGACTAAAGGGATGACCACGGTCGCCTGGGTCTTAAAAAGGTTCGGGGATGGCTTATCACGCAATCACGAGAGTTTTCGAGGAGTAATTTCTTCGCAAGGGTTTGGTTTCTATACGATGGTTTAAACGAAGATTTAAATCAATATTTATTTCGGTTTAAATGAAGATTGGATAATTCTAGAGAGAATTGAAAAGGAATTAAGGAGGAGAAGATTTGGATGAAGGTATAAAATTTTTGGATTTAAAATATTGAAGGAAATTCGAGTTTTTACTGTTTGTTCGCATGAGGCTACTAGGGTCGGGTCTCTTTGGTTTCATTGTCTCACGAGATATTCATATCTCGTGAGATAATGAAATCTCTATTTTCTTTTTACTAATTTGTAGAACCTACTGTTATAGTGCTATGCATAGAGTAATATATATATATATATATATATATATATATATATATATATATATATATATATATATATATAATATAGAATGGCGAGTTCAGCTCCTTGGGGATCTCTCGGCGGGTGGGGGCCCCCTGGTGGCCGCCTCCGTGGTGGGCCGCCCTGTGGCAGCTCCCGCCGTCCTCCCACGGCCTTCTCCCCCTTCCGCCCCGACAGCCTTCCCCCGGCTACCTATCCTTCTGCCCTCAGTGCCGCCGCCCGATCCCCCCGCGGCAGCGTCCCCGACGCCTCCGGCGTCGGCGTCGCCGTCGCTGGCGTCGACGCGGCTCGGCCCCTACGGCAGTCGACGGGCTGGATCCGGCTCCTACGGCCGTCGACGGGCTATTTCCGGCCCCTGTTGGCACGCCCACCCCCTTCTCAGCTGATCTCCTCCCCTCCCTCGCCGTCTACCCCGCGGAGCCGCCTCCCTTGGCAGCGCCCGCCGCGCCCTCCGGCGCCGTAGCTCCATCTCCCCTCCCCTCTCTCGTCGTCTCTCCAGCGGAGTCGCCCCCCTCCTTGGCAGCGTCCGCCACGTCCTCTGGCGCCGTTGCTCCCGCCCCCCGTTCTTCCCTTCCGGGTTGGTTCCTCCTCCCTCTCCGCCGTGCCGCGAGCCCCTTCCTTTGGCGCTTGCGGCAGCTCGACGGCAGACCGTGGACGGCAGCCCGTGCATATCGGTGTCTCCGCCCGTCGAGGCTCTGGCTCCCTGCGGCGGCCGCCCCGACGTCGGCCCTCCTCCTCCGAGCTCCGAGCTCCCCTCTTGGACCGCTCCTCCGTCTTCCTATGACCTCCGACGCTTCCGTCGCGGGCTGGAGGCCCCTATCCCCCGCCGCGTTTGACTGGCCCCGACCTTCATCGGCGGGCCTCCCCCCCCACGCGGTCTGTTTGCTGCCGCCTCTTCTCGCGTGGGCCGCCCTTCGTCCCCTCCCCTTTCCCTCCCTGGCCGGTCCGCCCCGCCCGGAGGACATCCGCTTCTCTCTCCCTCTGGAGGTCCCCCGCCCGACGCCCCTCTTTGGCGAGAGCCGGAGCCCGGCCCCTTCGGGCTGGCTCTCTCCGCCAGCGTCCCTCCGACCGGTGGGACCCGACTGTTCCGCCGTCCCCTTCCGACCGCCTCAGCCGGAGTCCCCCGGCTGTACATCCCCCCTCCCCTTCCCGGGTCCTGTGCCCTCCTCGCGCTGCGCACCCCCCCGGGTCCTGTGCCCCCTCGCGCAGCGCACCCCCTCGGGGACTGCACACCTCGGGTAGCTCACTGGCTTTTCCCCCTTGGGCCCCGTGCCCCCAACCGCCAACCTTTTTTTAATTTTCGAATTTTGAACTCCGGTTCTCTTTTGGAGCTCCGATTTCAATAAAAAAAAAACTTAGTTATTTTGGTGAATGTTGCTAATGACGTTTAGTCAGATCCTGTATTAGGGCTTCCCCCACCTTTTGTAAGAACTTGGGCTATCTCCCGGTTCTATCCTCTCTTTTTCCATTTCAATGAAGGCTTTAGCCACTGTTAAAAAAAAAAAAAAATATATATATATATATATATATATATATATATATATATATATATATATATATATATATATATATATATATATATATATATATATATAACTTAAACTTATAAATTTTATTCTAAGTATTCATAAAGACATATAAAATAATATTTGTAAATAAAACTATACAATTTAATAATAATAATAATAATAATAATAATCATCTTAATGGTAATAACAATAAGAATACAATTATGAAAATAATTTAGTAAGGTTATAGTATTTAGGGGAGACTACATATTACTACTAATATATATATATTTTACAAACAAATTATAAACGTCTAAACCCCAAAATAATAATTTAATATATATTAAATGGTCAAGATAGCCATAATACGATTTTGCAATTTAAATAACTACATATTCTAAATAAAATAAAACTATTAGCACCCACCGCTAACATGCTAGTCAAGGCACTTAGCTGCAGTGGCTGTGGCATATTGTCTAGTCAGTGTGTGTAACAAAGCTGAGCATGACTAAGACAATATTTATAGATTTATTAACAAAAAAATTAAAAATAAAATATTTATGAAATCAAAACAAAAAAATTCCTCCAAAATTTTTGGGGGATTATATCCTACCCAACTTATAAAAATTTCGTCCTCGAAATTTAAAATAATCTTAATAGCCAAGATATGTGATTTTTATAAAAAAGAAGAGCATGTACGTCAAATCGTAGCTGGATTTTTGATAGGCTGGCAGGGTGGTTATAACGGAATCCAAATTGTCATCATATTCTACAAGGTCGAGTATCCTTTATCCAAGACTCTACCCAACTTATAGAAATTTGTTAATCATGGAGGACGCTCAGTTATAGGACTTCTAAAAAGGTCAAATTTTAAGGAGGTGTACGAGAATATGAGATACCTCTGTCGTAGTCACGAATTCTAAAGGAAGCTAGGTATTACCTGTTTCACATTAGTCCTACATTATCCATGTTCTATCTAGGAAGTAGGAGTGGTCTTGATTGAGCATAATCGGGAACAGATAATACTATGGGATTCCATTTATCTCATAACATAGGCTACGAGGGGATGTGGTTAAGAAATTTATGGAAGAAGGAATTGGGGACCATGATATGGCAGCTATGTAATAGGTATAGGGACTCATTCCATAAGGTTGGGTTTTGTAGTCCAAGTATGGAGACATGCATGAATAGGTCTATTTGGTTTTAATGGTTTCCTTAATTGGAAATCATTCTTCGATTGAATAAATCTTGGTTTTAATCTATATGGGCTGCACAAAATTTCATAAACTAATCTAAACCATCCTTATTAGGTTATGGTACTTTAGAACAGGTTCTGGCCCAAGTGGTTGGGCTAATTACAAATCAGGTTGTTTGAATAGGTTCGGTAAGTCGTGAGACGCGCCTCCCATGACTTTTGTGTTTAAGTAGCACAAGAGGCCTCTATTGAGTAGCCCACTATGGACATGTGCGTATTGGGCTTCGAATAGATCGCAACTATATGTTGGGTCGAAAGAATTTAGTTGAGATTGAATCTCAGATTGAAGTCGAAAGGTTCATCGATATTACGGTAAGGATTATAGTTAGCATTTTTAACTCGAAAGTCGCATCATAAAAATAGAGTACAAGGGGACGTGTTTGAGTGGGACATGATCTACCTAGATGAAGGTGGCTCGTATAGATCTTGTATATGAAATTTGTTTGAAGAAAAGTCTTGTGTTGTGCTCCAACTTTCAAAGTCACTGTAGGAGTATCGATAGAGATACATATAGAAGTAGACGTTGTGAACTACTGGGTTATTTGCTCGATTGGAGGAAATGTGTCGAGTTGAAGGTCTTGCTTTGAATTTTGACAATGGAAAACGACTACGTATGTCATCCTTACGCTTCTGAGTTGGCGAGGAACGCCATGCCTGACACGTGTACCGGGGGAATTGAATGATTCCCTCTCCTATAGCACACAAGACGATTATTGATGGGGATAAAAATAAAATTTTTAGGTACATCATGCAAGGATCTCTAACTACTAAGTTAAAATCTCTGTAATAAGATTGCTAGACTATAGTCAATAGATTTCTAATGGTATCGAAGGTACTGCATATAAATTGCCGTTGGTATATAGTAATTTATACTAAGACAAGTATTATGCTATGCATGTTGACCAAGCTAATGAATGTGTTGTTCTAATGCTAAGACATGTCTAAAATAGATAAATGGTGTAACTAGAATAATACCTGCTAAATCTCCAACCTCAGGATAGGTACCTATCACAGCCATGCTAAATGTGTGCCCATGCCTTTGTCCATTTGTCTCATGTCCATCCTGTTTAACTTGTATAGGTTGTTCAGCTAAGTGTGATCCTCTAGGATAACCTCCATGTGATGGTTGACTGGGCTCTGCTATTGGTCCTGGTGCTACGGTTCCTTGCATCTACTGTTGTGCTGCCTTTAGTTGTTCTGTACAGTCTCGGGCCTTGTGATAATTGGAGCCACAAATCATGCATTGTCCTAATTTGCGACGACAATCCTTCATGACATGACCTTTTCTATGACAAAAGCGACATGTAAGAAGCTCATCAATTGTATATGGTGATGCTCTTGGTGGTTATTGTGTCATAGAATGTCTGATTGGTCCACTATGGATAAGGTTACTTGGCCCAATTGTTGAAATATGGCGTCTCTGAGCCTGTTGTACTTCCTTGTTAAGGAGTTCCTGGCTTCTAGCTTCTTCTAATACTGCAACATAAGAAACTCTAGACTGCACTGTGGTATGCTTCTTGAGCTCTGGTGTCAATCCTTGGTAAAATCTCTTGGCCCTTTCCTGCTCAGTAGGAATCAGTGTCTCATCGAATCTGCTCAGTCGACTGAATTCTGCATCGTACTCATCTACGGTCATGTTTTCTTGCTTGAGGTGTAGGAACTGATCATAGAGGACATCGCGTACATGGATAGGAAAGAACCTCTCATTGAAGAGTTTGTAGAACTCTTCCCAAGTCTGATTGGCTCCCAAGCGTCTTTATTCGGCTTTCCACCAATGATGGGCATTGTCTTCTAAGAGCAAGTCTACTGCTGTCATCTAATCATTTGTTTGCAACTGGGACGCCTTCAGTAGCTTCTCCGTACTGATAAGCCACGCGGTGACCTCTAGTAGTTTCTCGGTACCTCTGAAGGGCTTGGGGTTCATATCCATGAAGTCCTTGATAGAACCCTCATATGGATGTAGAGTAGGTGCTGGTACCGGTCTCGGAGGTGGAGGTGGGGGCCTAGTTAGTGCTTCCGTCATGCTCTGCCTCATCAGTTCAGCTTGTTGCCACTGAGTATGTATCATGGCATACATGATGTAAAACCCCTAAATTTCTACTATTTTTTTAAATAAATTTGATACTGATTTTTTTATTATTTTTTTGTATATTGTACATCGCGTAGTTGCATTGTACGTCGCGCACAAAATTTTGTTTTTCGTAATTGCTCGACTAGTACGACTATGTGCAAGCGTACATATTTTTAAAAAATATTTTTTCTATTTTATAGTTTCGAAATAATATAGATAATAATTATTTTTTTAGCTATCGTGCCTAAATTTTCAAGTTTATGATTTTAATTATGAAAAGCCTTTCATTTATACAGATATAATAATAAATAATTTTCCTATAAAATGGTATATTAGAAAAGTATATTTATGTAAATATTATTTGGACATACATATATATTTCGTAATTATTTATTAGTTTATTTTTAAATAATAATGTAATTTGCAAAATTATTATTATTAGTATTTTTGGAAAATATATTTTGAAATTATTATGGCGATTTAAATCTTGATTTGATTTTATGGATTTATTTAAATAGTTAAATTAGTATATATTTGAAAGTTGATTGATTTTAAACTAAAGGATGGAATTTAATTAGATTTAAATAGATTTAGATTTGGATTAAAATTTATTGAATTTGATTTAAAATAAATAGAGGAATTATCTAAATGGATTTGCAACTATCATAATCCTTATCTAAATAGTAGATTCCACCTCCTATATAAGGAGAGGCTCATTATTCTCTATTCTATTAATTTTCTCCACCTACAAATGTGTTTGTGCATCGTGTCCGTGCACATCAAGCCATATCCATTCACTTCTTCTATTTTTCATCCAAATTGATTAATGTTCTCATTAAAGAAATTCTCTTTTCCCTTCCATCTATTTTCTCTTATCACAAATTCTTACTATCCTTTTACCGATCAACCAAGCTCGTCTATCCTAGTAGTCCTTAAATTTCGAGTACGAAAATTTTCAAAGGTGGGTAGATTTGTAACTCATCTTCCCAAAATTATTATTTTTTAAATTATATCTATATATTTTAATTTCATGTTTAAAAGTAATTTTCGTAGAAATTTTGTGATTACTTTTGTTACCAAAAACTAGTTTTAAATTAATGGTTTGAAATAATGTTTCTAAAAAAAATGTTCTCGAATTTGTTATTTGAAATATAAAATATATTTTTATTATTTTAGGTCTCTAAAAAATTGGTTTTAAAAAAAATGAGCGATAAAAGGTTTTTTTTTGTCTATTTATTTTTAAATAACGATTTGGATTTATAAAAGTAAGTTTTATAATATTTAATGACATCGAGTATTATTTTGATATGTTAATCAGTTATTTGATTATATTTGAATTTATTTAAATTATTTTGATGGTTATCAACTATACTTTAAATTATGTTGATAATTTAAATATTGTTTAAAATACTTACGATGAGTAATTGGAGCATTACGATTTGTCTAATCTAGATTTGAGATATTATTTGATTAAATGATTTATTTATTATTTGATTTAAATTATTTTGATAAATATTAGATATTATTTTGAAGTTATTATGTTGAGTTTGATTTGGATTTGGATTCATATGATTTGAATTATTTGATAATATAGAATAATACTTAAAGTTATTATGATGATCATTTAAAGGATTGCAATCAAATTGATTTGTTTTTTAAATAATTTATTTGATTTAAATTTATGAGAAGATTTATCCATTAGAAATTCTTATCCTATTGGAATCATATCTAGCATTAATTAGATCGTTTTTTTATTTAAATCAAATCCTATCTAATTTAAGAGATAAATCTGAAATAAATACATATATAAACCCAATACATCCCCCTTCTATCAGGCATAATTCAAAATTATTTTTAGTCCAATAGATACTCTAAAATTCGTCATTAGAATTCAGCCCCGCTTTTTAGCAGCAAGAGCAACTTGGAACGACGATATCTCCGAGCTCCGAACTCCGTTTCGCCACCAGTTTTTTTTAAAAGAAGCGTATCGAGGTAAGGTTTTTAAAAACATATTTTAATAGACAAAATTCATTCTGTAGATTTCTACAAAACTGTTTGAGTATCTAGTGTCCCAAAAATAAATGTGTTTTAATATTTTTGCGATTTCGGGAGATTCCGGAAACGAAAATGCGATCCGTTTAGTTTTTCGGAAAGCTAATACGAAAAACTATACCATATCCTAACTTTAGAATTTATTAAATAAATGTAATAGGTGCAGTATTAAGTATAATTAGATAATAGACTATTTTCAGCATCTGAAGTTGTTCATGCACCTTCCTCTTTGTGCGCTGTTGTTGATTCGTCGCCAGGACATCATCTTACCTCACTCAGACATCAGGCAAGACACCTTACCTTTACTGTTTAATTTCTTGCTCAATATCATGCATGTTTTATTTCTTATTCTTTCAAAACCATATATAGTTGCAAATTATTATACTTTAGTTTTCTTTATGCACTTGGCCTAGTGTTAAGGGACCACCTTTGTTTGTGCCGCATTCTTTATGCACGTGTCTCATATAGATTCAGACTTGCGTACCGACCGTACATCAGTGCGTACAGGACGAGCGTTAGGATATAACTGCTAATATAGTTGTCTAGAAGACTTAGCGGTTATTAGAAATATCGTGGTGTGGATTCAGCACGAGTAGTGCATGGGGAGGGTGAAGACAATTATTAGGCGCAGGGGCTTTCACACATTTACGTTTCTCTAGCTGCCATTTGTGACTCAGCCGAGAGCTAGTGTGCCGTGCACTTATTTACTTTTCTCTAGATGCCACTAGTGCCTCGGTTGAAACACAAATGTGCCGTGTATTTACTTTCCTCTAGCTGTCGTTAGTGACTCACCCAAGAGCTAGTGGCCGTGCATTTATTTTTCTCTAGATGCCCTTAGCTCTCACTCGAGTGCTAATGGGCCGTGCATTTACTTTTCTCTAGATGCCACTAGTGCCTTGGTTGAAACGCTAACGCGCCGTGTTTCTAGTCTCGAGAGCCCTTGTGTGGAACGTTGTCTTCAAAATGCATTCTCATATAGAATGGTTAAGGACCTTATTTGTGTAGTTAAATATACTTTCATGTTGAGCTTTATTTATTCAGTATTGGCATGATATTATGTGTCTTGTTACGTCCATCTGAGGACATGGTTATCTCGCCAGGTGTGTGCTCTTGTCTTACGCAGGTGTTCTAGCTCTAGCCGTGATCATCGCTATATCTTCGAGGATGATTGCAATTGGATCGTCTTCGCTTCGCTCCTCAAACTTATTTCATTTTCCATGTATTTCGTCCTTTGCTTGTTGGCAGTGGATTTGTCTCCGCCCAACATATTGTACAAATACATTTCCATAGATGATTATATGAATTCTTTATTTTCCTTTATTTGTGGATGAGATTAGTTGTTATGGTTTCTACTGCATATTACAGCTTATGTATACATACAAGGCCATGTACTTCATATATATACAGCTGGCATGTCTACGTTCCTAGTCCTACATATTTTGGGACTGGGGCGTTACACATGAACTGTGTAGTAGGGTTTCCATCATCTGGTGGTGGAGGCATCTGTGGTCCGCACTGAGGTAGATACTGCCGAGTGAATGGTGGTGGAGGTGATGGTACATTCTTCTCGGGTGGTACTACGGTAGCGTGCCCAGTCTGGATTACTGGTGGCACTTGGGTTCCTGTTTTACCATTGATGGGGTTATGGTAGTCTGCGGCTGTCCTGGCTGATACGGAGTCACCGGGGTCATTAGAGGATTCTGCTCCTCCTGGGTAGATGCATCATCAGAGGAGAGGGCCAAGGCAGAGCGGTGTCCGCTTCATAGATCCATACTGCTAGCACGAAAATAGGATAACGTTAGAATAGATTCAAACAAGTTACAGTTCAAGCAGTTGAAGGAGAGTTGTCAACGCAGTTGCGGATGAGATTTTGGAAAAACAAGTTAACTATATCTCATTGAATAATTTTATGAAGAGCGAACCAAGTGCACTAGGTTGATTAGACCATCATACACCGGTTCTTATAAACAATATATTAGTAGGGTACCTCCAATGACATATATGTCATTAACAAGATTGAAAATGAATAGGCTTGCAAATCTAGACTATAATAGCAGCATTGGTCAAGATGGTAAAACATAAGTACGCGAGATAATGATAAAAGACTATAAAAATTTTAATCCTTTAAGAATCGAAGTTTTGTTTGGGTTTTGTGCCCATATAGTCATCCTACTGTCTTCTTGTCTGAGGCCATGGTTACGGTCAAAGGTTAGATCGTGAGGCATTCTATCCAACTTATAAGAGTTAAGCTAGTAACGATGGAACATGTCTACCTAGTACGAGTCGTCGTTCTAACCTCTACTAAGCATGAATTAGACTGATATTATGAAGGGTTAGATATTAGGCAATACAGGTAATCAGAGATAGTTCGAAAAGTTTGGAGGTCAAAGGAGACAATAATCGTGGATGAGACACTATTCCTATTCCTATATGCAGGCTTGTTGGGCACAATCAGGTAACCCAACAATATTTTCTGACCTGCATGGGCCACCACAAAAACATGTAACGCTCCAGTCCCAAATACTTAGGACCAAGTACGTAGACATGCCAGCTACATATATACGATAAATATTCCAATATATGGAATCCTCGTATATATACATAAGCTGTAATTATATAATTGTAGGACAGAAAATCAATAAACTATATCTCATCCACAGCAGATACAGAAGATTTAAAAAGTCCAAATAGAATAAATAAGTGAGTCAAAAGATAGCCAGGTGGACATGCCCACACCAAACAACTATAAAAATAATCTCAAATAAAGTAGATGCCCACTATGAGTCTCAAAGAACAACATGAATCTAGATATCAGCGGAAGATGCCTCGTCATCAAGGTGTGAAGGATCTAGTGCCGAGCCATACTCCTGCAGGAAATCGTCTATACCTGGAGAGATCACCAGGTCCTCAGAGGGACGTAACAAAATACAGGAAGAACATGCCATATGAACTGGATATAAATGCACTAAAAAAATAAAGATAAAGTAAAATGTCCAAATCATAACACGACTCAATATTCCATCATCGAAACAGTAGGCTATCCCTACAACCAAAAAAGGACAAGGGGTAACATACTATTCTTCGATTTGACATAACATTAACTATGGTCACCTAACCAATCTAGTGTACAATTTAGAAGACATCTCAATGTATGGGCAGGTAAGGGCTGACTCCCCCAGGACAAGGTAACAACTCACACCAGGCACACGTCAAGTACCAATACTGTCAGCCGGCATAACTCGAGGCTAGCGGCCCACGTGACCCATCAGTCCATATAGCTCGAGGCTAGTGACCCTCGCGACTCGACTACCGTAGTACGCAATTACTACGTCCTTTG
>JANAVB010005799.1:340000-477500 GCA_029216955.1 Iris pallida
GACATGATGACATCTACGACCCTTTCTGCCAAACGAAAGAAAAGCAAGGCTTGCCGCATGGTCTTGACGTCGACCGAAGATGCTTTAATGACCACCCGCTCGGCAAAGAGACAAGATGAGAGCCAGGCACCAGACCAGAAGGAGTAGCCACCAAATACTTTCCCTGTCCAGTAATATTAGGAGCAGGTTTACCTCAAACCCCTTAGCACCAGAGGTGGGTCCATTCCGGACCCCTACCATAGACAAGCAGAAATAGAAGGAGGTTTATTTTGACAAACCTCTCAGAAAGGATCCGGTAATAGGGACTATCAAGCCCTACAACTTTGATGTTATAGCGTAGCTGGCTAATACTCCGACTAGATTATCACTTTTCGAGCTATTCCGCCTCTCTAAGGAGACCCGAGATGCGCTCAGTGAAGCCTTATGGAAAGCCGAGTCCTTCCTCACCCAGGTTCGGCCATCGAAAGTGGATCCCGCAGCTTGCCCACATTACCACAGCGTGGTCAAAGTGATTCCCGGTATCACTTTCACCCAGCAAGATATGCTGCTAAAGAATAACCGGCGCAACCGCCCCCTGTACTATACAGGGTATGTCGATGCCATTAAGGTCGATCGCATCCAGATCGACCCAGGTTCCTCTCTGAGCATTATCCCAAGAAGCCTGCTTCAAACTTTAGGGATTTTGATGCATCGATTGACAGCCTCAAACACAACAATCAGTGGCTTCAACGTGGGAAAGAGCGAACCCCTAGGCAAAATTTGCCTAAAATGTCAGATCGACGACCTTCATACTGAAGTGACTTGCTATGTCATTGATGCAGACATAAACTACAACATACTGCTGGGACGAATATGGATCCACAAGTACATGATTGTCCCTTCCACCCTACATCAGTGTATAAAGTATGTGGCCAGCGACGGGACCATTAAAATGGAGTTCGCTGATGTCGACACGTTCTGAGGACTTAAAGCCTACGGTACGGATGCCGATCTGTATAAGTCAGTCCCCCGGGAAGACGACAATAATGATGCTGATGACGAGGCAGAAACAACTTTAGAAAGTGCAGAAGTGGCCGAAGAACCTTTAAAGGTTCAACTGAAAGGGAGGCCTCCCAAGGTGTCAGCGCCTTTCGTTGTTAAGCTTCGGGACAAAGCTCCACCTTCGCCTCTAGTGATGATGGAAGATGGTCAGGAGCCTATACGAATAAGGTTACCCTGGAGGTCCCCAAAGCCGACCATGAAGGTGCAGGAGCAATCGACCATAATTTCCTCGATGGTCAAGCTGAAAGGAAGGTGTCCTCCATCTCCTCCGGTGGCAGCTCTAGTCCTCACTGACGAAGAGCTAGAAGATTACGTATGCGCCAACACAGAGGCCCTCTCTTTCGATGACGTAATCCTTTGGGACAAAATATCCTACTTCACTAACAGAAAGTTGTCATCGAACTACTCTGGTGCATGCTGGAGCACTAAATATTTCTTGGACAATTCTCTGTATAAACTACAGACGCAAGTGACAACTGCCAACCATGGAGGTGAGTTATCCCTTCCCGGGACGCCTACTTTATAGTTTCAGCAAGGAAAAAAGAAGTGGAACCCATCATATTCGATCGATTGGAGCATCCGTAGCGAATACTTCTGAAGACCCTGACTTCGACAGTGGCAAAATGCAGTTCTACCGCTACACGACGCAGGCCAAAAACCTTATCCAGAAGATGAATTACGACCTGAATAGCAATAAGGGGCTCAATTATGGCAAAGGCCGGTGTCTTCTCTTACAGATTCGTGCTCCAAAGGAAAAAGCTAAAACTACTACCAACATACTCATCGAGGACTGGGGTACGTTACACCTACGACTACCTCAGAATATTCAGAGGAAGAAGTCATGAGACACTCACACTCTGCTGACTCTTCAACTTAGGACTCCGATACCAGCACGGGTCAAGTCTTTAAAAAGATGTTGCCTGCTAATATGATCACTAATCAGTTAACCGTCGCAGACAATCAGCGCAGGCAGTTACAAGAGTTAGAAGCGCCGGATGAAAAGTGCTTGCTCGTGTAGCAAAAGATTGAGCTTTGCCAAGCCCGCATCTCCGGGGCCTTCAACAAAAAGGTCCGCGAAAGATCCTACCAGGTGGGTGACCTCGTCTTGGCAGCACGAAGTCCGATGGTGATGACCCACAAGATGGCTGGAAAGTTCGAGCCCAAGTAGGAAGGACCGTTCGTCATAGAAATGGTATACTCCAACGGTGCTTACCGGCTAGCTAAGCCTAATGGTGACTTGCTAATGATGCCCATCAATGGCAAGTTCCTAAAGAAGTATTACTTCTGAAGACATAACCAGCGTAGGCACCCACATCCCCTGAAAAGGTACCCATGAGTTTTGGTAAGGGGATCTCTCTCCCTCCCTCCTATATATTCTCTCAAGTAGATGAAGCATTTCACGTCCGTATTACCTCTGGATTTCTCCTCTACGCCTGGAAGACGCGACTACCATGTCCATATTACCTCTGAATAGTCGTTCTTTTCGCATCAGTTCTATGATTATCCCGACGGTCTAGAAAACAGTTCACGTCCATATTACCTCTGGATTGTTATTCTATGCCCTGACAAAAACCAAGCCTACCATATCCATATTACCTCTGGTCAGGAAAATCTATTATGAAGATTCCCTCTTTATTCTGAAGGCAAAAGCAAAAGGAACAAGAAAGATTCTACATATAAAAACATATGGCTACAAAGACCTATTACAGACTCTTCGTAGTTATATACACAGAAGCAAAAAAATGAAATTGCGGTACAAGCTCTGAATAGCGCGGGCGAGGCAGTGACAGAGCCAATCACTTCCTGGTTAAAAGGAAGCCATCGCCCGAAGCTGCTACTGGCCCGAGCGACTCCTCTATCTCCCCAGCTGGCCGGCGAGAGCAACCACAGCAGCAGGCCTTGCCATTACTCGGTCGGTATGGCAACCAATGCGAATTTAGGAAGCAAGGGTTGGACACTCCATTGACGCCCACGACATCTAGGACGGGGGACATCTCGGGATCCAGTTGTAGTTCTACGACAGCTTCTTTGGATGAAAAGATTTGCCACCGACGGTCGCCTCAAGCAAACTCCAGGGTTGTCAGGAGCCGAGCATCGAGTAAGCAAGGCCATTGTTGAAGCAGATGAGTCTTCTCCTGAAGGAGATAGTCCTTTATATAGGCTGTTCGTGTGGTCCAAGCATGAGCCAGACATCGATCAGAAGGAAGCTTACAAGTTAAGCTAAAAGCTCTACTACCAGTCAGATGAAAGTATTGTGAGTGACCGAAGGAACGTGAATCTAAACCTCCTCTGCTTAAGAGATTCGCGATCCCTACAAAGATGCCAAAGGCTCCAATATCAAGAAGCCATCAGGAGCTTATGCTCTGAAACGATGACTCAGGACAATTAATACTAAGAGCTAGGCATGACACCAGCCATCATCCAGCTCGTATATTCCTGACACGTGTTCATGCTTCTGTTCAAAGTATCCCGAGCTCAGGAGGACTTATAGAAGCATGAAAAATCTCAGCTGAAGACATCCCTTAGCCAAAGCGCAGAAGATACAAAAGGCTGAGGCTCAGTGCTAAAAAGATGAAACAGAAGATATGGAGAGAAGTCCCTTTATTGTCATGTCTACCAAAGTCTAGTACAAACACATCAGGATTATACATAAGGGATTAATTCTGTTCTTCTACAAAGGATCCAGTACATATTTGACAGATCCTAGAGGGATCTACTAGGGATACAGTCTTCGTCGAAGTGCAGCCTTCCTTCTTTTCGACACGCACGTTGGAAGATTGATCTCCATCGAAGCGTGTTCTGACTTTCTTGTGGGCGCAGCCTCTCAGAAGCATATCAGTTACTCAGCAATTTGAAGAAGTCAATGCCTTCAAACCAGAGGTGCAGCTACCTGCCTGCACCAACCTCAGAAGCAAGATGGTGGTAGGCCTCCTTCCCCTTCTTTTACTTCAGAAGCCAGTGTCTTTACTCCAGAGTTCTAGCTACCTATCTACGCCAATCTCAGACGCACAAGGGTGTCATACCCTTTCCTTCACAGCCAACGCCTTCACTGTTTAGAGGCACAGCTACTTACATACGTCCACATAAGGCGCAGGATAGTGACATGCTCACACCATCTCTATTCCCATGACACAATTGCCTGCTCCGATTCAGAAGCTTAAGTCACTTCTCTACAAGAGACTTGTGAACTCCTATTGCAACCAATGCAAGTTAGCCTATCGCTCCAAAAGTACAGTAACCTCGCCAACTTGAAGCACAAGCCTACTTGTCGCCTACAGCACAGTGACTTCGGTATCCCAAAACACAGCTTCATAAGTTGTTCTATATGTACATAAGTCACGTCGTCATTCGAAGCCAAGTCCAATCGTCTCCTGAAAGTACGGAGGTTTCGTCGTCTCTAGAATCACGGTCTACTCGTCGTCCCAGAAGCACAGCAGTACTTTGTTCTCACGAGAGGTGCAGAAAGTATGGGTCCATCCCAATTGGTTTGTTTAAACCGTCTCTTGCAAAGAAGATTGGGATTAAATCATGATTGATATCATATCAGTTTGATTTAAAATCTTAGACAAGGATCAATTAGACTCTAAATCTAGGATAAAATTCCAAGATTTACTCGGTTGTATCTGAGCAAGCAACTCGGTATGCGCCACATGTTCCCTCTTTTGGTTATATTTATAACCACCAAAGATTTAATTTGAGGGGAATCTCGATGTCCGTCACGTGTCAGCGCCACAGAAGTCCGCACCGTGCAATGACGATAGATTCTTTCATATCTTAGGAACCCTAATGCATATCGCATATATGCTCGGTTCTCTATAAATAGAAGGAGTTCTTCTTCCACCAAAGCATCGATCGATAGAGAAAAAAATTGACAATCGACAATCTTCAAAGGATTAGCAATCTCTATCTACGAAGACTCGACCACCCTTATCAACCGATCAACCAAAGAACCAACCAACCAACCATCTTCAAAAAATATTCTCTTCCAGACAGCCTCTTGATCGGTGACCCCAGAGTCCCATCAAAGGCGCCCGAGAGCCATAGCAAGGTTGATTCGTCGTCAAATCGTCAACAGAGTAAAGGAGCCGCTGTAGCGCTTGATCTCCACTGTCACACTTTTTCAAAAATCTCTTCTTCCTGTACTTAGAATATCATGTTCAGGACTTCCTTCTTTGTGCACAGATACCTTATAAGTTCAGTAAAGCAAAAAGTTCTTTTAACCTTTTGTTATGTCGAACAATCCCAAGGATGAGTTTTCTTTTCCGATCACTGATGTCATGATCGACAACACTTGCGGGTTCGAACGAATGTCTTTCATGGATGGATTCTTCGGATACAATCAGATCAGGATGAACCTCAAAGATGAAAAATATACATCTTTTTGCACTCTTCTAGGGATCTATTGTTACACAGTCATGCCGTTTGGTCTTAAGAACGCTGGTGCAACTTATCAGCGAGCCATGAGCACCATCTTCCGTAAACATTTACGTAAGATAGTCAAATTCTAGGTTAACGATATTGCTTTCAAAAATCATTTAAAGTAAGATCACATCCAAGACTTAAGAACTATCTTCGATCTAATACGCCAACATCAACTTAAGATGAATTCCACCAAGTCATTCCTGGGAGTCTCTAGTGGAAAATTCCTCGGATTAGTTATTATCTCTAAGGGTATACACGTTGACCCCAAGAAAGTCAAAGCCATTCAAGAGATGTGTCCTCCACGCAACCTAAAAGAGCTACGAGGATTCCAGGGATGACTTCCGTACATCATGGGATTCATTTCAAAATCTTTTTGGACACTGCAGACCGTTCACTCAACCAATGAAGAAAGGTGTGTCTTTCGTTTGGACCGAAGAATACCAGCAAGCATTTGAGGACCTAAAATGGTACTTGATGAACCCTCCAATCCTAGTGCCTCAAGTAACTGGAATACCCTTTCTGATGTATGTTCAAGTAATGGATCATTCTTTGGGTGCCCTATTAGCCCAGAAAAATAAAAAAGTTCATGAGCAAGCTATCTATTATCTCGGTCGCACGATGATCGATACTGAACGTCGTTACAGCCCAATAGAAAAAAAATGTTTAGTCCTGATATTTACTGTCCATAAAATACGACATTATATTACGGGCCAGACCATTCATGTCATCTCCAGAGTCAACCCTCTTCGAGTCTTGATTAAGAAGCCCAGTACACTCAATTCTAGACTCGCTACATAGGCCATACTACTAGCGCAATATGATATGGTTTATGTTCCACAAAAGTCTGTTAAGGGTCAAACCTAGCTGACTTCCTGGCTGCTCATCTAATTCTTGAGACTTCTAAACTCTATGATGAAATTCCTGATAAAACTTTAGAATCTAATATGACTTCAGAAGGAATCCTTGCTTGGCATCTATTCTTCGATGGTTCTTCCAGAAACGGATCCAATGGCACTATCGTCGCTGGAGTTGGAATCGTTCTGATATCACCAGAAGGACTGGCCATGCAGAGAGATTATTCTTTGGACAAGCCATGCTCTAACAATGTTGCTGAATATAATGCTCTACTTATCGGTCTCCAATTTGCTAAACAGTTGGATATCAAATACTTTGAAGTACACGGAGGCTCTAAATTAAGTGTCAATCAGGTTAGAGGCACGTATGAAGTTCGGCATCAAGATCTTATTCCATACCATGAAGCAGCAGTCAAACTAGCTACATCATTCGAAGGCTTCTTCATTGAACATGTACATCATGCTTGCAATACAGAAGCTGATGCACTTGCTAATCTAGCAGTAGTATTGGCGATCCCTGTAAAAAACAACAGATGATCGTCATCACTAACAGAAAATTATTCTGCATCAAAAATAATTTGCGTCTGGAATCCAGTAATTCAGTCAAGATTTGCACTACAAGTGAATACTGGAGAGCTCCTATCATTGACTTCACAGTACATGACATCTTACCTGAAGATCCCAAAGAAGCCAAAATAATTTGTCGACGATCACTTCGATTCTACTACAATAACACCTCTAAAACACTATGTAGACGATCATTTGACGGTATGCTCTTACGTTGTCTGGCGGGAGATGAAGCACAGCAGATACCGTATAAAGCTCATGAAGGTGTTTGTGGTGCACATTAGCCTGCTCCTAAGCTACAAGATTAGATTTGACGCATAGGATATTATTGGCCAAACATGGTTTCAGATGCCAATGAATATTCAAATAAATGTCGGGCATGTCAAATCCATGCGGATTTCATTCATCAACCATCAAAATTCCTGTATTCGACTGCAGCATCATGGCCCTTCGAAGCTTGGGCCATGGATGTCATTGGTCCCATTAATCGGCCATCATCTTGAGAACATTAGTTTATCCTAGCTATAATCGATTACTTCTCAAAGTAGACAGAAGCTATACCTTTAGCCAAAGTCAAGACAAGCAGTGTTATCAACTTTATTAAACATCATGTAATCTACAGATTCGGCATTCCTCTGCAAATTAAAATCCAAATCTGAAATGAAATCTCAAGATTTGCTCGGCTACATCCGACAAGCAAATCGACTGTGTCACCTCCTTCGGTTATTTTGACAACCACCAGAGATCTCGTTTGAGGAGAATCTCAACACCCGTCACGGGTCAGCGCCACAGAAGCCCGCACCGTACAAGGATGGCAGATTCCTTCATATCTCGAAACCCTAATGCGCATCGTATATGTGCCCCTCCCCCTATAAATAGGAAAGGTTTTCCTCCAACAACATGATCGACAAGGAGAAGAAGATCCACAAACTTATCAAAATCTTCAACTTCGACGTCCTCCTGATCGGCAACCCTAGAGTTCCATCGAAGGCACCAGAAAGTCAGAGCCAGTGTCATTTCATCATCTAATCGTCAACGGAGTAAGTAGACGTTGCAGTATTCGATCTCCACCATCACACTTCCCCATAAACTTTTGTACTTAAATTTTTTCGCATAAGAATCGATTGTACTCTTTTTTATGTTCAATATACAAAAAGTTCGTTCAACCTTTTGTCATGTCGAACAATTGGTATATGCTTAAACAGTAAATTATAGTCTTCAAGGGTTGCTTCATCCACAAAATCTGAGCACAATAACGACCAGCTACGATGTATTCAACTTCTGTTGTGGATAGTGCGACAGAATTCTGCTTCTTGCTAAACCACGAGACTAAAGCCTTTCCTAACTAATGACACGTGCTGCTTGTACTCTTAAGGTCGACTTTGTATTCCATAAAATCTACATCGGAATATCCGATTAAGTCAAAGGAAGTGGTTTGGGGATATCACAAGCCTACCGTAACAGTCCCTTTAAGATATCGAAAGATACGCTTAACCGCAGTCATGTGTGATTCCTTAGGATTAGCTTGATATCAAGCACACAAGCAAACACTAAACATGATATGGGGATGACTAGCAGTTAAATAAAGTAGACTACCAATCATACCTCGATACTTACGTTGATCAACAGGTTTGCCGCTTTCACCAGGTTCTAGTTTTGTTGTAGTAGCCATAGGAGTACTGATTCGTTTGATGTTGTCAAGATCAAACTTCTTCAGCATATCCTTTGTATACTTTGATTGGCTGATGAAGATGCCTTATGAGTATTGTTTGACTTGCAGTGCAAGAAAGTTGTTGAGCTCCCCCATCATGCTCATCTCAAACTCATTCTGTATACACTTGGCAAACTCTTGACATAAGACCTCATTTGTAGACCCAAATATGATGTCATCCACATAAATTTGTACTAAGAGAATAGTGCCATCAAGAGATTTTATAAATAGTGTCGTGTCAATTTTTCCTTTTAAAAAATCTTTCTCAAGTAAGAAAGTGCTAAGACATTCATACCAAACTCGAGGGGCTTGTTTGAGGCCATAGAGAGCTTTTTTAAGTTTAAAAACATGATCGGGAAATTTATGATTTTCAAAACCAGGAGGTTGCTTTACAAACACTTCTTCTTTAATAAGGCCATTAAGAAAAGCACTTCTGACATCCATTTGAAAAAGTTTAAAATTTTAAAAATTTGCAATGTACAAAACATATAGATTGATTCAAGTCGTGCAACAGGAGCGTACGTCTCATCGTAGTCGATACCGTCCTCTTGGTTGTATCCTTGAGCTACGAGACGCGATTTGTTACATGTGACTGAACCGTCCTTATTGACTTTGTTACGAAAAACCTATTTATTACTGATGATCAAATGATCAACAGGTTTGGGAACAAGTTCTCTAAATTGTTTTCTTTCAAACTGGTTCAGTTCTTCTTGCAGTGTCGATATCCAAAATTTATCAGGGAAAGCTTCTAAAACATTTTTGGGTTCTATTTGAGAAATAAAGGCAGTGCTAGCTATAGTATCTCTAACAGATGATCGAGTACTTACTCCTTTCGATACTTTACCTATTACCAAGTTTTTCGGATGCGATGGTGTAAACTGAAACTTCTTTAGTAAGCCTTCCGGAGAGGTGGTTACAGGTGTTGTATCCACGGGTGTATAAGTTGATGGTCTGGTGTGTATGTCATCATCATCATCGGGAATAGCAACTGTACTATTATTCTCATCAAATATGACGTTAGCAGATTCTTCAACAATTATAGAGCGTTTGTTGAACACTCTGTATCCTTTACTTTTGGCAGCATAACCAAGAAAAATACCTTCTTCAGCTTTGGTATCAAAATTGCCTAAGTTGTCTTTGGTATTCAGGATAAAGCAGCGACAACCAAATACTCGAAAATAAGAAATAGTTGGTGTCATACCAAACCAAAGTTCATAGGGAGTTTTCTTCGAAATAGGTCGAATCAAAACCCTGTTCAAAATATGGCTTGTTGTACTGACAGCTTTAGTCCAAAAGAATTTTAGAAGAAAAAATTGATTTAACATGACTCTAGCCATATCTCCAAGAGTCATATTCTTCCGCTCCACAACACCATTTTGTTGAGGAGGTCTAGGACACAAAAATTCATGATTAAAACCATTTGATTCACAAAACATTTTAAAATCAGAATTTTTGAATTCGCCGCCATGATCACTTCAGATTCGAGTAATCATGAATCCTTTTTCGTTTTGAACCTTTTTAGCAAAAACTTTGAAAACAAAAATCGTATCACTTTTATTTGTAAGAAAGAAAACCCAAGTAAATCTAGAAAAATCATCAATAATTACAAAAGCATAGAGTTTTTCACCAAGACTGGCTACTCTACTAGGACCAAATAAATCCATGTAAAGTAGTTACAAGGGTCTAATAGTACTTATAGAGTTAATGGATTTAAAGGAGGATTTGGTAGCTTTGTTTTTCTCATATTCGGCACATACCGTATCATTTTTAAGGTAATGTCAGATAGTCCTCTCACTAGCTTCTTGGTTGACTGTCTTGATATGGTATCCATATTTGTATGACCAAGACGCATATGCCAAAGTAGTCTTTTATCTTTGTGAGCGTAGAGGCATCTTCCTGCATTGTTAATATATCTAGAAATATATATATATATATATATATATATATATATATATATATATAAAATATATATATATATTTTTATATATAATATATATATATATATATATATATATATATATATATATATATATATATATATATATATATAATCTTCTCTTATCCCTTCAAAAATGATGTCTCCAAATGATCTATCATATATAGAGCATTTAGTTTTACCAAAGTTAATATCATATCCATGATCAGCAAGATGACTAATGCTGAGCAAGTTATGCTTTAACTCGGTCACTAAACAGACATCCTTAATGACAGGAGAAGGAGGATTGCCAATAGTACCGTTACCTATGATATAACCTTTCAAGTTATTTTCGAAGGATACATATCCTTCCATCTTCATCAATAGTGTTGCGAATATATTTGCATTTCCAGTCATGTATCGTGAGCACCCACAATCGAGAATCCACTTGCTTCTAGAGGATGAAGGAAGGTCCACCTACACCATGAGTGGATGTGACCTTTGGTACCCAAATCTTTGAGGGTCCTGAAAGATTAGTCTTTGGTACCCATGCATACAATTTTAAATCAAGTAATCTTCTAATTCTACGTTGTGATGAAGTGTGTCCATATTTACTATAGTAGTGACATGTAGCATGTATATTCGTGTTAGGTACAAGATAATAGTGATATCTATGTGTTTGATGTACTGCATGAGAATGTGTGTGCTTAGAAGTTTGTTTATGTGTGCCATGAGTATGTATGGGTGTTCTTCGTGCTGCATGTGGATAAGTGTATATAAAAGCATGATTATGAGCAGCATGAGTATATGTGTTTCTCTTGTGACGTGTATTTTTGTGTTGTAGAAAATTTTGTTTTGTGTACGTGTTGTGGCTGTGAGACTAGGTTTGAGGCTGAACATCTTGTTTCCCCAGTTTGATCTCTAATCTTTTAGAGGTGTCACACATATCATTATACTTGGCCGTTAGAGCATCAATTCTTATAACAGCAATATTATACTTCTTTTTCTCATCATGAAGTTCCTTATTGAGTGTTGTAATATCACGTGTTTGTTTCTCAATACGAGATTCGGCATCGTGTAAGCTTAATTAAGCTTGGATACCTCCTCAGTGTTATCCGTGGGTGATGTGTCTCTAACATTATCAAGTAAACATGTAAGTCTATGTATCTCAACTTCATGAGTTTTGATCTTATCCTTTGCATGTTTATACTTGCCAAGCAACTTCTTGTGATCTTCAAGCAAGTCACTAAAGGCATCACCAAGTTCATCAAAAGTAAAGTCATCAAAAGAATCATTTGTTACCTTTTCGGACGTTGCCATTAGACAGACGTTTGCTGAACTTAGGAAGAATCCTCTTTTTTTGTTGAGTTACTGGCTTCGCCCTCGTGCCAAATGCTTGTATTGGCATATTTTCGAGAGGTTGACCTCTTGTACGATCTTTCATATCGGCTTCCTTTCTTTACAGTAGGACAATCTTTCCTGACGTGCCCCGTATTCTCTCAGCCGAAATAGATGGGCTCTTCATCATCTTTTTTGTGTTGTTTCTTCTTTCTTTGGTTGAAACGAAGAAACTTTTTGAAGTTACGGACCATTAGTGCTTGATCATCACCTTCAGAATCATCGTCATCAGTATCTTCTGGAGCAATCTTTCGGTGATGAGCTCTTAGTAAAATTTCTATTTTCCTTTGGAGCTGCTTCTTCAAAGTCTTTGAGATCGAGCTCATGCGTCATCAGCTTGTCCACCAACATTTTTAGAGATATGGTGGTAAGATCATTTCCTTCTATGATCGTCATGACTTTGGAATTCCAATTCTTTGTTAATCCCTTTAGTACCTTGCGTATCTTCTCATGGTTGGAGTAGTCCTTACTAAGAGAAAATAGATGGTTGACGATGTTGAAGAATCTAGTAATCATATGTTTGATCCTCTCATTGGACTTCATCTTGAAAGCTTCGTACTCTTGCGTCAGACGACTAATTTTTAATTCTTTCACCTGTGTGGTTCCTTCATGGGTAGCCTCCAGAAGCCTCCATACTTCGTATGAGGTGGAGCATGTAGAGACCCTGTTGAATTCAGTCCTGTCTATAGCACAGAAGAGAGCATTAATAGCTCTAGCATCTAGACTAGCCTGTTTCTTTTCTTGGTCGATATATTTGTCGTAGGGTTTGTCAGTGAGAGTCCCATCGACAGAAATTTTAGCAGGCTTCTTGTAACCATCAGTGACGATGGTCCAAAGATCAAAATCTAGAGACTTTAGGTAGAAACACATTCTAGTCTTCTAATAGGTGTAGTTGGTTCCATCAAATAGGGGTGGCCTATTTGTGGACTGTCCCTCACCGTAGTTGGTAAAGATAGGTTGTGTGGTCGCTATGGATCAGCTCTAAGATGTTAATCCAATATCAAGAGAACAGAGGTCTGATACCAATTGAAGTTATGTGTAGGCAACTCTAGAGGAGGTGAATAGAGTTTGTGTCGATAATGACCAATTTAAAAAGTATCTCTATGTCAACTCCAAAGAACAACTATCAAGAGAGTAAGTAATCAAAGATAAATGCAAAAATAAATAGAGATCAGGAGAGCATACGCAAATACAACAATTTTAACCTAGTTTTTTTCGTGGAGGACTAGTCCAGGCCTGAGAACTCTTGCTCAGGATTGAAATCCACTATTTGTGAAATAGGGTACAACTATGTGCCTTTACTCAGAAGAGAACGCCAACTTCTTTCAACTTCACAGAGGCAAAACTTGGATTTGTCCAAGTGACTTTTCTTTCACTCTTACACACAACTTCTAGCTGATATCGTACTGAGCACCTTGGGCTAAGGAGAGTTGTGGCTTAGGATATATGGAAGAGTGGGGCTTAGAGTTGTAGAGCTTAGAAGGCTTGAATATTTGAAGGCTAGAGATGATTTGAAATGGGATAATTCAAGCTCTATTTATACTAGTCTAAGGAGGCAGAATTCGGCCTGAATTTTGTCCCCAAAATTCAAATTTTCGAACGTTGGACAGCTGGTATCAAACAGGCCCTAAAAATTAGTATCCTAATTTTTAGGAGATAGAGTTCGACCCGAACTCTGCCTTTGGCAGAGTTTGGCCCGAATTCTGTTTAGTAGGGGCCAGAACTATAAAATGGGCTTTGGATGTATGAGATTGGTTTGGTAATGTCTTGTTTTGTTTGGTAGAGTAAGTCTAGGCTCAAGATAGCTCAATGCGACTTAACGTACATAATCCTAGACTCAATAAAATGAAAAGTACAGACTCCGTACAAGTACAATTGCAATGATTAATATGTTGATGACGACGGTCTTGAGCTTGATATGTTATAGCCGATGGTCTTGACTTTGAGCTCATTGTGTTATATTGGATCATGTCAAATATTCTTTTGTTAATTCTCTAAATTAAGTTGACTGTGATCCAGTTTGGGTCAACATAGACTTCGATTACATTCCTTATCATATCTAAATACTTCTTGACCAAGTTAAACTGACCTTACCTATGATCGTGTCAAATTTCAATTTTGATCATGTTTAGATTTTAACAGTCGTACCTAAACACTTTTTTGGCTATGATTTAACTTCTTGATTTTATCTAAACTTCTCGTGATTAGTCGTACGTAGATGACCTGGCATGACTAGACGACTTTGACTTCTGCGATCGTATATGTAAAGATTATGACTATACGACTTTGATTTTCATGATCATGATAATCTTAACCCACAAATCGTGCTTAAAACCTTGATCTCTAATCACGACTATGTCAGAATAAATTTTCTATCGTACCTAAATTTTGATTCCTTAGTCACTGATGCTGAGGTTTCATTCCTATTTCATGACTAGGTTTTAATTTTTCGTCAGTCAATTCTAAATCGCGCCTAAGAGATTTTAGTCATTCTAAAGTTCTTAAGCCTCGATTTTGCTCATGATCAAGTGGTTTGATCCGTAGCAATTAATCATGCCAAACATTGCATTATTCCTAGCGATGTCCAATCGTGCCATTTCTGTATTCGAACGTGCCTATATAACCTTGAATCTGATCTTATCGAGCCTAGATCATATTGATCATTCTATACTAGACCGATTTTAACCTTGATCGTAACTAAACAATTTTGTTTTCCTACTTGCGACTTTCCGCTTAAATAACTTGAACTTATTTCTAAATTGTGCCTAAAAACCTTGTACTACAAGAAAAATGTCGATTCTTGACGGTTTATAAGTTGATGGTCGTAAAAAAAAACCGTCAAGAAAATGGCTTATCTTGATGGATTTAGCCTTACGTCAAGAAATGCCTTATTTTATGTTAATTTAGCAATCTTACAGCCTAATAGTTGATGGTTTTAGAGGATTCGTCAAGAAACATCCATTTATTTAGTGACGGTTCGGTAATAACCGTCAACTAATATATGCCTAAAAAAATTGGTACGATTTTTTCAGCTGCTATTTTGGTTTTTTTTTGAAATTTGATATATGTTGACGGGTTGTCTTTCAATCCCATTTCTTTATTTCCCGATTCTTTCCTCTCCGCTCTATTTTTCTACGAGCAGATGGAGAAGGAGAGCCCAAACCAACAAACCCTTCTTCCTCCTTTCCATCAGCTTCCTCCTCTTCTTCCTCTTTCTTCTCCTTTCTCTTTCATATAGATCATTTCTAAATCCCAAACCCTAATCCCCAAATCCCGCTCCACTCTAAAAACCCTCTCTCTCCTTTTCTTTCTCTGCCTTCGGAGAATCCGAGGCCGGCGAAAAAGCTCAACGAGCCGGCAATCCTCGGTAAAACCCTCTCCCTCACCACTCTCTAGCGGCCTATGAGAACCTCCTCCCGTATGGTTGTGTCACCATCGTTCCCTCCCGCATGACTGTGTAAGGTTTTTCTGACTCCTAATTTTTGTGGGTTTGTCTTGGTATTTCATGAGATTTTTCCTTCTGTGGGGGATTTTGACCCTATTTACGGCATAACTACCAATTTTTTTGTAGATCTAGCCAAATACTTGTCTGATTTGGAGGATTTCTCATGATTTAGGGTTCATGATATCCAATTTAGGGTTCATGATATCCAATTTTCGAAAAAACATACATATATGACAAGGAATAATTCTGGTGGCCTCGAAATTTAGGGTTCATGATATCCAAATTTTTTGGTACAAAAATATATCCTCCTATTTAAGGTGAGGAGAATTTTGGTTGACGAAAATTTATTATCTTATTTGTGAAATTTTCTGTCGGTTGGTACTCCTTTATTTCTTGTTTGAAATTTTTTTGACAGAATGTCGAGTCATGAAAATTTATTTAAATTTATTTGGGGTGGCTTCATGTCATGTGAAAATTTATTTAAATTTATTCATAACATGGTTAGTCCATTTCTCTACAATGTTGGAAATTTTATGGGTGAATTAGTAGCAAGGCAATGATGATGGATTTGGTAATCCTATGAGACTAGTCTTAAATATATCCATGTTTGTTAGCGTAGGTAGTCCTTTGTCCCTACAATGCTAGAAATTCTATAGTGGATTAGTTGCAAGAAAATAATACAAATTTTCTTACTAGTGTTATATATACACTGCTCAGATCATTCATATTTTAGAAAGACATTGATGATATATTTGCTACAATGGAGATATCAAAATAAGTTCAAGTATGTAAACGGATGTTGGAAACAAATTGGCTACGGAATACCATTTTCTTCATTACTAAAAGGTTTGAAAATACACATGATATTACCATGTCAAAATAGGCTATGGGAAATAACATTACTCAAATCTGAGCCTTCATGAAGAATATGAATGAGATTCTAATATAGTGTGTACATTCTTTCTTTCTTTTTTTACCATATTGTCATTTATCAGTCATGTTGAGAAAGATGCATGTTCATAGAATTAATGCCCATCAAGCGTTCTAATTTAAATGATGATCTGCTCAAGAGCCGATATTGAGCTAGCGAATATTATAAAGAACCGAGTTGAGCTCAAATTTTGAGCTCGTCTTATGCTTGAGCTCTACTTTTCATTAGAGACCATGAGCCAGAGAAGAGGCGCTCTTTCAAAGCTCTGTTCGTTAACACCCATAGAGAAAATAAATCCAACGACAATCCAAAGATCATAGAATCCTGCAACATCCTCTAGCTGGAGACTACACAAATCCACTGCATCCTACATCCTTAATGTGAATACTTATCTCACTTGTTTATTTTATTGCTCTTTTCATTCTCATTGTTGGTATTAGATTCTCATGTTTTCTCCTCTATACTGGCTATAGATAGTGAAGGGAGAACTCCATTACACTGGGCAGTAGATCGTGGCCATTTTTCTGTTGCAGATATGCTTCTGCAGAGGAATGCAGATGTGAATGCTAAGGTATGAAATTGACTTGGCAGTCAGCAATTTGGCAGCTATCTAGGTTCTAGAGCTTTTACCCGTCTGAACTGAATGAGTATTTTGTGATATGTAGAGAAGTGATTGGTAGAGACCCTACTATTACCATATTACAAATAAAAGATTTTTTCGTTCCTTATACATCAAAACTTTTCCAGGACACGCATGCATATCTGCTTTAAAAGTTCCGAATTAACATCTTGTATTAGCATTAATTATCTTTTGTATAAATAGTATCTACCCAACAACAGTAACAAGGCATTTTCTTGCGTTAGCAAGTACTTTTTTTCCAACACCGGTTTAATCCAAGTTCATGAACATTTTTTTATGAGTGTCATCTATGAAGTGTCATTGTTAACGATTTTTGTAGTACTGATCAGTACGGTCTTCCTTATCAGTCATGACTCATGAATGGTGCATTTATCGGTCTCCATCACATGTTGAAATTACCAGTGATGGTTTTCTTGCATTGTTTCCTCATTGACACCACTTCCAACTTCTTAAGAATTTTTATCTTTGTCGTCCATCCATCTCGGCGTTCTCACTCCAGTATTCTCATTTCTTGAACATGTTTTGTGCCCAATATTCCTACCAATAAGGGTATCTGGACTTGTGATGTTTTGCTTTATGTCTCAAGAGTAATATTTGACCATAAAGCACTCAAGAAGTACTTCTCCACGTAAACCACTTTGTATTAATTCTATGAACATGCATCTTTCTCAATCTCATGTTGTATTTATGTTTAGCCCTCTACTTTCATTTGCATAAGTCATGATTGGACTCAGTAGCAGTCATATAGGTCTATCTATATTGTTCTATGTTAACTGATCTTATGAGAGAGGCTTATATCAGTCATTGTTTGTATCAGGGTATCAGCGAATTCTTTTATCCACTTCTACAAGAAACCCCATAGCTCTGTTTACTTCAAAATTCTCCAACAAGCCCTTAACAATAGCATTAAGCATAACAAATGGTGTCTAGCTCTATCAACAACTCTTCCATCTTGGTATAATCCATCTAAGATAATATTGTGTACAACAAGTGTTTGTTGCAGTCCCTTATAAGGCATCTCATCAAAAAGGTGTCTACCTCAATCAACCTTTCCATACTTAAAAAAGCCATTGATCAAGATGTGGTATGTCGTGCGAGCATTAGCTCAAAAACTTTAAATGCTTTACTTGTTTCTTTGTATCAGGCAATATCCATCCATTAAGGTATTGTATGTTGAATAAATAAGCAAATTGTTATCTGCATGTTAAACTGAACTTGGTATCTTATTGTATGCATTGAGCATCAACCTAACTGGAAATCGCCTCTCCGGACAGATACTCGTTAAGATTGGTGACTGCTCTTCATTAGCAACTCTGTAAGTTCAATCATTTTAAAAATTTGGTCTTTACCCAGAAATTTTATGTATCAATGATGATATAGACGAGTCGATGTTAATCTCATTACTCTTTGCACAATGTTGAGAAAAATTAGGAAGCATTTTCATATGACAATGACAATGTCCATCTTTTGAGAGTAGATCCACTATGGATGATGTTGTAGATGCCTCAAGGATGAGTTTACTTTTATCCACTTCTGCAAGAAACCCTATAGCTCTGTTTATTTCACCATTCCCCGATACCCCAAAATACATTAGGCAGGATACACCACAATAGGTGTGGTGTATTTCTTGTTGTGTCGGATCCATGTTTGTGTGACATAGAGTAACTAGTGTTCATATGTTCCTAACTTTTTACCAGCTTTCTTGTTCATATGTAGAAAAGTATTGATAATTTGTGTTCTTGGTCTCTCAGGAACTTGCTAGAAAATGAAGGTGCATGCATGCTGTGAATAGGGGAATGCTGTGGATATGGAAGGGATGTGCTTCGATCTGGTTTGCTAGTTTTTTTTGTTTTATTTTGTATGGTTGGATTATGTTTTGTGGTGACAAGTGATGGATGTTTGTGGTTTGGATGTTTAAGTGGTATGGAAACAACAGATGTAGGATGTGTACTTTTTGGTTGTATTATGTTATGGTTGGACAAATGAAGAATACATGTGGTGGGATGTGTATTGGAAGTTTTTGTTGTATGAAAAATACAGTTTGTTAATATCAAATTTGGGTTTTATAATAATTTGATGTGTGTAGCTTCTGGAATAATATTACGTGTGTTTGATTAATATATATTATATATAATTCTTGATGGAATTTTGGCAAGCTTCTCTTGACGGTATTTTGGATAGCTTCTCTTGACGGTTGTCAAACACCAATTTTAATTCAAATCATGCTGCATAATAGCCTGTGAATAAATACTTTTCTTAACGGCTAATACCCGTCATCTAGGCCGGAGTCAAGAAAAGTTTTTACCTATATTGACGGTTTCTAAAAACTGCTATCTTGACGGCTAAAAACAGTTAAGAAAACTACTTTATATGACGGCCAAAAATTGTCAAGAAAAGCCATGTCAGCGACCGTTAAGAAAGGGGGGTCTTTTCTTGACTCTGGCCTAGTTGACGGATCTGCAACCGTCAAGATACCCATTTCTTGACGGGGAATGCCCGTCAAGAAAAGCCCTTATTCTTGTAGTGTTGATCATCGGTCACGACTATATGATTTATTAGTCGTGCCAGAATCTAGACTTTGATTATATCTAAACCATTTTTTTATTCCTACCAGAATTCGATTTTGTAGATTCTCATGCTTAGGTTCCATTCCTAAAACACGCCCAAGTTTTGATTTTCGTAGTCGCATCTTAAATCGTGCCAGGTGAACTTAGATCACTTTCAAATATTAATCATGTCCAAACTCAGACTATAATTCACGACTTAATCAATCATACTCGTTCAATTTTCGATTTTGCTCATTAGACCTTAACTTCATCTTGATCGTGACCAAATCGTAACCTTAGGCATAACTAAGTTTTGATCTTAATCGTGCCTGTGCGACTTGAGCCTGATTTTCATCAAGCCTAAACTCTACTGACTATTCGGTATTTGAATTTTGAATTCTCTCTTCGATTCGGCTAGCCATGACTAAGATTATGCCTAAAATAATTCATATTTATTCCTAAATTGTGTCCGAACAATATTGTTCATATTACGATTTTATCGTGCCAAATCATTAGTTGAGCCTGAGTTATTTTGAATTGATTATCTTAATTGTGCCAAAGTCGTCGTTCTTTGACGTGCCTAAGGCACTGACTAAACTCTCTACCATGTTTAGATCCCTCCGTCAATCTTAATTTCGAGGACGAAATTTCTTTAAGGAGTGTAAATTTGTAACATCCTTTAATCGATTTCTTGAATTTTTTAAAAAAATTTGAAAATTTTTTTTCTCTGAATTTTCTGGATCTTTGAAATCGTGAATATGATATAGTTTCGATTGTAATTTCTATTGGTCCTTGTTGGCCTTTGGCTTTGTAAAAACTATTTTTTATGTGAGATATTACTTGATCGAATTATTTTGTCCACTTCAGAAAAATATATAAGTTATAAATACTTATTTTTATATAGAAGAAATATTAGTGAGATTATGCTTTTGAAAATGAGAATATTTTATTAATTATTCTAGACTTAAAGGTTTTGATGATTGTAGGTTATTCGATTTCTCCATCGTATCGGCCTGTGACCATTTTGGTCATAATCCTAGCCTACCAAGTTGGACTTGGATTTTGGGCTAGTTTCTTGAGTTTACGTAGGAATTTGCAATGATAGCTAAATTGTAATTAGCTACTAAAGTTTTTTTAAACGATTCTACTAACTAATTATTATTAAATTATTTAACTAATAAATGATAAAACTAACTAATAACTAGATAGCAAATTGTTAGTGGTTAGTGTGTGTTAGTATGTTAGTTTTTCCACTAATTGTCCAAATTATTAGTTTTTCTACTAATTGTCCTAATTCTATTACGCATACAATTTTTAGGATTTTCTCCATTCCCAATATATATAGACACACTTTCCAATGAGAGGCAACCCAAAAACATTTCCCTAAATTCCCACAACACAGCCGTCACCCCCAATAGGATGTCCTGACCCCTCCTCCCATTTCCAACCACTGCCCGACCATTCCAGCCGATGCCACCTCTGGCGCCACCCCGCATCGACATCCCCTACTCACCATCTTCACAACCACCACCAATGCAGACCTTCACCACCAAGGCCGACTGGCCGAACCCCCACCGTTGTCCAAAACAAACCCATCATCATCGTCCCCACAGTCACCACCAAGCAACCTTCGCCACCACCAATGGAGCCCTCGCCACCACCATACTGGCCACCACCATAACCGCCCACAGCACCAATCTTGCCACCCCTGTCACGAGGTGCCGCCACCACCGTCGCCTGCACCCTGTCAGCTCCACCACCGCCAACAACAACCTTTCCTCCACCAAAACACCACAAAAAATAAAGATGAAGAGCCAAGAGAAAACCGCCCCCACGCTCACCTGACCGTTCTTTGCGAGCCAGCCGAACTCCGACCAAATCCCCTGCTCGCATCGAGTTCCTCTTTCCGAGCCGCCGTCGGTTAGTCGCCGCGCGCCCCTCGGCCACTGCTGACCTCCCCGCCGACAAACTCGATGTAAGCCCTTCTTTTCCCTTTTCCGAGCTCTCTCGAGCTCAATCTCCAGCTCCCATCTCTCTCTCTCTCGAGACATTTATTTAGGGGAAAGAGATTTTGTTGGGTCAGTTTTGGTATTGAAATTTTCTTTAAGTAAGTTGGAGAGAGAAGTTGTTCCTTCCTCTTCGTATTTTGTTGGGAAGCAATGGTTAAAGTTGGGAATAGCCTTTTCTTAATTTATATGTCTAAAGTCTTCTTTCTATTTGATGGATGACCTGAGTCATCACTCTTCAATTTTGAACTCAGCAGGACCTTCCCCATTTTTGAGTCTCTAACTTATGATTTTTGTGAGGATTTTATTTTTATTATTAAATGATAAGTATTGAATGATATGACCGTTGACTAAAATAGGCTATAAAAAAGGGTTAGTTGTGTTTAGATATTTGGGCTGTGTTATTGTTGGGCTTTATATAAATTTAGTTGGGCTTGAGAATACCAATATATATTTCTAACTCTTAAAATTATGACTTTGGGCCGAGTCTTACAGGAATATTTTGTTAATAAATAAATTAGGTTCCTTTAAGAATTTGGGTTTTAGATGCCAATGGGAATCATTATTGATTATAATTAGGAATTTTTGGTTTTAATATTTATTAATGCTATTGTTAAATGGATATGCTTGGAAAGCAGTATATGTAAATATTTTATAATACTATATTACCTTATTTTGGTGAACTAAGATATATGTATAAATATTGTATATATATGTATACATGACTGGATTTAAGTCATATATATTACAATATATTGGAATTAGTATTAGTCTATCAGTCTTGCCCCTATGATATTAAGTATTAGATATTTGGGCTTGGGCCCTATATTATTAAGTTTAAATATCTTGAGTTATATATATATATATATATATATATATATATATATATATATATATATATATATATGATTCCCACCAGATGAAGATAATCAAGTGGTCACCAAGCATTAACACCAAGGAAGACTCAGCGACGGTTGCGGCCTGGGTGACCATTCCCAATCTCCCACTAATTTGCTTCGTTCCAGCGGCTCTCAGGCGTATAGCCAACTCTTTCGGGACATACGTGGCCACTGCAGTAGAAACCAGCAATCTGATCAAAGCACACTACGCCAAGATCTGTGTGAAACTCGACCTCACCTCCGAACCCCTCAACCATATCCTCATTGAACTTGGCAACCACACACACACCCAACAAATCCTATACGATAATCATATCATCTTGTGCTCTCACTGCCATTTGCGAGGTCACCTCTCCAAGCATTGCTCCCGTCTTCATCCAGAACTCAAGAAGAAACCAGCACAAAAAGAATCCCACCCCAACGGGGGCAAGCATGCCCAACCTCCCCTGCTTCTCCTACCGAACTCCCACATCAGATTTAACTCTAGTGAAGGCAAGTCAGGTAGAGGCACCTCCTCAGACAAAGCGGTCATCCCCTACCACCCACAAAATCTACCCCTTTTCAACCAGTTCAACGCCCTCGTTCCAGAAGCTAGCGACCCATCTCAGGAGATAACTTGTCCTGCAGATTCGGTCGTGGCTCCCGAGCCAGATTCAGAGGACATCAGCAACTACCCCCTTGTCGCAGAGGAGAGCATCCTAGAACTTCAAAATACCACAGACCCCCACGGAGTCGCGGCCGAAGCTGCCCTTCCTATTCTAGGGCCAGAGCAGGCTCTTAGAGGACTTCAGGTCCTTGCCGTAGGTTTCCAACTCCATTCGGAAGGATACTAGATTGGTACCATCGACGAAACCATTCTCATCCCCCCTCAGGAACCCGACCTGGACTCCGCTGGAGAATTGGTCGACCCCCACGCAGACACCCTCTCCAACCCCCAGAGGATTCCATCTACGACACTTCTACCTCGAAGGCGGAAGAGGCCACCACCACATCCAGGAAACCTGAAAAGAAAGGGGCCGCAGAGCCCCTGGCCATGCACACAAGGTCCGCAGCCAAGCGGACCAACCAACCACCCCCCAAGCTCCATTAATGTTGAACATTCTCTCCTGGAATATCCGCGGTCTGGCAAACAAACTTACCAAGTGGAAAATCAGCAGCCTGAAGAAGATCCACAAGATCGACAACTTAATCATCCTTGAACCCAAAATCCCATGCAAGAGACTCAAATCCATTCAACTGCAGTTAGGCTTTCATTCGGCCATTACTAGTAGACATGACATTTGGATCCTCTGCTCGGAGGACGTCAAGATCGAAGTCATTCGGAACTCCAGACAGGCCCTTACTTGTTGGATGGAGCACCCTTTGATCCCTAAGCGCGCCATCCTTTTCGCAGTTCACGGCAGCTGTGACATCGCTGATTGAAGACACCTCTGGAACGACCTCCTGGACATCCACCAGCTCCAACATAACCTCCCGTGGCTTTGCATTGGGGACTTTAATGCCATCACTTGTAGATATGAGAAGACCGGTGTCCGGCCCCCCCTCAGTCGGCCATGCAAGATTTCAACAACTTCATCTTCAACTCCCACCTCTCCCCCCTCCCATTAACCGACAATGCCTTCACCTGGTGCAACATGCAGGAAGGCGACCGACGACAATACTCTCGCCTTGACAGGGCCCTAACGAACGCCCACGGGCAAGGCATGGGGACCACCTCTAAGCTTTCTCACCTCAACGCCACCGAATCCGACCACGCCCCCTGCTAGTTGGTATTACCTGCAATTCCAGCCAGTCCAAGAAGAGTTTCCGATTCTTGGACTTCTGGAGCGAGCACCCCCAATTCTTGGGCATCGTTTTGAAAGTCTGGAACCGCGTGGATTCCTTCCAGCCCCTTACGCGGGTAGCCAACAAGCTCATGGCCACGAGAAACTCCTAGCGGTATGGAGCAAGCAAGCTTATGGAGACATTTTTCAAGCCATCCGTGAGGCTGAGGATGACGTTACTCGGGCCGAAGTCATGTACATGAACGATCGTTCGCCAGCTACCAGGAATAACCTTAACCTCACCAGAGCTATCCTCAAATCCAGGCTGAAGGTTGAGACCAATTTTTGGAAGATGAAAGCGAGGCTTAAATAGGACAGCGAGGGGGACAAAAACTCGATTTACTTTCACGCATGCGTCAATGGTCGTAGACAGAAACTCACTCTCCATCAGATAGCCGATGACAACGGGATCAACATCAGCGATCAAAAGGGTATCCAAGCGGCGGCCGTACAGTTCTACTCCTGGCTGTTCTCTAAGGAACCAGTCCTCAGAGACAACACCTTCCTGAATGAGGTTCCCCAGCTTATTAGCGACACCGACAATATCAGGTTAGAACAGCCTCCTTCCGAGCAAGAGGTGAAAGACGCCGTCTGGGCCCTCGACGAACACATTGCGCCCGGTCCAGACGAGTTTTCGGGGGTATTTTTTTTGCTCATGCTGGGATATTATCAAGCTGGATATCCACCAGGTGGTCTCTGCTTTCCTCCAGGGAGCGACGTACTCCAGAGCCATCTTGAGCACCAGTCTGATCCTTATCCCGAAGAAAGACAACCAGGAAATATTTTACGATTTTCGTCCCATCAGTCTTTGTACCTTCACTAACAAGATTATTTCCAAGATCATCGCATCCCGCATGTCTGGTCTTCTATCCAAGATCATCTCGGAGGAGCAGAGTGGCTTTGTCCAAGGAAGGAATGTCCAAGATAACATCATGTTGGCCCAAGAGTCAATTACCTGCATGAAGCTCCCAGCAAGAAGGGGCAACATAGCCATCAAATTGGACATAGAGAAAGCTTATGACAGACTGGATTGGTAATTCATGATCTGGGTTTTCAGAGCCTTCGAATTTTCTGAAACCTGGACCAACATCGTTTAGAGATCGATCAGCAACTCATGGTTTTCCACGGTCATCAACGGTCAGGCCGATGGGTTCTTCAAATCGAGCCACGGGGTCAGACAAGGAGATCCTCTATCTTCCACCATCTTTATGGCGGATGTTTTGAGTAGAAACCTTAATAAGATGGCGAGCACCCCCAACTTCCAGCATTATCATATCGCCAGCGAATGCCCGATCGTCACCTACTTGGCATTCGCCGATGATATCCCTATTTTCTCTTCCGGGGACGCTGGGTCAGTGAATGTTGTCCATACCACGCTTCAGAGATACGCCAGGTGCTCGAGCCAGAAGGTCAACCCGGATAAAAGTGTTATCTACACCCACCACACATTCAAGAGAGAGTACGTGGCGAGCCTATCCAACATCACCCCCTTCCCCATCAAGTATCCCCCATTACACTACCTTGGTTGCCCCCTTGTGTACGGTAAATCCAACGTCGGGATTTTTGAGGACCTGATCAAATGCATTAGGAAAAAACTCGAGGGATGGCATAACGCTACCCTATCTTCGGGTGGCAAGATGATCCTTATCAATCACGTCCTCACATCCATTCCCATCTACACCCTGGCTGCGTGTTCCCCTCCAAGAAAGTACTATCTTCGATCCAAAGCATCTTTAACAACTTCCTCTTGGGGCAAAGCGGCGGCAACGACAAGCATCATTGGGCTAGTTGGCATACCATGACTTGTCCTACCGAGGAGGGGGGCCTGGGATTCACCAAACTTTCCCACATCGTTAATGCCTTCTCGATGAAACTGTGGTGGAAGATTTGCACGAGTCACAATATTTGGACCAGGTTCATGAAGGCCAGATACTTCAAGCACGTCCACCCGTCGACGGCCATCTCTAACAGCAGATCCTCCGCGGCTTGGCGACACATTCTCATCGGCGGGTCTCTCGTCGAACCCGTGATTCACCTTCAGTTGGGCGGCGGCTATTTATCGCCATTTCTGGAACTTTGGGTTGGTGACACTTTGCTACCCAACCTTTCAGCTGTCCCTAGGAACAGCACCATCCAGGACTTGTGGGACCCATCAGGTAACAACTGGAATTGGAGCAAGATCCGAGTCTGGGTCGGGCTAGAGGCAGTCGACTGCATCCGTCGCAGCGGATTGACGATCGGATCGGGTGCAGAAGAGCTCCGGTGGTCGGCCGTAGCATCCGGATCATTCTCGGTTCGATCGGCCAGAAGAGTCATCCTTGGCAATTCGACGCCCCCTTCCACCATTGCATCCTTCTGGCAGACTTGCATCCTTGAGAAGTGATCTTTCCTCATGTGGAGAGCCCTGTGCAACATCCTTTCCACTGACGACACAATCAACACTATCGGGTTCAGCCTTGCGTCCGCCTGCACTTGTTGCTCTGATCGTCATTCGAAAACTGTCAACCACATCTTCTGTCATGGGGACCTTCCTATCAAGGTCTGGAGAGTACTGTCCCAGCGATACAGGATGGCTCTAGGGGCGATAGCTTCTCCGACCTAGTTGCGGCCTGGGCTTCCATGTCCCATGGCCACCAGATTGTGGCCGTAGCCGCAACATGGGTTATCTAGAAAAAATGCAACAAGCTGAGATATGAAGGCCACCAGTACAACGCTGACCAGCTCATTTGGGAGACTATTCGGCAGTGCCGCAAGCGTAAATCCCTTTGCTCGTACGACTACTCGATCTTCTGGAACTCTATCCTCTCCCCGGCTTAACCATTTTGCATCTAGTTTTCCTTCGTTTTTTTGATAGTATACGTGTATAAGCTTCGGCATTTTGCGCCTACTGGTATATTTGTATAGTTTCCGGCTATTAAGGCCTTCTTGAATAAAATGGGTAGTGTTTCCAATATATATATATATATATATATATATATATATATATATATATATATATATATATATATATATATTAGTGCAATAAATCTTTTATATATATATATATATATATTAGTGCAAATATATATATATATATATAATATATTTTTAATCTTATATATAATTTGGTTTTATATAATTCTAATTGATCTTTGGGTTTCGAATGTTATCTAGGAATGTTTAGAAATTAATATGGTTCCTAAAATTATAAATAATTCTCAAAAGATAGATATATAAATTTGGTTACGTTTTCTAAATTCATTAATCACGACTAGTTTAGTCGTTTCCTATTTCTTGAATCAATTATCGTGTCGAACTCTGATTTTGGACTTTTATATACCAAACTAGGCTATTTAGACTATTCCGGAACCGATGAGACCATCTGTTCCGTCGTTTGAGACCATTTTGTGGAGCGTAGCATCGTACCTATCCCGTGTTGACACGTTCGTGTCGCGCATGTCGACTTCAACTAAATTGAGGTCAGTACATTCTCTGATCGTTTTCATCATGATAGTATCTATATTGCCCGCTCTAGACTACTTTACTTGATGTTGACACATTGTTATCACGGATGGGTACTATATGGATCTTGTCATACGATGTTATCCCCTTATCGGGTATATCGGATATTTTATGTTCATGTACTTTATCATGTGCATCGTGTACTCCTTGTATTCGTATTATTCATGTACAATCGTGTGCTTTTATATACTCTCATGTGCTCACATGTGTTTCATGTGCAAAACTAACAATCGTGTATGTAACATATCGTGATTGGATCCTTGTTTATTGATTGGGGTAGGTGGGAGTAGAAGTGGTTATGTGATAATCTCTCTAGTATACTCGTGTACATGTCGATTATACATTCACGTATAATGAAGTTACCATAGATTACTCATGTGCAACCTAAACCAATCATATAACTGCCTTGTGCTCTAAATTACTTATATTATCACAAATTACCATGTACACTATCTTATTCATGTGCTCAGTCTCCTATATCTTTATGATGCTAGTTCCTTATTTTTTTGTATTTCCTTGCATCATGTCATGTAGTTTATTCTAGTGCTAGCTCTATATTTTCTACCATGCCATGGAACAACTTTTAGAGTTATGTGCTTCACTCCAATCCTGACTAGATAACTAATATTTTTAGGAGTTGTTATGTCCCATATTATTGGACCACAAGATGATGCTAGCAGGGAGGACCTCGCTGTTCTATTCACCGTGAGTTGTATCCCGGGAATTCTGGGTCCTTGTAGTTTGATTTTTGTTTCGATATTGTATTTGCCTTCGATACATTCTGGTCTTGTATATTCATTTGTAGACTCTTTCTATTTCAGTATTGTTGTTATCTTTTCCAATTCATATCTCCCTTAGCTGTTGTGATGTGATTTGAGTACATTTATTATCATGGATCATCTAGATATTGTAGATAGTTATTGGGTACTTGACAGCGTACTACCGTCGATACTGCAATGTAGGCTAGGCGTGGCCCACGTGCTCGTGCCCGAATATCTGGGAGCCGGTCATGACACAAACTCTGTCCACAAGAATTTTCAAAGAAGTTTCAAAAATTTAAACAAGTTGTTCATGATAGGAAAAATGTAAGTATCTGTCCTCGAATAAAAGTATTAATTTGAAGATAAAATGATCGATTAGGAAGAGAATAACCAAAGTCAAGAGAAGTATAGATTTTCAAGTGGGAAACTTATATACCTTGACTTTCAAGAAAAACTGGCGCAAAATTAATAGATATGGATAATCAGGTTAGGCTCAAAGTCAATCGATGGAACTAAGATATTGACTCTTAGAAAAATAAATTATTATGGTCAATGGGAAATAAATAAGCAATACGGGTCATACGATATGACAATGTTTAGAGAAGGTAGAAAATAAAATTGCACAAATGATCAAGATGAGGAATTAAATCCTAGGAAGTCTTAATAAACCAAGCAAATAGTCTACCCACCTTTGGTTATACCATCGTATTAAAATACAATAGTACATCCATCTATGAAAGTCTTCTAATAGGATTTAGGATTCAATGAATCCTTGGCTAAATCATATGGCCTATTTAGCAACCATAACTATCCAACAGTCAAATTAAATAAGGGACACATATTCCTAGTCATCCTCCTAAAAATCAGATCAATCCTAAATGTGAATTAACATTTCCTAGTCGCATGCTCACAATAGTACAACTAACTTAAGTACTATCACTAGTTCGCACAATTTTACAAAAAAATGGACCTGCATAGGCCACAATTAAAACTTGTCACGACCCGCACCCGCACCCGCTTTTCGGGATGCGAGTGTGTGTGCAAGCCCAGCCTACGCCGCAGTATCGACGATAGAACGTTGTCTAACCCGCAATAACAAGTGCTCATAAAATAATCATTTTATTGCTCATTCACATTTCTAAATCAATTACAAAATTTACAAGATTTATATTTAACCAAATACAATGTCTCATAAAATCTAATACAACAAATCTAAACTATCTAACTAGTCTCTAGGTTTTGGCCTTCAATATATCTCCAACTCCACCCGAAGGAACCCAAAGCAAGAGAGCAAGTCATTAAGAATCTGTCAACTGAAAAAAAATCCAGTTAGAATTGGAACAAGTTCACCATAACACCACACTACACAATATAATAGAAATGCATGAAGGAAACAAAAATAAGGAAAAGGAACTACATGCATGACACGATATGATAAAAGAGTACAGTTACAACATAAGGACAACACGACAGTCGACTCGATGGAAGGAAAATAAATGAACAACATAGCCACAAAAATTACGTGTACTGTATGTTTTAGACTATCAATTTTTAACATGTGGTTGGGTTAGGAATCGAACAGTCAACACGTGAGGTGTATTAACTGAACAAACACTGTTAGACGGTCCCCTGACCGAAGAAACTATGGGCTACACTGGGGTACCACATGTCTACTAGTCGTATTCTCCTACTCGAATATCTCACAAGAACATGTCAAACACGGTAAACATTAGCAAGACAATAAATGATGATCACAATAAATTAGAAGTAAGGCATGAACATGTACATATACTCTAGCGACTCTAACTCTCGTGTACAAGCAGTAATCATGGCCAATCAAGAACAGTAACAACATAAAATATAAAGATGTAACAGTGGAAAGACGATATAAAGACACATGCAGTATAAAATAAAGGCAATATAATGTCATAGTGAAACTTGTCTTGCTCCGGAAAAGGATAAAGTCGCGACTCACGACGTTGTAGCTTGTTCTACCCCGTCACATAAATGATCATAAGTTATATATGAAAATCCCACTCTAAAAACCCTAGAAAGTGGCTAAAGGTTTAACATAACTAATTCCATCAAATTCTGAAATAAATCATCTAAAAACCTAATTTAATCTAATATAATTCTCGAATAAAACTAAAAACAAGTTTTTGGTCCGAGAAAGTCATGGCTTATGATTCAAAAAACGTAGCACGCAAATCGAGGCACAACAATGACTAAGTATTCAAACGACATGAACTCCATGATTTGATGTGCACCCTAGTATACTTCTGCGCCACGAGTGCATGGAAATTGACCGTGCCACAAAATAATGATTTGGTCAAAAGATATCGCCATTATGACCAACAGTGACCAAATCGATGATTCAAGGCCAAAACAGAGTTCTATAAATTAATTAAAATATTAGATGAACTTTTTAATTTCTGAAAAAAATATAATTTGTAGACCTCGGTGTTAGCTTTCCAAAACTTCAAACGGTTTGAGATTCTAATTCCTAGTTCTCCCGAGATCTTGAAAACATCAAAACGTATCGAAATTTGGATGACACTCCACGAATTTTCCAAAAATTTAGGTTAAGAAATTGTAAAAATAAATTAGATATTCAGAAACTATACCTCAATACGCTTCCAATAAAAAAACGGCGTACGAAAAGCACATCGGGGTTGGCAGCAATCGCTTCGGGATGTCGAAAAATCACCAAGATCAAAACTCCAAAATCGGCCAAGGAAATAAACAAGGATTTTTGGACACATATGCATATATATATAGGAGAGAGAGGGAGGGAGGGAGAGAGAGAGAGAGAGAGAGAGGCGGTTGGGTGATTGTGTATAATTGTAAATTTTTTTTTAAAAAATCCCTATAAAATTCTAGGAAGCATTTCTAAGTGTCTAGAACCTAAATAAAATATTTTAACTCAAAATATCATCGTATGACCCCACAGTAAATTTCAAAAGCCTTTAAAAATAAAATATACATGTTTTAGTTATCTGAAAATTCCCAAAACTTCTAAAAAATCTAGAAATTTTTGATAATAATTTAGAAAATATTTCTAGTCATCTAGATCCCAAATAAAAATATTTGGTCATAAAATACCCCCGAATGACCTTACAGTAAATCATAAAAGTTCTTATAATGAAACTTTAAATATTAAATACTTAAAAATATCCAAAAATTATCGATAAAATATAAAATTGCTAAATAATACGTATATAAGCTATCTAGAGGTCATATGACCTTAATATGGTCGTAGCTCACCTACAAGCTTCGACATGACTCACAATGATCATAAAATTAATCATAATAAAATAAATAAACTAATTAAAAATTCGAGAAGTAAGATTACACTAAAGGTCAAAATGCACAATTAGAGTTTAGAAATAAGAAAAAATTAGATGTATATCTATTGGAAGATGGATTTCCAATGCAAAGTCCGGTAGACACGATTCAGACACGGTTTGGACAAAAGCTCCTAGCCAAAGCTTCCTCTCCTAGTGGTCCTTGCCTTCAAAGCTTCTAGACTCCTTGGATGAAGAGTAGGGAAGGATTTGTAAATGGTTTGATTATAATTTATGGAGGAACGGAATGAATTGGAAAAGAACACCCAAATTTGGAAAATATGCACAAATAGATAAATGAGTGAGAGTGTGCTCTCTTTCCCTTTAGGGCCGGCCACACCATAACCCCCTCCATGCCATTGTAAAATGTCCAATATGCCCCTCTAAGTTGTCATAATGGCTAGATTAATTAATGGAAGCTCCTAATTCTAATTTGGTAATTAATCAAATTCCTTTTCATTACATGGAATGACTTAGTGGAGTCTAATTGGGTCTAGTCTAGAATGTTTGCAACCCATATTCCTGAATTTTTTTTATTTTTAAATATTTTGTATTAGAGAATAATTTTTACTTGAATTATTTTGTGTTAGAAAATAATTTTTTATTTGACTTTCTATATTTTCAAATAACAAAGTGGTATTGCCAAATTATACTTTAAAAATTAGATTTTAGGTTTATAAAAATATTATTTAAATAATATTAATTTTTATTATTTTAATCAAATATTAGATTTAGATTTTATTAATTTAGTTTTGAAACTAATGATCATTATCTTTGACTAATAAAAAAATTTTGCTAAATTATTTTTATAAGATTTGGATTTATGCAAATATACCTTAAATTTTATTTGATAATATTGGATATAATTTTAAATTATTATTATGATCAATTATGGATTGAGATTTGATTATAGTTTTGAAGTTGATTTGGTTTGAATTTAATGGAAAGATTTATTCATTAGATTCTTGACCCTTCAAAATTAGAAAATTATGCGTCAATATCTACCTATTTAAGGAAATACTTTTTTCCTTCCAATCTAATCCTAATTAAATGATCCATTATATATACCTATTGAACTTCTAAATATCTCTCATATTTTATTTTCCAAAATTCCTCTTTTTTTTTCAAAATAGCCCAAAATTAATCATAAATTCAGCTACACTTTTTTGAAGCTATAGCAACTTCGCGAAGCCGTTGCGACCAACTCTGGACTCCGTTTCACCTCTATTTTTTGTTAGAATCGTATCGATGTTAGCTTTCCAAATCTATAATTTATTTCATATTATTATATACATGAATTTTTGAAAATTTGTTTGAGTGCTAATTGTCTGAAATCAATGAGTCGTACTGTTTTTGAGATTACAGGAGATACTGAACTCCGTTTTGTGAGAAAGCTGACACGAACATCTACAACATATAATTTTTCCAGAAATTCATAAGTTTATATAGTATTTTATTTAATTCATAGAACGCAGATTTGGCCAAAAATTTATCTATTTGGTCACGGTTAGCCATAACGAAGATAACTGTTGACCGAATCGTGATTTTGTGGTACCGTCAATTCCAGTGCACTCGTGGCGCTGAAATCTATTAGGATGCACACCTAAATCGTTGAGTTAGTGACGTTTGACTAGTTAGTCAATAGTACATCTCGATTTGGGTGACATGGATTCCGAAATTAGAACCGTGACTTTCCATAGCCAAAATTCTTTGTTTAGATTATAATTCAGATTCTAATTAGATTAATATATGATTTATTCTAAAATTAAATAATATTAATTAGGTTAACCCATTAGCCATCTTTTTTATGATTTTTAGTATAGAAATCTTAGAACTAACTTGTGGTTTTCGTGCACGATTTGTGATACGATGATATGGTATGGTTGGTAGCTTCTAGGAAGAATTTTATTTTGTCATCAACTTGTGAAACCAGTCCGTCCAGTAAATCAGGCAAATTCACTATGACATTATGTTACCTTTATTTTGTATTGTATGTATCTTTATATCATCTTTTTATGGTTACTTATTCATATATCCCGTTGTCCTTGTTCTTGATTCACCATTATTGATTACTTGTGCAACGTAGTTCTTATCTAGTTACTTGTTTATCACTACAAAAAATATGACTTTTGGTGACGGTTTTTCCCCGTCACCAAAGGGTTTAGTTGACGGTTTTCCTTCTGTCAGCTAGGCCAGTGTCAGCAAAAGTCCCCACTTTAGTTGACGGTTGACGGATCAACTAAACCAGTTTTAGACCGTCAATATTAGTGCATACTTTTTCTGACGCTGGCCCAGCTGACGGTTAATGACCGTCAACATAGATTCTTTTTTTTGACGTTTCTTAGCCGTCAAGAGACCCTGTTTATCAATTCTTATTTATGTTGCCGACGTTATAAGATCCACACATAATATCAAATCTAGAAATGCATAATATAAATTCTAGAATCTCTCACAAATATCAAATAATTTACAAGCATATTTTATATTAACAAAACAAACATGTTCTTACATTCAACCAGTTCTTTTGTTTTGTTCAGTAACCAACAAAAAGATAAACTTTGTTCACAGATCACACTTGTACATGATAAACCAACCCAATTTCTTATTAACTAAAGTTCCACAATTGAACAAAATACCCTTAACGGAAGTCCGCAGCTTCACAAACCATATCGCAACCGAAGCCTGCCGCTTCACAAACTATCAAAACTGAAACCCGCAGCTTCACAAACCATCATTCATCGAGAATCCATGTGGCCAATTAAAACACATAGTTAGTATTAGACATTTAGACTGGTATCAATAAATAGGGACTAAACAAAAAAATATTTGATACATATCATCAACAAGGACTGATACAACCAGTGGGTGATACAATAATGTTTATGACAGAAATATATAAACAGGGACTGCTACTAAGGTTTAAACCAAACTCGATCCCCTAATATTTGTGATACGAAAACAAAATCAAGTATCAAGGCTCTCAAACTGATACAATGTCTGAGCACAAATAAAACTAAAGACTGAACTATAAATGACTGACTGAAATAAAAGTAATTTAGGACTGAAACCATTAGCAAATAGGAACTGGAACCAACATCCTAAGGACTGATATTAAATGTCCACTGACTGAAATATCCCCTTCTTATTTACCAAGTAAACTGAATTGTTACTAAGAGTGAGAAGTAGGAACTAAACTATATGTAATTTAGGAACTGAATAGTGACTGATGCAAGAAATTAGTAGAGCCCCTACCCCCCTCTTCACTGTAACTTAATTTACATAAAGGTAAAGGGTTGAACTGAAAAAATAGGACTGTATAAATCAACAAGGACTGATGCAGTTCAGTATACTGACTGAAGCTAAACCCATGATGACTGATACCATTGGTAATTCCCCCTTCACACATTAGTTAACAGTGAAAAAAATCCATGATGATTGATACCCATGACTGCTAGTATCAAATTCCATTTGAATTACAAGTCAGAACTCTGATACTTACTACTGCCACCCAATTGCAAGTCTGATTTACAGAGATACTCTGATACTCACTGTGTCCACTTGAACTCTGATACTCACTACTAGTAAAGAATGATGATATGCAGAGATACTCTGATACTCACTGTGTCCACTAGTATCAAGCATGTGAGCACTCTGATAAAATCTAAAAATTACCCCTCCTGTACACTGTTGTTGCTGGTACACAAGCATGTAAGCACACTCAAACATTACATTAAATACACACATATGTATTGAAAACATCCTCAATCATGAGCACACTACTCACACACACTTGCATAGGAAACACTCTCCATTACATAGTTACACAATATGTATCCTGAACATGAGTATCAGAGCTAATATTAGTAGTGCTTAGTATCATGAGTATCAATATTAACAAGTATCTTGAACATAAAATTAAGGACAGCAATGATACTTCACTACTAAATAGTATCCTTATATTCAATAATGCATAAATATACAACACATAATGATTGCAAATCCTAGATAAAGTCCAAAAATTACCTTCAGGAATGGCTAGGTCAAGAACGGTGACACATGATCCATCCACTCAATGCGAACTTCATTAATCTCGTCAAGCCCGTACTCATGCTTCTCATTGTACTATTTGTAAATAGGAAAGGAAAAAACATAAGTGATCGTAATATATTTTAAACATACATGCATGTTGATTAAGCAGAACATCACCTTAGGATTAAGCAAGCTTGGATCAATTGTGATCTATTTCATATATCACATCACGTCGTAACCACATTCGATAATTCCACTTTGTACTGGCGCCTATGCATAGGAAAGCAAACTCCTTACACACTTGTTTATTTTTTATCTATATATATTGACGATAGAGAAATATATTGTACCTGAATTGATAACCAATTCAAACTAATTTTTTTTAAGTTGGTCTCCATATTGAGCATGATACATCCGAAGTCCACTATCCAAATTAAAGTCGACAACAATATTTGTCATTATTAAAACATATATCATTTACTATAGTTGTGCGAAGATTTGGGACAAGTATATTCATGCATACCTTGTTACAATTTGTTTAAGGTCCTCATATATGCGACCCCCCCCAGAGAATCCAGATAGTACGCTCTCATAAGTAGAATATCAATGACAACCAAGACCCAATGATCTCTGTAAGTACACCATATAATACCAAGATATATAAAAATTTAAGTATCAGAGTTAGAGGGTCTATTAGATAAATTTTCTATAGTGTGTATCTCAGGTGTACAACATAGTGTAGAAATCAGAGTTCAATATGATAACATGGCCAGAGTGTGTATGAGTATATTCCACAAAAATTATGAAGTCACTTTATAAAAGGAAAAAAAGTAAGGAATGTAATACCTTGGGTTGTATGGCAGGAAAAAGAGTCTACTTTATTTTCCATATTTTAGACCGTTATAAATATTTCTTGCTCTTGCATCCCTTGATGCGAAAATGTCTTTTAATCCAGAAGTGGATACTTTTCTTGGGTCGATAAATGAAACATTTTTAATGGTGTTTAGGTCCTTTAAACGATAGTACAATAACCTACAATTTGCTGATATTTAAGTCAAGTTATTAATGTAATAAGAAAAAAATTTAAGGAGCAAATTATTCTTGTACCTAATGTATAATTGAATGCAGTTTGTTGACAGAGGATGCATATTAACAAACTTATCAATATTATCTCGAAGAAGAGCAATAAGTATTGGAGTACCAAACAAGTCAATATCACATGGAACCTGAATTGTCGTTTTTTGCTGATCAACTTCTGTGCCAGCACAGTGAAGAATTCCATTCCAGGTGGATTCTTAAAAGACCTTGTAATTCTTGTACAAGCTCTCATGGGTGAATTGACCTTACTTGGTGTCTTCTCTTTTATTCGTGTTTTCTCCTTCTGGCCAAACAATTTTTCCTCATGTACCATCTCCTCATTACTTTTCAAAGGAGACTGTGCATTTACAACCGTATCAGAAATGTTGGAAAATGTTAGCACTTAAATTCCTAATGCTAGATAAGGGGATGATATTAGACCTTTCTCATATGAGTTAGCCTCTGTGATCCTTCGGAAGCTGAACTCGGTGCACTGATGGGAAGCATTGGAGGAATTAGGGATCTGGTTTCCGGAAAGTTGGAACCAGTATCTGATATTAGTGTACCATAGTTCTACTGTGTCATTAACTTGCTTATCATCTAGTTTTTCCTCTCAATCTCCTCGAGCAACTTTTGTTTCTCCTCCTCCCAACCAATTGGAGCTTTAGGAGTGTGGAAATAAGTGCTTGAGGTGACATATTTACCCATGGCTGTAACACGACCACTATGCTCAGGCTTCTCCATTGTATAACAAAGAGCATTATGATTCACCGGGATAGACAACTTGCCACAAGAATTTTTTTTTCACTTCATCATATAAAAATATAGATAGGTTTAGACAGTAACCGATTCCAATGATCAACTGTGTAGTGATTTACCTACTGTTCTGTTATTAAAGAGTGTAGAACATCAAAATGCAGATGTAGATGTTCTGTTATTAAAGAGTTTTCTATTATTAAAAAGTGTTCGGTTATTAAAGTGTTCTGTTATTAAAGAGTGTAGAACATCAAAATGTAGATGCACTAGGCCGAACAGATCAGTAGGCCATAACAGATCACTAGGCAAATGTTGTTTTGGAAACTGTCGAGTGCACCTGTGCATCAAATGTACTAGGCCAAAACAGATCAGTAGGCAGATGCTGTTTTGGGTCAGTGTGAACATCAATAAGGAAGGGGGAATGTTCTGTCAGAGTTGCACAACAAAATGCAACTTGCTTCTTGCCAAGCAACAACAGACTTAGCATTTGTAGCAGCAAGAAGCCTACTAGATAGGGGAGGGCAGTTTAGTATGTTGGCAGTTTATACAACTACGACCACTATGCTCGATCCATTGCACAATATTGGAACTTAGTGAATTTTATGAAATTGAACTAAAGTTGAGACTTTGTTACAATCTTATCTACTATTGCTTGAGTAGCTAGATCATAAACCATCGAAACATAATTATCCCCAGCATGTTCACTAGCATCGACATCCTCTGCAGACTTTCTTTGCTTTTTTCGAGCTAGTTCTAGAAAAGGCAGCGATCAACTTCCTCCTCAGTATACGTTGCATCTTTTTTTTTTTTTTTCTGTTTTTACATAAAAATGAACATAGGTGAGTGTACACATTTGCATTGCATCCATCACTTGTTTTAAAGTGTTGTATCATAGTTCAAATTACTTACTATTTCTTCTTTTAAACCCGCATAGCCTTTTCGGCCTAGCCTATGATTGTATACATGTCTACCTCTCCTATTTTGTTGCTCTATGCGAAGGTTCTGAAATCATAAGTAACATATGATAAGTAACAACTTATGAAGTAGACAACCAAATTCTCGAGATCGATACCTGAAAGTCCTCTGACAGTCTAGATGTCACAAACTTACTCCATTGAGTTTGATGGATAAAACTATATATTGGAGGTGGATATTTCAAAACATCAAGGTCATCCTGATTGGCAAGAACATATTCTATTAAGCTATACCGAAATGACTTTGTTGCAACACCCATCATTTGCATCAAATTTCTTTAGCTCGTGGGTCAAAAATAATGCTTTGCTGCATATTATGTAAGATTAGTGATAACCAAGCAATAAACTCAAAGTAATTTTAATCTTCAATATAAATTTACCTCAACTTAGGCCCATACAGTCTATTTAACATTTGTAGAGACTTTCCGCCCATCATTGTAAGTGATTGGTATCATACTTCTTGCAACAACCCCTAGCAGACTAATACATTATGCCTCAACCTCTCCGATAGGCTGTCCAGCCTCATTGAAAGGATAGTCTTCCTCGATCCATCACTTCTTCTTTTAATTGTTCTCTCCATTATTGTAGGCCCTCTTGTTCCTCTTTTGGAGGGGCCAACTTCTACTTGTGTAGGGCCATCTAGAACCTGTGACAATAGAAATTAGTGAAGTATCATAGCTTAGTTGTCAATTAATGAAAGACAATATCAGAGAATAATTACAGCATAATTATCAGTAGCACTTAGAGAGCCGTACACAAGTGAAGTATCAGAGCATAAATTAGTAGAATTAGTGATCCAAAAGCTTGATGTTAGTATACCTCTTTCGATTTTCTCTTTCTGTCATTAACAGAATCGCTAATTTTAGGCATTAGGGATGTCTGCACACAAGTAAAAACATATTGCATAAGTAAAGAGAAGAAGTTATAAAACAAATGAACACTAATCTAAACATATTGTATAAGTAAAGAGAAGAAGTTATAAAACAAATGAACACTAATCTAGACGTATTGCATAAGAAAAGAAGTTAGAAAATAAATAAACACTAATCTGAATAGTAGCTTCATTAATAAAACAAATGAACAGAAAAGAAGAAGTTAGTAATCAACCCAATCTGAACAGTAGCTTCATTAGAAAACAGAATTTTTTACAGAATCACCGATACAAATTTACTAATCAACCCATTCTCCTTCACAACCCACTTTTTTATAATATATATTATCATCATCCCCAACATCTAACAATCCATCATTCAACGATGCATTAGTAAAGCAATGATGTTCCATCAAATTGTCCACGTCTTCAGAATCATCTTTGTGTAGATAATCTTTTGGACTATAAACAAAACAATAAACCATTGAGGATCTAGTTGGTCTTTTATATAAAGTACTTGCTTGGCCTGCGAAGCTAGAATAAAATAATATGATTTGTACCAAACTCGATTAAGGTTCACTAATGTGAAACCAAATTAATCAACCTGAACACCCTTACTCTCGACCCAGTCACACTTAAATACTAGAATGTTAAAGGTATGATAAGCGAGCTCCCTTATTTCTTTGATAACTCCATAGAAACACATGTCCCCTACTATAGGATTCTTATCTTTAGAACTTGTAATCTGCATTATTGTAGCTATAAGGCTAACTCCACTATTTTGGCTAACTCGAGCATTGTCACGATCCTTTGTATGGTAGCGGCAATAATTAATAATATATCCAGGACTTTTAAGTACATGGTGGCTAGGCCCTTGTGCTAGCCACTTGACAGTTTATGAGATGTCTTCTTTTACATCTAATGCATCATCAACCTGTACAAAGTCAACACTATTAATATTCTTTGACTTTTGAATAAGAAAGAGTAAAAGTATATTAATTTCATTTTAACAACTACCTTCTGTTGCAACCAATAGATAAATGTCTGATTGTGTTTATCCTGCAACCACTTTCTATTTTTAGACTTTTGGGGATATTTTAAGTGTAACCACTCCATATGCTCGCAGTCAAGTCATTATGAGAAGTTATTATACAATGTAACAATTTTAATATAATAAATTAGAACATCAAAAAATTTATGATAAAGAAGCTTACTCAATATAAGGTTCAATTTCATCCGTGTTCTCCAAAACATATAAATGGGCTTGTTTCCATTATTTGCGATCAATTCTACGAGACGACCTCCTGGAAAAGGATTTTCATCTTCAATGTTGTCTTTCCTTGCAAGGAGATTTCCTACTGCCTTAAAATGTGATAGATAGTCCTACAAAATTCTATTGCTTCTCCTGCAATATAACATTCTGCAATGAACCTTCGGGACGGTTATGATTGCACACATAACCCTTCAAAGGTTTCTTGCACCTTTCAAAAGGATACATCCACGTCAAGAAAATGTGTCCACAAATCCTGACTTGTTCAACAAGATGTAGAGGTAAATGGACCATATTGTCAAAGTAAGATGATGGAAAGTACTTTTCCAGCAAGCATAATGTGACCACAAGATTATTTTTGATATCATTTAGCATATTCACATCCACCACTTTCTTACATATTGCATTGAAGAAGAAGCAAAACCGAGTAATAACAACTCTAATCGGCTTAGGCAGAATTGAACGGATTGCCACAGGTAGTAGTTGTTGCATTTGTGTATGACAATCATAACATTTGAGACCATAAAGCTTCAAATCATGTATTGTTTGATATTAGAAGAGTAACCTTTAGGAACCTTTACGTCGAACACTGTTTGACAAAATATCTTCTTCTTATCCTTTGTTACTGTTAACAAGCTCGTGGTAAATTAGTACATTTTTTTCAAAATCATGTTGTAGTTCGGTCCTTAGCCCCTCCTCCACAAGATCAAGACGAGCATTGACTCCATCCTTTGTCTTTCCGGGAATGTTAAGCAATGTACCATATATGCTCTCACAAATTTTTTTTTGATGTGCATAACATCGAGTGTGTGGCGAACATGCAAGTGTTCCCAATAGTCAAGTGTGAAGAAGATTAACTTCTTCTTCAACCATCTTCTTTCAGTATAATTTGATGCTTTGCACTTCTCATGTTTCTTACACCAGGAGATCGAAATTTGGCTAGCCTTTTCTAATATCTCTTTTCCGCCCAAAAGTGTTGGAGGACCACGAAATTCTTGCTGGCCATTGAAAACTTTCTTTTGACTACGATAAGGATGGTGGCGTGGGAAGAAACCTCCTTATACCAGTATACACATTTTTACTACTATGTTTGAGTCTAGGCGCATAAGTATCTTCCCCGTATATGGGGCAAGCATAATACCCCTTAGTAGTACAACCAGATCGATTTCCATATGCAGGAAAATTGTTGATGGTCCACAACAAATGGTTTTAAATAAACATAAAAGTTTCAAGTCTTCAACTAATGGTGCTAAATAAACATCAATATCGTTGCTCGATGGGTGCGGACCTGATATCAATAACGACAATATCATGAATTTCCTTTTCATGCACAACTACGACGGTATATTATAGGTCACCAATATAACTGGCCAACAACTGCACCTACTACTAAGGGATCTATGTGGATTTATGCCATTAGCTGAAAGCGCAAGTTGAAGGTTTCTAGGTTCTTTCCTAAAATTTGGCCACTTATGGTCAACTAGCTGCAGGATGAGGCGTCTGCAGGGTGACGAAGTTTGCCGTCAACTCCTCTTTCAGAAGCATGCCAAGTTAAGTCCCTTGCTATATGTGAGGATTAAAACATCCTTTTAAACCGGAGAATGGGCGGAAAATGCTATAGAACTTTGGAAGGTATTTTTTTGATTAAAATTTGATGAGAACCGTCATTTGCCTTTTTCCCTTTTGACGTTCCACAAGTGGGACATTCAGATAATTGCTATACTATTTTCTATAAAGTATGCAATCATTGGGGCATGCATGAATCTTCTTATATTCCAAACCCAGAGCAGTCATTGTCTTCTTAGCCTCGTACATTGATGAAGGTATTTCATTTTGTGTTGGTAACATACCATAAAATATTTTTAATAACTCAGAAAAGCTACTGTCAGACCACCCGTATCTTCCTTTAATGTTATGCAATCTCATCCAGCCCGATAGCTTTGTATACTTAGAACAACCAAGATAAAGTGGTTTTTCGGCATCTTCAAGTAGAGATTTAAATGCCTTTAGGTCACTGTAAAGATGTTCATATGTCGTATTAACCATTTCTACAGCATCTGCACTATCTTCAAAGGAGCCACCATCTTGAAAGGAGTCGAACCCATTATAGTTAGGTGTTTGTTCATCACCTGCTGCAATGCTGGTCGATCCTCTGCTAGGGTATTCCTTACTAGCCAAACCCATAATGTATAACTTCGATCGATATCCCGACTAAACAAGTGTTTTCACGTCCCCTGGTTTTAGAATATCAAATTTCTATATTTTTTGCATGGACATCGAATAGAAATAGGATGATCTAAATGGAGCTTTGTAAATTTAAGAAACTCTTCTACTCCTTGCTCATATTCACGGCACATTCTTTCCTTCGACATCCATGACTTAGACATGGTTGTAATCCTGACCTTGATCAAAGCAGATTATTAATATATTGTTCTAATGTACCTGAGCAACAGCTGTAGATGATCGTAGTTCTGACCTCATGCTGGGTGCTCCTTCCTTCCTTGTAATAAGAATGAGGCAACAGATCATTAGTATATTGGTCTAGTATACTGTAGCAAATCAGTTTCAGTTCTGTGTTAACAAACAAAAATCATACGACATGACACAGTTGACCCACAAAAAGTCCTACTGATTCACAAATCCTAGGATGCGACACATTTCTGTAAAAAAAATAAAAAACTTAGGACACGACACATTTCTATGAATAAACGAAAACCCACATTATATGACAAACTTGACCCAAAAAATCTTACTGATTCACAAATCCTAGGAAACGACACAGTCTTGTGATTAGGACACGACACAGTAGCCAAACACAAAACCCACATCATGGCAAAATTGACCTAAAAACCCTACTGATTTACGACTAGGACACAACAAAGTAGCCAGACACAAAAAACCTACTCTCAATAAAATCCACAAAAACTATATTGTCAAAAAATTTTACTCTCAAAAAAATCCACAAAAAACCCTAACTTCAACTAGTACTAAAATAATATCAAATTGCAAAGAAAAAATATGGAATAGAATTGCGACCTACCGCGTGGTGAAGACAGAAGTTACTGCATGACAAAATTGTCGCTGAAATAGGGTTTTCGAGAGGGAACGTAGGCCGTCGAGGTGACCGTGGACGCCGAGGAGAGAGTTTTAGGGAGTGGAGGGAGAGGAACTTCTGAGAGGAAATATGATTTTTCTGAAAGGAACGGGGGAGAAGAGGGATTTTCAAGAGTTTTAGGGAGTGGAGGGAGAGGGGCTTTTAATATTTTAGAAAGAGATCGGGCTTTAAGCAGCGGAGATTAAACATGAAAACTGTCACTAAGCCAAATATTTTAAAAAAATTACGATAAACATCTGAAATAGTCGCATGAATCCCTCCCCCACTTTAGTTGACGGCTTTAAATTAGCCGTCAACTTAATGTGGTGGATTATGTGACGGTTTCCCTAAACCGTCATCTAAAGTGGTACAGTATTGTATAGTTAACACAAAAAGGGGTTTAGTTGACACAATGCCTAATCCGTCAAGTAAAACAAAATAGCTGACAGAAATTACTGACCGTCAATAAAAAGGGTCAACAAATATCATTTTTCTTGTAGTGTATGTTCACGTGTTATACTTGTTCACTATGATTGTATCATGATTACCTGTTTATCCTGTTTACATGTATTGTTATAAATAGTGAACATATTTTTGTGTGAGTTATGGGTGGAGAATACCATGAGTATGCATGTGGTCTACGTCGCCTATATAAATCCCTTCCTAGTTAACCTAAATAATATCAATCGTGCACCACACGTACGATGGACGTATATCCCAAGGCGTCTACATGCAGAAAGTTAGTATTCTAAAACACATATTACACATGATTTCTTGTTGCTCACCGTTCAATTGTTCTTCTTCCATCGTGTTTACTGTCATATTGTCCTCATGTTATAACTGTGCTCTTCTTATCATATCGTGTCATGCCTATAGTTTGTCTTTCCTTTTCATTATTTTTTCATGCATGTATATTATATTGTGCAGTATAGTGTTATGGTGAACTTGTTCCAATCCTGACTGTATATATTTTTTACTTGACAGACTCTTGGTGACTTGCTGTCTTACTTTGGGTTTCTTCGGATGGAGTTAGAGATATCTTGGTGGTGACCCTTAGATTCTAGATAGAATAGATATTTCTTGTATTTAAATATTTAGCGGGTTTGTTCCCGAATGTTATTTCAACGTATTATTGGATTTGTAATTTAAATAATTATTGTGAATGAAAAATTTGATATAATTTATTGTATTAAGATTGACTTTGAGGTCTAGACAGCGTACTACTGTCGATATTGCGATGTAGGCTGGACTTGGCTATGTACTCGTATCCGAAAAGCGGGTGCGAGTCGTGACAAGTTTTTTTGGTGGCCCATATAGGTCTATTTTTTTGCAAAAGATTGCAAACTTGTAGTAGTACCTATATTATTTGTAATACTACGAGCTTGTAACTTGGAAGTGCCCATTCATAATTAGGATCGATTTGATTTTTAAGAGAATGACTAGGACTAGGTATATAATAGGAAACCCTTATTCAATTTAATTACTTAGGTAGTTAAGGTTGCTACATAGGCTATATGGTTAAGATATAAATAAACGTTGAATTTTTAGGTTATGAATTTGAAATTTTTTCCTAGGAGGATATGCTATTTTGTTTTGATAAGATGGTAGGATCAAAGGTGGGTAGACTATTCGCTTAGTAAATTGGGACTTTCTAGGATTTAAGGCCACATAACCTTGATAATATGTTCGAATTTTTACTTTATGTAAACATTATCATATCGTAAAGTCCGTGTTGCTTATTTATTTCCCTTTGGCCATAAGAAATAATCTTCAAAATAATTTTTGATTCAATTATACATATTGTCACGACCCGCACCCTAGAGTAAGGGCACGAGACGTGGGTACGTCCAGCCTATGCCGCAGTGTCGGCGGTAGAACGTTGTCCTAGGTCACAACATCTAACAATATAATGCTAAGCAGTTTATACTCCCTGAATGGGGGTGACATAGTAGAATGTAAACTCAATCACAACTAAGAAAGAAGAAGCACGATATGATATAGAACTCAAATGAAATACAGATGATCAGAAAAGTCTAAGTGTCTAAGATAACATCTCAGCAAACATCAAGAAATACAAGTCTCAACTACTGAATATGAAAGAATATATACAATTCAGATCTCAAATGACAGAAATAGTAAAACCTAGACTAAACTAGTCCCAAGACAACATAAGTAAGATAAAGCCTAAATAAACTAGTCTAGGCAGTAGGGGTAATATCATCAGCTAGAGCTGGGTCCTCCTGAGAGTCCAGCTCACAAGTGTCGTCTAGGGCTGTCCCATAGAAGGTGTCAACACCAGCCTCATCCTCGTCCTCTGTAAACATTCAACGGTGTCCAATCAGGAAGGAGCGAGCACAATACATCTCAACAGTTCATAGCAGGTTAGAAAATATAATTATGCAGTAAAGTAAGATACAAAAAACTGAAAGAAAGTACAGAATATAAACAGAGAGAGAACTGTAATAGAAATATCTACTATAAGTAGAGAACTAACAGTGGCTAGTGAGTCAGAGTACAATATAAACATGTGAATGGCGTAGAATATTCTGATACTACACTACGAAAAAGATTCTGATTCTACACTACTTGGATATTATTCACATGTCTACTTCTACTCTCCCGTACCCCCAATCAATACACAAGGATCCAGCTAGGTTATGTTATGATTCATGTAACGGGCCCCGAAGGGTGTACATAATAGGCCGAAAAAAGGGTAATTCTAGGAATGCCCATAAATGGAAGATTCAAGAAAGACTCTGTGATCATGAGAGTACATGTCATAAGTGATCAATGAACCATGAAGCATAGTGATACATAATGTAAGTGAAACGCACAGAACATGTAGTATCCGATGCTCCATGAGGGGATAACATCTCAAGAAGGGATCTATATAGTACTAATCCGTGTGACCAACGTGACAGTATCAAGTAAAGTAATTTAAAGCAGGAGAATAATTCTAAACAGGATATAAAATTATCAGAGAATATACTTGCTTGGTATCCTGAATGTACGAAGAGAATATACTGTCCGAGGAGTGGTGTTTGTCTCCTATAGAATAGTACAAGTCACTATCAGTCTAAAATGATAATAAGATACAAGTCAATGCATTCTACATGAATCTAGGTCAATCTTGACCAAAGTCAACTCTTGGTCAACTCTGGTCAACCCTAGAAGTCAAACTAGGTCAACCAAGTCAAACCTAAGTCAAACAAGTCTATACTAGTCTAACTAGTCTATTCTAGGTCTAACAAGGCTATACAAGTCCAATCTAGACTCTATACTGGCATTCAAGCCATACCCATAGGCAATGAGCCCTAGGCTATGCACCCTAGGCTATGTCATGCCTATACCAAACCACATATTCACATATACCCATATTTTAATATATCTAAATTAATATAATAATACACATTATAAATATATAGGCTACAAATATAATATATGCATTACATACATATATATATATATATATATATATATACATATATATATATATGTGTATACTTAGAGATATAGGGAACTGGAAATCATGCAATTGTGTCTAGATGTGTGAACATGGTGGTGAATAGAAAAACATAGGCTAAGCTATCTATATCCTAATTGCATAACATGCATGTTAACATAATTATACATTTATGCATAAACTTACATATTAATATATAAGTCACATTCACTTTACATTACATTTAGCTTATACAAACATGTATAAAGGAGTGAGTGAATGAAATGAATAGGGGTGAAGTGTGCACTGAAATCTGGAAACAGTGTGAGAGAGGAGTGACATGGCTGTGTGTGAGAGGAATAAGGTAGTGTGTGTGTGTGTAAACAGGGAATATGAACAATGTGCCTGTGTAACTCTGTGAACGGTGGAGTGAACTAAGGGAAATAATGTCTGAATACATGTGACAGTGATATCAAAACACCCAACCAATGGAACCTATTCCCAGGTTTTAAACTGGAATAAGTTGTAGTTCAAAGAGCGAATCATTGACAGCTTATTTATCCAATAAATGCGCATTCGAATCCATATATTCCAATACTTGATAACATCAACCAATAACTAACCAATGGCAATTTATAACAACCCAATTTCGAATTTGACAGTTAATATAACAAGCAGTGAATTGAGTTGAATTCCCCATCAATCCATTGAACTAACTAATAGCTATCAAATTCGAATCCCTTAACAATGAAATAACAAAAGGGAAAAAGGAATTTACAAATCAGTAGAAAATACTCTCAACCCCAGAATTAATATTCCAATCATTGTGTCCTCAGGTTTTGCAAAACATTTGATAGCTCAATCAATAGGTTAACAGTTAAGCTTGATCGAAATCCCATTCAATACACAATGAACTCTCAGTTTCAGGTTCAACATCAATCCAACTAATCTTTACATTAACTCAGTTAACTCCTTACTTGAACTCTCATGTATTTATTTCATATTCAAAACAGAGCTCAAAACCATCATTAACATGTGAACCTCTTTCAATGTACACTGATTTCATCCCAGATTTAATTCTAACAGTGAATTCAAATATAGCATAAAAATCTGTTAACATCTATTCGAATTCTCAGGATTTCATTTCCAGGTTACTCATTTCACCATTCTTGAATCTCAGATTTTTCACATAACCCTTAACCCTCAGTTTATAGGTTCATGACTGAAATCTCAGGTATTACATTTACATGTGAAACTAAACCCCATTATTCCTATGAAATCTCAGGATTTCTCAGGTAACAGTGAACTCAGAATCAACATATAAACAGTGCATCCAAAACAGTTTCAGTTCACTGATTGTTCTCAGGTTTTCTACATTAGCAGTGCAATCTCATTTAATTGAACAGTGTAAATCATACCCAATCTCATAACCAAATGTAATTTATCAAGCAACTAACATATGTGTATATACCATCTTAATTCAAACTAATTTAGCATTAAAAATCAGGGTAATGGGTTCATAAAATCACTGACAGTTTCAAATAGAAATCCAACTGAAAATGAAGAACACTGACACATAACTTTCCCTCATTTCGAAAACTCCAATTAACCATTTAAATTCACAAACAGGTATACAAGTGTGTTAACCATGTGTCATGGGTCTAGGGGATATCATTCGTGTCCACTAGAGTGGACACGAAGTGTCCAAATATACAAAATTAGTGCACCAAAAATTAAGTGAAAACTGGCTCATGCACGCGTGCCGTATCCTCGTGCACTCGACACGAGCCAAACCAGGACACGTGCTCGTGCACCTAGGTTCGCCCCACATAGGGCTTCGTGCCTAGGACCCTGACACGAGCCCACGTGTCGCCGTGTCCATACGGGAAGTCCGTATCGAAACGCGTTTCCTGTGCGCACAGTCGTGTACAAATCCAGTGCGATCTTGTTTTCATGTCCGACATGAAACGACGTGTCGTGAAACTTGGGGAGTGACTTGTCAGTCACTTCCCCGACCTCCACACTAATTTTGGTGGGTTAACATGGTCTGTGTAGTGAGCACGACACGCGTGGCAGCAGGGCACTGCTACCGTGTCTGCACACGTGTGTGTGTGTCCATTTTGGATACGATAAACACCAAATTTTTGACTCAGTCACCTAGAAATCAATAAGCAATGCTAAAACCTAATTTTTTATTCAAACCGTTTCAGAAAATATGAACGAAATGCCCACTGTGGCATTTTGTCGAACACTTGGTATGCCCACTGATACGTGTCCGATACGGACACGTATTGGACACGAAACCTAGCAATATCTATACCAATAGAGAGAGGACACCTAGGGCTTCCTATATATGCAAAGAAATCTAAATTTGGTAGAGGGAATAGGGATTTACCTATATGTATCAATCTCCTCAAAAAGCTCTAAAGAGGGATGTTCTCCTTGCTTCCCAAACTTTACCAAATTGTTCACAAACTGAGAAAAACTTCCACAAATAGCAAGAACACACTAATTAGAACCTATTGCAATTTGTTTGGATTAAAAAGGAATTAAAATGGATTTGATATGAATTTCTAAAGTTGGGGATTTACCTCTTTCTAAACTTGAGATCTATTTCCAAGGGAGGCTAACCCTAAATGAAGGAGGCATTAAATAGAGTGGGATTCCCTAGGTGGCTGGCCATAGTGGGTTAGGGTTTAGTGATGGGCTATGGGCCTTGGGCCAAGTTTCACAAGATATGGCTAAGTGATTATCTATTGGTCTCAAAACCATAAGTCATGACTTATGACTTAACCCTCTCTATTCTAACTCGAGTCTAAAAGACTAAATCATGGGTTAACTCTAGTTAGACTAGGGTTACTTAACCTAACCAAGGCAGTCACAACTAGGGTTAGCTTCTAGACTAGTCTACCAAAGTCAATACTAGTCAAAGTCAACCTAGTCAACCATCATCCAAAATAATTCCTAAAAATTTCCATAAATTCAAATAAATAATATTAAAATCAAATAAACCCAAAAATGACAAAAATACCCTCAAGCTAAAAATGATAAATGAAATACCCTAATCACAAGGCTAGGCTCTAGATCACTATCTCTAGGGTTACACTAGCAAAACACCAAATCACAAGTCATGATTTTAAATAGTTTAAAAATGATTAAAAATCACCAAAAATTATAATATGAAATAAATATCAATAAATAATAATTATAATTACAAAATTTTAAAATTACCCTCATCTGAAAAACTGGGTGTTACACATATATTAATCTCGAGTTAGTTTTTTTAATTCAAAGTATATTAGTATTTCCCTCAATCATTGAATATCCGTGAAAGAGGGATTATAAAATTTATACTTCTCTTGGCTTTGGTCATTTTCATCTTAATTGATCGTTTGATTTTCAAGAATTGATACTTATACTTATAGATACCTACACCCTTTTCCTATCATGATCAACTTGGAACTTGTTTAAATTTTTAGAATCTCCTTTGAAAATTTTATAGATGTATTTGAGAGAATACTCGATAACTTACTATAGAAAGGCAGGTGCATACTGCAGCCATTTCTCTGAATCATGGAGACTACGAGTTTACTGTAGCCAGTTGTCACGACCCGCTGCCGAATAATTAGATACGAAACAGACATGCCCAGCCTACGTTGGGAGAAACAACGTAGTAAGCTGTACTAGGTATCTAATATCTCAAGTCACAACATCAAATCACATCACAGCATCTAAACACGTGCTAAATAATATTATAAAACACCATGTCTTTATAATACAAATAATCAAATTGAAAGGTAAACCTGTACAACAAAGTCCCAACCCATCGCTGATCTCCTTGTAGCCTCCAGGCTAGCTAACTATCAACAACCCGTCATATATCCCATAATGCTAAGGTAGAATACCTTGACTCCTGCAACGTATCCAATTAGGAAAGGAGCAAAGTACAACCCTACGAAATGAACATGTACAATATAAAACTGTGATGCAATAAAGACAGGAAAGTAAGAACCTGAAGTAGAGGAAAATAGATACGTGGACTGAACCTGAAATATAACATGGAACCTGACATGTGCAATATTGAAATACATCCAGAATGTATGACCGGCTTGGGTAGCATAGGGTACAGGGCACATGAATAAAGGTACGACTTAGGACCCACATGCATAGTACGAGGCCTAAGCTATCTACATGAATATCTGAACATGGGTTTGGTCACACATCTGTAGTATTTTCCCTCCCCTGACACAAGTAAAGTACATGGAACATGAGCAAGAGCACAAGACCATATCGTGTAACGTCGTATCCAATATGAGATCAATATAATGCAGAAATACAAAGTAAAGTTCAATCATAGTGTACTTGCTTTAGTCCTTGCAATTCAAATCTGTCTCACAATCTCCACCTAGAGTAGGACAAGAATAGGTCAGAATCTAAATAATGGCATCTATTCATCTATTTGCTAACTAGCTAACCATATACGTCTATACTAGCTAACAAGAAGGTACTTTGACAAAATTATTATAGTAGTTAACTATACATACCCTCGCTAGCAAAGGAAAATTTAGTAAATATTACTTAGATGAATTACTATTTTTAAAATATAACACATTAGAATATTAGCTGCCAAATTATATAAATGATGTTATAACTATATTCTAGTTTTAGTCAATCTACATACTAGTAAAGAAAATACCTTAAAATACATTTTAGCAAAATTGTTTCTCTCGAATACTAGCTAGCTATAATGAATATTTATAAAGTCTAAATGTTACGAAAATATTTTCATAGCAACTGTATACATATATATTTTGGCAAGATATTTCTTAAGATATATTTATTTACAAGTTACCATAATAATATAATAATATTAATAATCATAATATTAGCAACAATAAGCCAGACCAAGTAATCCATATACTGATAGTATTAAAATACTACTTAATTTAATCTAATCTTAATATAATTTACTAATTTAGAAATCATTATTATATTATTATTACAAAATATTAACCAATATGCTAATTAAACTAATTTATAGTACTCAGCCCAGTCCACTGAAAGTATCTGTAAAATATGCAAGAATTGAATTGAAATGAACTACTGATTTTAAAAAAAATTGAATGGGCTTGCAGCCCTACCCAATAGACTCTCAATAAAACCCATCTTCCTAACAAAAGCAAACAAAACACACCTGGTTTGGAGCCCAGCCCATACTCAAAATGATTTAGGCTTTAAACAAACCTACCTCTCTCTCCATCACGAGAGAGAAAAGGGCCCTTAGGAAAAGTAAGAAGAAGAGTGAAAGAGAAGTGAAAATAGAGGGTTCTTACAGAGGGATGTCTAAGCTCGGCGGGAAAAGGGCGCAACCGGAGGCGACTGCTTCTCATGGTAGTCCTCACAGTCGGAAGCGGCGAGATCGACCCTGATGCTTGAGAGAACTCGATAAATCTGGCTGCTCTGGACGGCCAGCCATCAGGTCGTGGTCGACCGGCTTCAATCTCGGGGATGATGGCCAGTGCACGGAGATGACGACGTGGGTCGCCGGATCGGTCGTGGGAAATCGAGCTATGCTGGAATCGAGGTGGTGACGTACGATCAGAGGGAAAAAGGTCAGCGTACTCGGGGCGATCGGCACCGAGGACGAGACTCCGAATTTGATCTGGACGCGACGAGATCGGCTCTGGCTGACGAGAGCACCTCTCATGGTGGTGGCAAGGATCTACGGTGGCGGGCCCTGATCCGCAACAGAGATGGGTACACCGAACTTGAGAAGGCGAGGCGGCTCCAGATTTGATTTGTCTCGATTGACCAGAACGAAAAGGCGATCATAGGGCTCCGATTTGGGCACAGGCAGTACAGTCAGTGGGCGGACACGGCGACTTCCAGGTTCAGCTCTGGTCGAGGATACAGCGACACACCAGGACGGTGCTGGAAGACATGCACCGATGAGTGGTGCTGATGGAGGTTCTCTGCCGGAGGAAGAAGAAGGATAGGGAAGAGGGTGGTACTCGAGACGGGTCCGGTCAACTTTTGATCGATGGAGATGACGTTGATCCGGATTTGGATCATCGCAAACTCTGGTAAGTCGATACTGAGTTTGGTGGTGGTGTGATTGGGGACTTGTGGCGATGACTGACAGGATGATCGAAATTTGGGGGGTAGCCAAGTTGTGGTGGTCTAGAGGACGGTGATGGTGGGGACTAGCAGTTGTGTTGGTGGCGGGGTGTGGTGAGCGTCGACCATGGAATAGAAGTCGACAGAGATCCATTAGAAGGAGGAGAGGAGAAGGACTTCGACAAGATCCGTCGGAGACGCACGACAATCGATGGCCGGAGTCGGAGATGCTTGTGGAAAACTTGACAGCAGTGGTAGAAATGGTGATCAAAGTGTGCTGGTGAACGTGGACATGGTAGAGGAGGGAATTGATTTTTTTGAGTTTTTCTGCAGGGATTGTATTAAATGTCCAAAATATTAATAGGAAGGAAGAAGTAGAGTGGAGTGTTCCACAAGTAGAGTGGCACCAATATAAATAAATATAGATCTAGGGGTGGTGGTGGAGAGGGCTAACGAACCATAACTAATTACTAACAAACTCTAACTAATTTCTCACCATTTGCTTAATTAATAACTAATCAAATTTATGACTAAAGAATCAACTAACTACCTAATGATTAGTAACTAATCCCACTCATTAGAATTTAAACAAATAATTAACTAACTAACAATGATCATTTCTAGCAAAAGTATTAACCACAATCCTATTTCCAAACTTGGTAGACCCATTGATAAATAGTTCAAAAATTGAAATAAATCATAATAGTTCAAAATGATCTTATACATTGCAATTTTGTTTTCAAAGTAACTTTAAATCTCTAAACTTTAAAACTAACATAAAACTTGTATTAGAGTGAATTGATAGGCTCGTAAAATTAACTAATAAAATAAAATAAACCTTACCGATTTACTAGATAAATGAAATTAATTCAATGAAATGTTTTCGAACATAATGAGTTTGATGTTAAAAATAGAATCTCAATTTAAGACTAAGAATTCCATGACATTTATAAAAATTAGTTCAAAATTTTCAAAGGAAGAAATTTGAAATCTAGGTAGTTACACCTGTAGCGCGCTGGCGAGACATGACCCCTAAGTTGAAGTAATTTCAGGTATGCATAAGTTTTTGAATATTATTAAAACTATGTCCTAATTGCATGATTTTGATCATTTGAGTTGTTAAGTCAATATTGGATAAAGTTGACAGAATATTCTATACCCTATCATAATTTGAGTCATAAATCAAGAGTTTATTGCAGCCAGATATACACAGGTGGGACATAGATTCTTGTTAAAATAACTTCAGATATACATACGATTTTCGGATACTATAGCGACTATATCTTTTTTTGACATATGAATATTGATTTTTATGGTCCATAAATTCTATACTCTCACTTCAATTAAGTCATTGTTAACTAATCAAGTTATGATTAAACAATAAGCCTGTAACCTTCTCCCTCAGTGTCACTACCATATTTCCAAAATAGGGGCATTTTTGTCATTTTATATTAATTATATAGTGGGTATTTAAAAAAAACATGATTGCTGTATTATTTAGTTAACTAACTGATTTTTTGGATCCTTGACTTGTGGAACTAATTGGACTAGACACGACTACTTGGACCTATATTCTAGGGTGAATACAATTAGCCACATTTAAGTCATGATTAAGTCTAGATTAAGAGTAGAAATTAACTCAACACTTAGACTAGAACAACCCCTTATAAAACCTAAGTGTTTATGACAACTTGAGGGATACAATGGATATTTCAAAGGGGGTTTTAGGGCACCCTTCATGGCTGGTCATTAAGGGGGTTTTCTCCATCTTTATTTCATTTAGAGCCTCTACAAACCCTAGAGAGAGCCTCTTCAAGCCCCCTTCCATCCTTTTATTCCCACCATAAAAAATCCTCCAAATTCTCCCAAAACCTTCCCAAATCTTCATCATATAAGGCTAGAAGCTTGGAGACCAAGGAGTTCATGAGAAGGAGTCTAAAGAATAGAAAGATTGTGTCAAACTTGACACAAAAGCATCCCTAGAAGGTTTTATTGGGAAAACAACCATCCAATAGGTAAAACTCTTGTTAGTTTGATAGTTTGAGCTCCATCTTCATGAATGACACAAGTAGGAACACTCATATTGGCTAGGCGTACCCATGGGAAGAAGAGCAAGGCTTAAATCTTTATTTTGGTAGATTTTAATTATGGTTTTTGTGCCATCCTTGGAAAAATCCGAGGAGAGCCCACCAAGTGTTTGTAAAATGACAAATAGACTATTTTTTGACTTGATTTCAGTTTTGGTACCCATGGTTGGCTTGGTTTTTCATTTGATAGGCATCCTACGTAATTTTCCAGTTTACCTAACTAATGTATATATACATATATTACATACATATATATATATAAGTTATATTATGTACGCATATATATGGATGTATGTTGCATATGTTTTGTTTGGGGTATGCACTGTTATGAGAAGTATGGTCTAGACTGATCCCTATTCAGTAAAGGATTAGTGAGTGCGAGTCTTGATTGGAGTAGTATGAGTGAGTCTAGTGTTCAATGAGAGGGTACCTTATGTTTGAGAGTGGGAGTGAGTGATGGTGCTTTGTGTATGTGAAGTGAAATAGTATAAATGTGGTTAGTACCAATTATGTATTAGAGAGTGAGTATTAGTAATTTAGGGCTTGTGTTTATTGTGGCAGAAACTTGGGCCAATGCCTAATTGACTGCAGGATAGGGGGGCCCCTGAAGATAGCAGCTAAGAGTGGGGGTTGGGCAAGGGCCAAAGGCCACATTGGGTTCCTGTCATATGGACTGATTTGAGCCTTCAGTCGAGCAGATGGGTTTGTTGTAGGCAGCAGATGGGGCTTGGCTATTGGCTAGTGCCACATTGGCCTTAGGTAATGAGCCAAGTGTTAGTGTTTGGGGGAGGGACTGATGTGTTATTAACAGGGAGGAATTAGGAAGAGTTTAGTGAGTATATCACTGTGATACAGTTCATGTATTAGTGAGTGTATGTGCGGTGCACTAATTCGATTACCAAGTATTGGTGTCACATAAGTGTGAGTAAGGGAAGTGAAGTATCAGTATGTGTATCAGAGGTCAGTGTCAGTTAGAGGATATATAGGAACTAGTGTGTCAAAAAGTGTGTCCCTTGTGTGAGAGTCTAGAGTGTTTAGAGTGTGCGCCTAAGTGTTCAATTGACTGTGAACTAGTGTCAAGTGTGTTTGTGTCCTAGAGAGTGTTAGTGCAGTATCAAGTCTAGTGTTCAGTCTGTGAGGATAAAGGCATTTGGAGCTCGAGTTAGGCAGTTTACCTTGGCATTTGGCCCTGGCCACAGCAGTGTGGCGTGACCATAGGCCTTCAGGCCATGTGAGCCTACTGTTCTTGACAGTGAGCAAGGCAATGGAGTTCAGTTGGAGGGATTTTTAGGCCATTTGGCCAGTGCTTTGGGCAGGGTTCTTCAGCAGCAGGGGATCCCTCCTTTTTTCTCCTGTCTTGGTCGAGCACATTGGCCATTAGGCCAGTGTATTGGCTTGGCCATGGGCCAATGTGTGGTCATCAACTGGTTATGGATTTTGGTATTGTCCAAGTACTGTGGGTTAGTGAGAAGTTTAGAGTCATTAGGTATCAGTAGGTGCACTATTTCGAGTACCAAATATTGGTGCTTTGTGAATGTAAAGTGAAATAGTATAATAGTGTTTGGTATCAGTTAGATATCAAGTAGTGTCAGTGAGCAGTGTGGGTTTAGTGTCTCATGTGGTATGTGAGTGTATGAGTGTCTCTAATGTCTAAGGATTTGGAGAGAACCCATGGGTGAGCAAGTAGAGTATCTGTGTAGTCCTAATCAGCGAGAGGGTATATGTTTGTAGAGATTTTGGAGAGGGGTAAAAGTTAAGCAGTTGGTATCAGATTGGAAACATGGGAATAGGTGAGCAAACGCAGTCGGCATTGCCTTGACAGCTTGCTTAGCAGCAACAGCAGCATGGCTTGCTTGCATTACAGCAACTTGCATTGCTTGCAATGCAGTAGTAAATTGCCTTACAATGCAGTACAACAGAGCACTTGCATCAGCTGCATTTACAGCACCAGTAAGCTGCTCTGGTAGCATGCACTTGGCAGCATGGGATCCTGCCCCTGTTGGGTAGTATAGGCCATTAATACTTGGCCAATTGGCCAATATTCATGTCTTGAGTATGTGTGTGTGCTGATAGTCGGAGTGCCATGACCCAGCAGGTTCTGCGTCAATGGAGTCACACCATCTGACACATTGGCCGTCGACGACGGAGAGGGAGTGGGTGAAGGTGGCCTCTCGTTTGGAGGGAGAGACGGAGCGCTGGGCATGAAAGACGAGCGACCCCCGATTAGTTTAAGGGTGGCTCCGTTGAGCCGGGACAAAAATACGCTAGGAAGGCGTGTCATCGGAGGAGGGGTCTGACCATCATTCAGCAATCTAGAGAAATGAACCACTGCTGGTGCGTCCAAACCGACATTGGCTAGTTGATCGAATGTCCATGGGGGTTGCCGCAGCCCCCGCGTCAGAGGAGAGGGCCCGCTATCCGGGAGTCGCAGAAAGTAAGGGTCGTCGGGGGGGAAAGGCTAGTGGCGGAGGATCCCTATCCATTCTGGATATATATATAAAACCACTATGAAGAACATGTAGGCAACTCTAGAGGGGAAGGAATAAAGTTTATAACAATAATAGCCAAATAAAAATCAAACTCTTCTCACCAACAGTAAATAATCAGAGTAGTAATTGCGAAAATAAAAAGATCAAGAGAGCATACGCAAACACAGACGTTTTTAACCTGATTTTCCTCGTGGAGGACTAGTCCAGGCCTGAGAACTCTAGCTCAGGATTAAATCTACTATTTGTGAAATATTAGTTACACTCCGTGCCTTTTCTTCAGAAGAGCACGTCAACTTCTTACAAAGATCGCTGTGGCGATGCTTGGAATTTTTTCAACGACTTTCTTGACTCTTGCACAAACTCCTAACTGGATAGCACTGAGCACTTTTAGGCTTAGGAAGCTTATGGCTAGTAGATGAGAAGGTTTAGGGTTGTATGAGGCTTATAGAGAAGAGATGAGAAGATAATTGGATGATTGAAAAAAAGAGAATTCAAGGCCTATTTATACTAGTTGGGATAGGCAGAATTCGGCTAGAATTCTGTGTCAAGAATTCAAATTTTTGGCCGTTGGACAACTAGCATACAACAAACCCTAAAAATTAGGGTAATATAATTTAGGGGACAGAGTTAGGTCCGAACTCTGTATGGACGCAAAGTTCGGCCCGAACTCTGTCTCCTTGCTGACAGAAAGTTCGATGGGCCTATGTGGGCTAGTTTTGGCTTGGTAGAGCTTTTTGGCTTTGTTTGGGGATAAGGGTTAAGCCAAGAATATCCAATGCTACTCAGTTTACATTTTGTTAGACTCAATAAATGTAAAATAGTACAGACTCCGAAACGAGTACGCTGCAGGAGAGAGACGACGTCCGTCATGTACTGAGTTCTGTATTGATGAATCATATTAAATTATGACAAGTATCATATTATCAATTTGTCAATATTTGGCTGACTGTGATTTGGGTCAACAATCTTTCCCACATTGATAATTGACAAAAATGATATTTGTATATTCAATGTTCATACCTGGACACAAGTTGAAAGGAGTAGACATGCATAGAATGCAGTAGCTCCCCCGTAATAGTAGCTCCCCCATAAACATAGCTTCTCTATAAGCCAATATGCCTTGTCCTGATATACATAATATCCTCTAAAACATAGATATCACACAATATGACAAAAATAGGAATATCAAATAGATCTTCCCCTTTTGGCATTTATCAATTATGAACATCAAATATCAATATCAAACACAGACAGGCAATAGACTGTATAAATAATTAATGGCAAGCACACAATAATAATGATATAATAACTGCAGATAAAATCTAAAGATCCATAGAAACTGAAAGTGTACTCATACAAGAAAATCAAACTACATAATCATAAGTCCATAATGCATAAAACTAAATAAGATCATCAACAGTAGCAGCAGCAGGTACGGAACCACATCCATTATAGAGTGCAAGATGGTCCAGCAGTATCAGATAGATCAATATCCGAATGACGATGATCCACGAAAGCTGCATCCTGATCCAGATATCGCATGACCCAAGGGTCGTCGATACGATAACCGACGCGAGATGGATCCCGCTCCATAGGAAGGGGCATAGTAGAATGCCGAGACATGGTGTACCGAATGTCATGCAATTAGTTGCTGATGGCACTCATCTATCAAGTGGTACGATAATCGAGCTGGGTCCAGCGGTCGTCCTCCAACATAAAACGATCGCGAAGCATGGTCTGGATAGACTCGAGAGTATCAGGAGGTACGGGCGCAGGTTGTCCAAGAGCAGGTGTATCAGCCTGATCATCAGACCCGGAATGCTCGAACTCAGCGGAAGACTCGACAGCTGCCTGAAGCCGCCTTGCCTTAGACAGAAAGATAGGGACTGGAAGGTACTGGCACTCATCAAGAGGAATGTGGAACGCACGAAAGACCATTGGCAAATAAAGAGCATAGACCAACGATCGAGGCCTCCTTCTTGCACTAATCATCCAGTCCATCATAGTGCATGGAAGGTTGAATGGGACATGGAAGTGAAGGTGATAGAGTGCAGAGATCTCAAAATAAGAAACTTCATCAGTCGATCCTGCTTTGGGCAAGATCGTGGAGAAGACGATACGATGAAGTTCGTAGAAATATGGGTTAAGGAATTTTGTATGTAACTTGCGTGGACATGTGTTAGGAGTACACAAATCGTCCTTGAAACCCTCAAACGACGATCTATCGGGAAATTGAAACTTGTGTACATCAACAAGTTTCTCCTAAGAGTTGGGTTCCAGAATCTCAAGATTTTCCGCAAGTTCAAAATCATCGAAAGAGATGTCGATCCCGACGACACGAGAATAGAGGCATGTGTCATCAAAAGTAAGGTCATCAAAAGTAAGGTTACAGTAAAACATCTGGATTGCATTCAAATATATAACTGAAGTTGTAGAAACTAACACATCAAGACAAAGATCATGAAATGATGAGTAATAACGAGAAAATATAGTAAAATTGATAGGATGACCCGCACACACAGGCCGTGAATGAAAATCATTGAACCATTCAGTTGATGCTTCCAATGAAACAAAAATTCGATCATCAAATGTGTTAGGGTCATTAGGTTGTGGTGGATTGAAAAGTGGATGAATGAGTTGATCATCTCGAGTAGGAGGGTTCGATGAGGAAGCACCCTCGATTCTAGCCCTCTTTCCCCTATTGAACAACCTTGGTGCCATTGAACAATAAAAGGAATTTGAAATTAAGATGGAGAAAAAGAGAGAGTTATACCTCAAGAGAGTAGTAGAATATGGAAAAGAATGATGTACAAGCTATGCTCCTTGAGTTTGGAAAAGAAAACCACACTAGATAGAGAATTTTAGGGTTAGGAATTGGAGAGGATAAAGTTGGAGAGGTTTTAGAGGAGGCAATGGAGAGGAGAGAGAGGGAGAACCCAAAAATATGAGGGGTTCGGCTGGTCGGGTTGATCCTGGACCATTGGATCAAAAATAGATGGATGGCTGAGAGCAACTGGGAGTTCTGGAACGACCAGACCAAATTCTGCCCGAACTCTGTGTTAGACAGAGTTTGGCCCGAGTTCTGGGTTCTAGGACCAGAACTCAAAATAGTTTAAAATTGGCCAAGTTGGAGATAATTGAATGGGGTGATAAAGATTAAAAAAATTTGCCAAGTTAAAAAAATTTGAATTAAAAGAAACCATAAATGGAAGAAATGTAAATAAAGTTAGAAAATTTTGAATTAAGCAAGTTATAAATGAAATTGTACCATGTAGTAAGCAAGGATTTATGTCAAAAAAATTATTACGCTGAAACTGCCATGGTGTAGCTGTAGGGGCCGGATCCCAGCTAACGGTAGTCCGAAGACTAGTGTACCGTATCGCTTAGGCTATTACACCTTGCTGTCAGAAGGACCCTTTCAGCTTGTACCCATAGCAAAGTTATCATAAAGAAATATGACATAATCGATAATTACACAGGCCAATTAATGAATAACCGTTGCATCCAAAATTCCTAATTCACGACAAAGAAAGTTGAATTTCTCTTCAGATAGTGGTTTTGTAAAGAAATCTGCCATCGGATGATCAGTGTAAGTAAATTCTAAATTTATAGTGCCATTTTGTTGATGATCACGCAAAAAGTGGTGACAAATTTTAATGTGTTTCGTGCGTGAGTGACATATAGGGTTCTTAGTAAGGTTGATAGCACTATTGTAATCACAGAATATAGGAATGTGCATAAAAGATAGGTTGTAGTCTGCAAGGGTTTGCTTCATCCACAAAATTTGTGCACAACAACGACTAGCTGCAATATATTCAGCTTCTGTTGTGGATAGTACGACAAAATTCTGCTTCTTGCTAAACCATGATACTAGAGTCTTGCCTAATAAATGACACGTACCGCTCGTACTTTTACGATCGACTTTGCATCCCGCAAAATTAGCATCCGAATAAATAATAAGGTTAAAGGATGTGGATTTGGGATACCACAAGCCCACTGTAACAGTACCCTTAAGGTATCGAAAGATACGCTTAACGACGGACATGTGTGATTTCTTAGGATTAGCTAGATAGCGAGCACACAGACAAGTACTAAACATGATATCGGGACAACTAACAGTTAGGTAAAGTAGACTACCAATCATACCTCGATACTTACGTTGGTCAACAGGTTTGCCGCTTTCATCAGGTTCCAACTTGGTTGTAGTAGCCGTGGGAGTGCTGATTGGTTTGACATTGTCAAGATCAAATTTCTTAAGCATATCCCTTGTGTATTTTGACTGGCTGATGAATGTTCCTTGCAAAGTTTGTTTGACTTACAATTCAAGGAAGTAGGTGAGCTCCCGTATCATGCTTATCTCAAATTCGTTCCGCATACACTTAGCAAAATCTTGGCATAGATTTTTACTAGTGGACCCAAATATGATATTATTAACATAAATTTGAACTAAAAGAATGGTGTCTTGAAAACTTTTGATAAAAAGTGTAGTGTCAATCTTCCTTTTTGAAAAACCTTTATCTAGTAAGAAATTGCTTAGGCGTTCATACCAAGCTCTGGGGGCTTGTTTGAGGCCGTATAGTGGTTTTTTAAGCTTGAAAACATGGTCGGGAAATTTATGATTTTTAAAACCAGGGGATTATTTTACAAAAACTTTCTTATTAATAAAACCATTCAGAAAAAGTACTTTTAACATTTATTTGAAAAAGTTTAAAATTCTGAAAGTTTGTAAAGGCACAAAGCATCCGAATGGATTCAAGTCTTGCAACAGGAGCACACGTCTCATCGTAGTCGATACCTTCCTCTTGGTTGTATCCTTGAGCTACTATACGAGCCTTGTTGTGAGTGACTGAACCATCTTCATTTACTTTGTTACAGAAAATCTATTTAATACCAATAATCGAATGGTTAGCTGGTTTAGGAACAAGTTCCCAGACCTGGCTTCTTTTGTATTAGTTGAGTTCTTTTTGTATAGCAGAAAAAATTCAAAATTCATCATTGAAAGCTTCTAAAATAGTTTTAGGCTCAATTTGCGAAATAAAAGCACTACTAGCAATAGAATCTCTTAAAGATGACCGAGTACTTACTCCGTGTGATACCTCACCTATTACAAAGTTTTCTGGGTGTGACGGCTTGAACGCAAACTTCTTCGGTAAGGCCTCCAGTGAATTGGTTTTCGGGGTGGTATTCATCGGTGTGGATGTTGATGGTTCAACATCATCGTCGGGGATAGCTGCTGCACTATTTTTCTCATCAAAAGTCACATTAGTAGATTCTTCTACAATCATTGAGCGTTTTTTGAACACTCTATATCTCTTAATCTTGGCAGCATAGCCAAGAAAAATACCTTCGTCAGCTTTGGCATCAAACTTGCCTAAGTTGTCTTTGGTATTTAGGATAAAACAGCGACAACCGAACACTCTAAAATATGAGACATTAGGAGTCCTACCAAACCAAAACTCATAGGTTATTTTCTTTAAAATAGGTCGAATAAGCACCATATTTAAAATATGGCAAGCTGTACTGACAGCTTCTGCCCAAAAATATTTCGGAAGTGAAAATTTATTCAACATGACTATAGCCATATCGCCAAGAGTCCTATTCTTCTGCTCCATAACCCCATTTTGTTGAGGAGTTCTGGGACAAGAAAACTCATGATCAAAACCATTTGTTTCGCAAAACTTTTAAAAATCAGAATTTTTGAATTTGCCTCCATGATCACTTCGGATTCGAGTAATCATGTAGCCTTTTTCATTTTGGACCTTTTTGGCAAAGATTTTGAAAACTGAAATAGCATCACTTTTGTTTGAAAGGAAGAAAACCCAAGCGAATCTTGAAAAATTATCTACAATAACAAAAGCATAGAGTTTTCCACCAAGACTGGCTACTCTACTGGAACCAAATAAGTCCATGTGCAGTAATATTAAGGATCTAGTAGTACTTACATTGTTTATGGATTTAAAAGAAGATTTAGTTGCCTTATTCAGTTCACATTCGACACATACGGTATCCTTCTTGAGTGTGATGTCGGACAAACCTCTTATTAGCTTCGTTGTCGATAGCCTGGATATAGTATCCATATTGGTATGACCGAGACGCTGGTGCCACAACAGTCTTTCATCCTTGTAGGCGTAGAGGCATCTTGCTGCACTGTTAGTATTTTTAGATAGATAGAAAATATAAATGTTATCTTCTCTTATCCCTTCAAAAGCAATGTCTCCCGTTGACCTATCATAAATGTAGCATTTATTCTTTCCAAAGTTAATATCATATCCATGATCAGCAAGATGACTTATGCTGAGAAGGTTATGCTTTAACTCGGTCACTAAGCAGGCATCCTTTATTATAAGAGAAGGAGGATAACCAATAGCACTACAAGAAAAGTGACTTTTTACGGCATCGAAATTAAGGCATACTTAGATTGTGTGCCGTAAATAATTGATTTACAACGTGCATTATACTGAACGTCGTAAAAAAGATAAAAAATATATCATGTTACATATAATTATATTATTTATGACGTGTACTAAATGACGTAATTTTTTATACCAAAGAAATGACGCACAATATATCTCGTCGAAGCTAAAAAAGAATAGCGCCAATTTTTTGGCTGCAGCGCGCGAGAACCCGCTCGACTAAAACCTTTTCAATCCATTTCCCCCTCGTGCTCCTTATTCTCTCATTGCCTCTCTCACTCTTAGGCCTCTTCTTTTTTCTCTTTCCCTCTTTCTCCCACACCACCTGCTGTCGCTCCTGGATCCATTTCTCCGTCTCACCTCTGCCTCCCTCTCCGATGGCAAGGCCTAGCTCGCCTCCCTCTCCAACGGTGAGGTCCCGCTCGAGTGCGCCTAGCAGTTGAAGAAGAAGGTGCTGGAGTTCGATCTACTCAAGGAGGTGGATGCACTGAGGAGGGCCAAGAGCCTACGTGTGGAGGTCAAGGGGGAGAAGGAGCGGAGGAACTTCGGGGAATTTTTTCTTGTCGTCTGTCTTCTTCAATTGATCATCTCTTCAAGATCGAGAGTTAGGGTTTCTTCATCTTATCTCTCGATTCCTATAAAACTTAATTCTATGATAGGGTTTCTTTTTTCACACCTCATTGTAGTGGTCGAATCTAGGGTTTTGATCCGTCCATTAATTTAGGGTTGGGGTTCCTGAGTCCATTCTCCTCTCCGTGATATATGTGGGAGAGTCGTGGTCTTTGACGATGAAGGTGACTACATATTTTTCTTTTAATAATTTGATTTGCTTTAATTTTTGGTGTTTTGCATCGTTTATGCAAATTTTGCAAACAAATTCGAGAAGGAAGAGGAAGGGCGAAGGCCCGACAAGGAAGCCGACAGCGGAGTCGAGAGGTACAACGATGAAGACGGTGAGGAGGAAGAAGAAGGTATAACAATTTTAGGGTTTCATAGTCCTTTTTGGGGGAAATTTAGTAGCGTAAATAATCCACCTATAGGCACTATTCTTGTTAAATAGTATACAAAATAGGGAAGAAAGTTTCAAACTATTTAAAAAATAGGGAAGAAAAAGTTTCAAACTATTTGAAGTTAAAATTCAGCCATGAATGGTTGATTAGGGCTTCAAACTGAAGTCCAATTGGTTCTCAAAGGGTCATTTACAATTTTAAAGTTTTGGTGCACTGGTAAAGATTTAGCAATCTCAAAGGGTCATTCACATATAAATGTTGGGATATGAGGCAGAAAAGCGCATAAATCAGATGAAAATTTTATTATAAATCCATATTGCTGAAGTGTAGTCTGGATTAAAGGGTTTAACACCCATAGTAGCGTTCAGCACTGATGCCTGATTATAAATCAAGCAACCTGGCTAGTATACCAGACATTGTTATTTATCTGTCCAACACTGCCACCTACATCAATATTTACGTATCAAGGGCTAATCTTTGCAATTTCTATTAGATACATCCTTTCTTGAACACTTACAATTATTTTTTATGCTTTAGGTCTCGTTTAATAATGTAGATTCTTCTACTGCTGATGAAGCGGATTCAGTTACAGTTGAAATAGATGATTTTATGAAGGTATGCTGCCATCCATCTCTTTGTCCTATTTCTAATGAAACTCATGCTTGTAAATTTGAACACCATCTAGTTTGGTAGGAAAGTTATGTCAAAACTTTATCTTCATGATTGGCAGGTCTTAGGAGAGATATCACCATTTCTTTCGCTATGTGAATTGAAAAAGTATGAGTTGTTGCGAGAAAAGTTTGAGGGCATCTTGAAATGAGGCAAAACAGATCATTTAGTACAGGCTTTCATATAAATGGTTTGGCCTTTATTCCTTATATTTTTATTTTTGCCTCTTAGTGTTTACAGCCTCTTGTTAATACATGTTTCAATGAATTATATTGATTGATTTCCACTTTGTCAAATCCCCATATATGTGGAATAAAAGCACACCATTCCTCTTACTAAAAGAATGTAATATCTGGGATCTGTTTTTTTCCTTTGGTGCTTTGATTGGACATGGAGATGTGGATTAGAGTAGTGGGCATCACTAATCAGTAATATAAGGGCAATTACTGATTGAAGGAGAAACTGATGGAAATGATGATGATATGGTTCATTGGTTGTCCAGATGCATCGAAGATTTATATTTAGAATGCTTGGCTGTCCGGATGCATCGAAGATTTATATTTAGAATGCTAGAGATTTGGGGCTTTCTTTCCTTCCATACAAACCACTCAAAAGCCCGATAAAGCTTGTTCCCTGTGGAAATAACCGAAACTATCCAAAGCCAACTTCTTTGGTTTGTAGTTTAGTTTAATCGGACGTGGAGCCATTTTATATTGCTTTGACTATGTGATCTTAGTTAGAAGATGGTAGGATAAGTGTAAGTTCTATATTTGTCCAACTTGCTAGAAAAATCATTTTCTACACTTTATGGCATCTTTTTAACTGATCCAAATACTGTATTTGATAACAGAGTGTTATCAGTTCATAGTACAGTTTGGTGTTCACCCAGTCAGTGTTAGTTGATTTCTTGCAGCATGTTTCTGTGATGGTGAAGCTTGTCTATTTATCTAAATCTTTTGGCAACTATAATTTTGGAGCGAATTATTATTTGGTGAATGCTATCTATTTTCTGACCTCTATCTTGTATTATCTCGTTCTTGCAGGATGGTAATAATGAATTATGGAGGTCTCCTAGAACCCATGTTTTTACTGCACCAGATTGCCCCTGATGTATGGGCTGTAGGTGTTACATTGTACTGTATGATACTTGGTTATTGCCCATTTATAGGGGACTCTCTCCAAGATACCTTTGACAAGGTAGTTTGTCTTCTTAAAAGTTTGTATCTGTAAAAAGTTCAGGTGTCGTTTACTATTTCTTATTGAAAAGTTATTATGTTTGTTTCAGATAGTTGATTTTTCGTTACATATTCCTGAAGAAGTTGATCCATAAGTTAAGGATTTACTCCAAGGACTTCTTTCTAAAGGTCGGTAAAGCCGGTATCAATATTCTACTTTTTCCCCTTCTTTGGAGCCTTTTGTTCCTTTCTCATTAGCTTATTTTGCCTGCTTTCCCACACGTCATACAAAAATACCCATGGGCATACTGGCACATCATATACCCCTACAGAAGAAACACAATGAAAAGGAGCCATACCACATACTTGAAGACTGTCATTTGGACTTAAAGGATTAAAGAATAGCTTTATAACATAGACAAATAGGAAAGTGGGTATAAACAAGTGCCTTAGATTATCTCGTACCCAGGTGAAACCTGTGAGGAAACTATCTTAAGTGATGAAACATGTAGAACATATGAACCTTACATGCATTGAGCTACTTCTGCGTTCTTTATGTTGACCCAAACATGCATTGAGCTATGGATCTGGTAAACACCAACATGGCTCAGGTCTGCTTGAATTAGTATGTAAAGAATCTTTTTCTAATTAGATTGATGATAGTGCATTGCCATTGGACTCTCGCTCACCCAGTTTAAGCTCGAACTTGCTCTAGTTGACCTAACCTTTACTTAGTATAGCATCATGATCTGTACCTTATACTCATCCATCTAGTTTTGAGTTAGACACATGTATTAGCAATACATGGTAACTGGACACAACATAGAATTTTGAGAAACAGAAACATGAAACATAGATGATACATTAATGAATAAATATTTGTGACAATATTGTTTTGTACTTATTCTAGTATTAATGCAAAAATAAAATCATTAGCAAGAAAGAGAAGATGGGATTATGGCACATTTTTCTCTCTTTCCATTTTATCTGCTCTTGATGTAGCTTAATAAGTTATCCAGCTATACATTTCTTGGTTATGGCTGCTGCTTTTGTGGTTTCAGGTATTACGTTAGGGAAGTGCTTCAGAGAAATTCAAGAAGTTCATCATGAGAAATTTTCTACTACAAAAACTTTGTGCTTTTTAGGTGAATTCCAATTTCTTCCTCTCTTATGCCTTTGACACAAGCTTTGTAGTTTTAAACTTTTGTTTATATCACCCTAACCAATTTCTAGAGAAGATGAAAAAGCTCCTATTCGATAAACACATAATTGTATCACATGGTTAATGTTAAGAAAAAAAGAAATATCACGTGGTCAATGTTAAACAAATCCTGTTGAAGTAAGCAATAATCCGACAAGTTCAAAAGTTGTTACGATTAGTGAGATTGCATGTACAAATCCTTAAGATTTGGTCCCCTATGTGCCCCTTGGGCACAAGTGCTATAAACTTTGGGTAAACATCTTGAATCTGAGCGTCTTTATCCTCAAATTGTTGGCCTTTGGATTCATGTTCAGAAAATTGGCTAATAGCTGTACATATCAGTTGTCCTGATAGAATTTGCACAGTACCAATCCAAACTACATGAGAAAGTTGGTATCGACTGGAAACATATAATATTGGTCATATATTCTACTTTTCGTCAGGAGCTACTAATTTCTAACTACAAAACTGAGCAAATATTTGATCCTTTTTGACAAGAGATAAATGTTTTCTACTTGATCATTTCAACTAATGGAAATGTTATTGAGTTTCTGGGCCAATATGAAACTATGATTCCTTTGGTGATAATGACTTCGGATGACACTCATGTTCCAACATTAAAACTTTTGGAGTCAAATTCTTATTTTGGAATGAAGGCCACACAAGTGAAAGCAGGTTTCTCTCTCCCCCCTCCCTAATCTCTGATATCTTTTCTTTTATGGTGCACCGTTGATTTAGCATTAATGAGCTTTAATTAACACTTGTTCAGGAAAAAGGTTGCATGCTTAGATGACAATGGTGCACGACTTGCTTTGGACTCAAATGACAAGTATATGATTCATGTACCTTTCATATATTGGCATGCATAAAATTTAAATGATCGACTCCATATTAATTAGTATATCTCTTGGAGGTGGAATATCTTAATATAATAGTACTATTTTTGTTTACCTCGCTTGTGATTGGACAAACAAAACCTTATGGTCACGGGGATGTCTTGTGTCCTGATTTTGGTGTTTTGCCATCTTCTCAGGCAAAAAGAAGGTCGAAAGTGGGTTATGTTCCTCCAAGATACAAATGGATTGCTTTTTAAGGTTCAACCACTCGTGTTCTAACTTCACTGATTTGTTGGTGAAGATTGTTCCTGTAGGCAATGTTCTGATGTTGTTGTATGAATTGCTTTCTTTGCAGGCAATACCAGCTTCTTTAGGTGTAAGCTCAACGAAAGGATGCCATGTTAATTCTCTTGCTGTCCCCCACAAAGCAAAGGAAGCTATTGGAGGAATAACTAAGCTTACACATACTGATGGTAATCCACTAGAAACTATTTGCTTTCCTTATGCATTTACTATTCTATTAAATATTTTCTTTTTTTTCTTGTTTTCAACTTGAATTTATTCTGCTATTTACATTTTCCTGATGTTTATTTAAGTAACAAGGAACATGTTTAAATTTAGTACACCCAAGTTCTAGCATTTTTTTTCAAATAAGATCTTAAAACTGCTCCTAACAGGTGCAAAATATTAGTCTCCATTGAATATGTCCAAACCATCTCACATGATAATCTTCCTCCATTTTATCCTCAAATAGAGTTACCTCCATCTTCCCACAGATGCACATAGTTTCCATCATATCTTTTAATTTGATTTAGTGTATCCATCTCAAATTTCAGATATCAAAACTTGAACTGAACAACCGTAGCACATAAAACCTGGCAACTTACAGGCAATATTCTGTTCCATGTAGGTGAAGCACTTGCATTACAAAGACTAAAATCACTCAAATAATACCTTAACAAACAAAAAAAATCTATACAACTTTTATAAATCTTTTACCCATTCAACAAAGCAATTTTCACATAATAATTTCTTGTCAAAGAGTATACAAGTCAAAAATTGGCTTTGGTGCTAGATCTTCAAGATGTGTCATATTCTGTGCATATTTGGTTTTGGGGCAATTTTCTCCTTTATATGACAACAAAAATCTGCATTGAATATGTCATAATTTTTGTTGTTGTGGCTTCAATATGAGATAGTTCAGATCATACAATTCTTTTCATGTTATGATTTTGTTGTCATATTCATGAATGACAGAAGGAAATTATGCTCCATTAATCTTTTCCCTTGAGATGGGCTATAACATGAATTCTGTAATTTAAATGCATGCATGCATTTAGCTTTGGTTTGCTGACACTAAATATATGAACTTCCAGGTTTGTGTTGGCTGGGACTTTGGAAAAGTTGATGCCATGGAGGAGGCTCTAAAGTGCAAGTTCTCAATGTACCCTAATCTGAACTCCATGCTATGCTCAACTGCATGCTCTAAAGTTGATGTCTATATGGATTTGGTACTTTAGATGCAGTGACGATCGAAGATGGCTCTACTTACGTTGCTTTTTGATTGTGAATGGATGGAAAGAATCAATATATTTGTATTTACTATAAATTGATTTTGAATTTTAGTTGGTGATTTGAGATTCATAAGATTTGACATTATTATGGTTTCAATGAAAGTTAATACTTATAACAATTGGTGTGTTCATTGTAAAGTATTTTTTGGATTTGGATGCATTGACATTAATGTTTTAATCAAAGTTATTATTTATATAATTGTTGTGTATATTATATGCTTTGTGATTGAATGTCAAAAGGTTAAATTGATTATACAAAAGGCTGGATTTTTTTTTAAAAAAATTGAAGAGAATTTAAGGCATGCAAAATATGTCCTAATTGATGTGTAAATGATACTTTTTACGACATATAATGAATGTCATGATTGACTAATAAAGACATGCAAAGGAATGTCATAAAACAATATTAACGTCGTGCATCTGAATGCCGTGATTGTGCATTAACGACGTGTATATGTGTGTCATGAATGTGTATTAATGGCGTGCTAATACATGCCTTAATTTTCTTTTTACGGCACGCAATGAATGTCGTGAATGAGTATAGACGACGCACAAATAGAGTTTAGACGACACACAAAATATGTCGTCTAAACTACTATCTTTTTACGGCATAGGCTAATACGGCGTTCGCATGTGCGCCGTCTAAAGTGTTTTACGGCATACATTGCACGCCGTAAAAACACATTTTTCTTGTAGTGATACCATTACCTATGATGTAGCCCTTTATATTGTTACCGAAGGATACATATCCTTCCCACTTCATTGATAGTGATGCGAAAAGATTTGCGTCTCCAGTCATATGTTGCGAGCATCCACTATCAAGAATCTACTTGCTTTTAGTTGAGGAAGGAAGGTCCACCTACATCACAAGTAGATGTGACCTTTGGTACCCAAGTTCTTGTGGGTCCTGAAATATTAGTCTTCGGTACCCATGCATATTGATTAATATCAACTAATTTCCTAATTCTATACTGTGGTGAGATATGACCATGCAATCCACAGTATGTGCAAGTAGCATGGCTATTTATGTTAGGAGCAGGTTAATAGTGATGTCTATATGCAGTATGGTGATAGTTATGTGGAACAGCAGGATAGTGACTATATGTAGCAACAGGATAATAGTTATGTCTATGTGCAGTATGGTGATAGTTATGTAAAACAGTAGGATAGTGACTATGTGTAGCAGCATGATAATAGTTATGAGTAGATTGAGAATGATGTCTACGTGCATGTGGTTTACATGTTTCATAGGAATACGTGTATATATAAGCATGGTTACGTATTGCATGTGGGTGACATGTTTTACTATTATGAATGGTCTTGTGTAATGTATGTGTTTTGTGACTGTACGATTGGGTTTGAGGTTGAGCAACTTGTTTCCCCAATCTGATCTCTAATTTCTTAGAGACAGCATTCAGTTCATTGCACTTAACATTTAGACCATCAATCTTAGCAATAGAGATCTTGTGTTTGTTCTTTTCTTCAGCAAGCTCTTTGCTGAGTACTGAGATCTCACGTGTTTGCTTTTCAATAAGTGTTTCGGCATCATGTAAGCTTAATTTAAGCTTGGATACCTCATCAGTGACTTCCATGGGTGGAGTGTCTCTAATATTATTAAGTAAAGAGAAAGATTTTGAATCTCTATTTCATATCCGTTGATTTTCTCCTTGGCATGCTTATATTTACTAATGACTTTCTTGTGATCATTTAGTAAGTCATTAAAAGCATCGCCAAGTTCATCAAATGTAAAGTCATCAAGAGTTTCGCTAGTTACCTTCTCGGATGTTGCCATTAGGCAGACATTAGCAGTGTCTTGAGAAGAGTCATCTTCTTTCTCAGAATTATTGGCTTCATTTTTGTGCCAAATACTAGTGTTGGCGTACTTTTTCGAAGAAGGCTTCTTGTAGGGCTTCTCATATCTGTTACCTTTTTTGCGAAGGGACAGTCCTTTCGAACTTATCCAGTCCTTTTGCAGTTGTAGCAAGTTGGTTCTTTCTCGTCGTTTTCTTGTTGTTCCTTCTTTCTTTGATTGAAACGAAGGAACTTCTTGAAGTTGCTGACTAGAAGAGCTTGATCATCACCTTTAGAATCGTCATCGTCAGTCTCTTCAGGATCAGCCCTTCGACGATGAGCTTTTAGGGCAATCTCTTTTTCCTTTGGAGCAGGTTCGTCGAAGTCTTTGAGGTCGAGCTCGTGGCTCATCAGCTTTCCCATCAAAGTTTCCATAGACATTTTGGTGAGATCATTGCCTTCTGTAATTGTTGTTACCTTAGGGTTCCAGATCTTTGGTAACCCCCTGAGTAACTTGCAGATCTTCTCATGATTGGAATATTGTTTGCCAATAGACGACAGAGGATTGATGATGTCAAAGAACCTTGTGAACATTTGGGTGATCGTCTCATTCGACTTCATCTTAAACGCATCATATTCTTGAGTTAGATGATTGATCTTAGATTCCTTGACTTGAGTGGTTCCTTCATGCGTTACTTCCAGAAGCTTCCATACTTCGTGTGAGGTGGTGCATGTCGAGACCCAGTTAAATTCATTCCTATCTATTACACATAAAAGAGTATTAATAGCTCTAGCATCTAGACACACCTATTTCTTTTTATCGTCATAATATTTGTCGTTGGGTTTTCGATGAGATCTTCCTCGACAACTATTCTGGTGGACTTTTTGTAACCATCGACGATAATGGTCCACAGGTCAAAGTCTAGAGACTTGAGATAGAAACTCATCCTAGTTTTCCAATAGGTGTAGTTGGCTCCATCAAATAGGGGTGGCCTATGAGTGGACTGTCCCTCACCATGGTAGAAAATATAGGTTGTGTGGTTGCCATGGATCAGCTCTAGGATGTTAGTCCTTGTTAAGAGAACAGAACTTTGATACCAATTGAAGAACAGGTAGGCAACTCTAGAGGGGGTGAATAGAGTTTATAACAATAATAGCCAAATAAAAATTAAACTCTTTTCACTAATAGTAAATAATCAGAGTAGTAAATACGGAAATAAAAAGATCAAGAGAGCATACGCAAACATACTCATTTTTAACCTGGTTTTCCTCGTGGAGGACTAATCCAGGCCTGAGAACTCTAGCTCAGGATTAAATCTACTATTTGTGAAATAGTAGTTACACCCGTGCCTGTTCTTTAGAAGAGCACATCAACTTCTTACAAAGATTGCTGTAGCGATGCTTGGAATTTTTCCAGCGACTTTTTTGACTCTTGCACAAACTCCTAACTGGATAGCACTGAGCACTTTTAGGCTTAGGAAGCTTGTGGCTAGTAGATGAGAAGGTTAAGGCTTGTTTGAGGCTTATAGAGAAGAGATGAGAAGATAATTGGATGATTGAAAATGTGAGAATTCAAGGCCTATTTATACTAGTTGGGATAGACAGAATTTGACCAGAATTCTGTGTCAAGAATTCAAATTTTTGGTTGTTGGACAACTAGCATACAACAAACACTAAAAATTAGGGTCCTGTAATTTAGGGGACAGAGTTCGGCTCGAACTCTGTCTCCATGCTGACAGAAAGTTCAATGGGCCTATGTGGGCTAGTTTTGGCTTGGTGCAGCTTTTTGGGTTTGTTTGGGGATAAGGGTTAAGCCAAGAATACCCAGTGCTACTCAGTTTACATTTTGCTAGACTCAATAAATATAAAATAGTACAGATACCTAAACGAGTACGCTGTAGGAGAAAGACGACGTCCGTCATGTACTGAGTTCTGTATTGATGTGTCATATTGAATTATGACAAGTATCATATTGTCAATTTGTCAATATTTGGTTGACTGTGATTTGGGTCAACACACTAGTCATATATTATATCAAAGGGGCAAAATGCCATAGCCTTTACAAGTATACTTTAAAATTGAAGAAAACAAAAGGGGAAAGGGGCTGGTGGGCGAGCTCCCACTCAGCGACAAAACCTTCAAGGAAACCACTGGGTCAGCCGGTCATGGAGTTCCAGAATTCTTTCCGTATATGCTTACAGAGTCTGCTCACTTTGAGAATCTATTTGTGGAACTCATAGATCAGTTGATTAGAGAAGTATAGGTGTCCTTCGTATCTAAACTTGTTACGATTCTTCCAAATTACCCAGGTGATGGCGGCTGCAATAATTTGGTGTCCATGCGAGGCACTGCCCCAGGAGGCTAGGAGACCGGTGAAGCCCCCAACGTCTTGATCTGAGAGACACAAGTTACAGAACCTGGTCCATACTGCTAAGGCTAATTCCCCAGACGAGAGAATATGTTCGGTCGTTTCGGGCTGTCGCTCCGTGCAGCAGTGACATGCTCCCCAGATTAGGAAGGACCACTTCTTAGAGATGCAAGAATGCCAGAATGCCCCGATGATGGGCGATGGCATGCCTATGCTACGCACTACACGCCTGGCCGAAGCCAGAATGAAGGATTCGTGAGTAGTTAGTGTAGCCTCCCTTTCCGAAATTTTTTCAAAATATTTTCTTATTTAATTTAAAATGGTGATTTTTAGATTTTTATGAATAATTATTTTAATTAATTATTACGGTAGATGTCTTTAGCCATGATAGAGTTTTGGAGTATAAGACGACTAGGAATCGTGGCACGGATAGTGTAATGGCGTGCTTTGACTAGTGTATTAGCCCTGGTTGGGAAGGCCGAGACATAGTGACGTCCTAACTAGGAAAACCAGGCCAAGTTGCGAATTAACCCTTACCGAAGATTTTATTTATTATTTAATTATATTATTGAGTTTTAGGAAACCCGGTTGCACCGAACCTGTCCAGATTAGGCCCAAGTCAAATCCAATCCCATGTGGGCGTGTAGTGGACCAAATACGGCTTTGTAGACATGTTTTGTAAATGCAAATATTCTTGTATATATTTTTAGGAATTGGCAATTATTTTTCTAAGTAATTGTTATAGGTACCATATAAATATTTACAGGACAATTATGAGATACATGCACAATTTCTGTGAACCAAGTAACACAGGAGTATAATGTATTACTAATACTACTCGTATTATTAGGTAATTATAATTTGTATTCTTACTATTTTTATTATTATTAGTATTGAGGTATTGCTAAATAAAATTAGTTACCTTTAAGTTAGTTATTATTTAATTGTCAAATAGATTTATAGATGTATAGGTGATCATAAATGCTCTATATTAGATAAAGATAATATTGATAATTTAATTGATTTTAGGAGTATTTATTATATATAATAGAGATAGAAGTATGTGTATATAGATATATACAATATATATATTATTTTATATATATATATATATATTTTTTGCTCTATATTAGATAAAGATAATATTGATAATTTAATTGATTTTAGGAGTATTTATTATATATAATAGAGATAGAAGTATGTGTATATAGATATATACAATATATATTATTTTATATATATATATATATATATATATATATATATATATATATATATATATATATATATATATATATATATATATATATATATATATATATAAATATATATATATTATGATAAGAAAAAGAAAAGAAAACAAAACAAAACAAAAAAAATAAATGTTAAAACAACAACTGCTAAACCACCACACCCAGCCCAAACACTAGCAGAACATCCCGAGCCCAGGCCCAAGTCTAGGCCGAGGCTGCTCACTCGAAGCAGAGTCTTTCGCGAGTATATAGAACGAGAGAGGAGAACTGAAAACTCGAAACAGAAACCCTAGCCCCTAAGCCAAATATATATATATATATATATATATATATATATATATATATATATATATATATATATATATATATATATATTATGATAAGAAAAAGAAAACAAAACAAAACAAAACAAAAAAAAATAAATATTAAAACAACAACTGCTAAACCACCACACCCAGCCCAAACACTAGCAGAACATCTCGAGCCCAGGCCCAAGTCTAGGCCGAGGCTGCTCACTCGAAGCAGAGTCTTTCGCGAGTATATAGAGCGAGAGAGGAGAACTGAAAACTCGAAACAGAAACCCTAGCCCCTAAGCCACACCGCCGACCCCAACCTCAGCCCTGGGCGACCCTCCCAGCCCTGGGCGCCGCCGCGTGGGGTCGTCGGCCGGCCGGGTCCGCCGTGGACAGAGCACGCGCAGGACAGACCAACAGCAGCATCAGGTTTCAAACGCGCCACTTTACAGGTCCAGTCCTCCCCCATCGATTAATCATTTTTCCTTCCAATTGATTCTTTTGAATCACAACATATACACCCAGAAACCTTGCTAATTAGTTTGTATAGGATCAGATTCGATTCGACAGTAGATCGAATTGGAAATCGATGAAAAACTGTCCGAAATAGGACAGTTTTTGATATTAAAACACCGAATTGGAAGCCTATTTACTGTCGAGCGATCGACAGTTTTGAGAAACTATTTAAACCGAAGTTTAGACAACCTAACCGAGATAGAAACCCCATCATTAGTTGTATTTCTAATAGTTTGTACAGTAAGATAAATAGGGTTGAAAATCGGGAAAAACCTGTTTTAGAAATTATGAATTTCAATAAAACTCTCCGATACGACGTGCGTCCCGCCAATCTGGGCAACGTGGTCACGAACCGAAAGCATCGAAAGCTGCGTAACGGCTTCGTGGTCGTGTGGGCTTTGACAGAATTCAAATTGGTCGCGTGTGCGCGATGAATTTGATACGTATCCGTCGAAATTCACCGTATCGGCCCCTGTGTAAATTTCCTAATTACTTTGTGCACGCTCGTCAGATCGAGACAAAACTTGTGCCAACAGGTCCGTATCATTTTTTTGGTCATGTATGCCAAGTTTGGTCCTATTCTGAGACAGTTGAATCGTACGTCGTTTTACGGGTCCCACGATCCCACTCAACGGGCGATTTTGTGCACGGCCCGCCAGAATCCAACTTTGGACATACGATTGGGTTCATATTGGAAACTCGGACCTGTTGACATGTAGTTTGACAACTTTAGAGACCGTTGACTCTGGCACGCTTTTTGGTGTAAAGCGGGTCCAACGGCGGACATCGTTTTTGCCCAAAATTATCGTTTTGCCCCTGTGTCCAAAATTGGACTTAAGGACAGGCAATCCTAGCTAATTTGACTATTTTGAGAACATTGGTACTATTTATTTCAGCATCTGGAGACTTCTGTATGTGTTCACTGATTGTGGCTCATTGAGTGGTATGTTATTATTGGTTTCACTAGCTAAGGACCTCAGGCAAGTACACTTTCTGATTGCTTTCCGATTCATAGTAGTCTTTTTATTTCATGTTTATACATAAAGCTTGCTGCTTGTTGACACGCTCGTCACACGGAGTAGTCGGGAGGGAAAATATCTTAGTAGACATGTGGACTACCCAGAACTATCCCATGATGTCTATTCGTGAACAATAGCACCTGTACACGACATGTGCAGGTGTCGGATTTACCCCCTAGCCGTTCACATGTCGAAAAAGATATTTCAAACCACCCAGATAGATATCTTTTATTAGTTTTTCCTTGTTTTCTTCCCCACCGTGCCATGTCATCAGTTCTTTCCAGTTTTTATATCTTATATGTTATTTTCATATCTTTTTAATTCTATTGTGTTTTTGCATTATCGTCGGTTTGTGTACTTGTTCCATTTCTGACTGGAAACCAACATTTTTTAGGTTTAGCCGCGATCACTCTTAGCACTGGGAAGGCTTGGGTATGCTGAAGTCAACTTACAAATAGAAAGCAATTGTATCAATTTCATTAATTGTAAAATCTTGTATTTCCTTAAAATTATAAATGTTGTAACAAATTTAGAAATATGAATGAGCAGCACATGTTGTATTTTGAGCATTTATTTCTTGCGGGCTTGACAGTGTTCTACCGTCGACTCTGCGACGTAGGCTGGCTTGGATACGTCTCGTATCCGAAAAGCGGGTGCGGGTCATGACAAATTTTTGTGGTGGCCCATGCAGGTCAGTTTTTACAAAATATTGTGAACTCGTGATGGTACGTTAGTCGTACTATTGCGAGCCTGCGCCCATGAAATGCTCATTCATAATTAGGATTAAAATAATTTAGGAGAATGACTAGGAGTAGGAGTCCCTTGTTCAAATTGACCGTTGGGTAGTTAAGGTTATTAGATAGGCCATGCAATTTAGATAGCTTGCTAGATCCCTATAGGTACACTATACTTTTGATATGACAATGTGATCCAATGTGGATATACTATTTGCTTGGTATGTTAGACTTTCCTAGAATTAAGGCGTTAATTTTGATGAACTGTTTAATTTTTTTTTGCTGTATTAGATATAAATTTTATATCATAAGTTAGAATTGTCTATTTTAAATTCTCTTTTGCTGTAAGGAGTTAGCTTATAATTTCTGATTCTGTTATTCGTGTACGAATCTCGAGTTAGATTTTGATTCTCACAAAACTCGAACTATTTGTGCCTTCTTTCCAAAAATCTCGCGTACTTATATTTTGACTATCTTGACCAACACTGTAATTACAGCCTATTTTTTGCAAAGCTTACTCTTTTATCGAGCTTGATTCAAGACATATATTTATTGGGGACGCCCGCTAACATATTGTCTAATCAGAATCATTGTATCACGGTGTGATAAACCATGATGCATTTGGTTCGCTTTTCATTTAATTACCCTATGTGGATTGAGATATAGAGGTATCCAGGATCTCATCCACGATTGCTTTGACAATTCCTCTTGAATTATGCATTCGTCTTTTGAATCACGAAATTGTATTCAGTGACATCTCACTTGAACTCTTTAATTGTTTTGTCTTTTACCGATTAGAAAGAAGAAAGCTCGTAATTGATAGATAGATACATAGTATCCCTATGACTATGTTAGTTGTATACGCAAGTGTAGTTACCATCGGCCAGCCCTGTGACAGGAACCTTGCCTTGAGTTACTCGTTCTCCTCTCGACCTTCAAACTACTATCGGGAATTTCTAGCCATCTGAATTTGAGGAACAATCCTTGACTTGACTTATATCTACCGTATCCCGTATGCCGTGCCTTATTCTTTATTAACAAGAGTCGAGGTACAATATCTGAACTTTTGAAATTCTTCTAGCCTCATTATTCCTAAAACCCTGTCCTAACTTCTAAGGTGGGAAGACTGTAAGTCTTCTAAAAATTTTAGGATATACCAGGATTACTAAGTGATTAGAATAACTTCCATTAGGATGACGATTAGTGCCCTTGGACTCCCACTTTTTATTTAGATCATTTTGTGTCCTCGACCGTGTCATTAATATTCGGAGCACGAGTCCAGCTGTTACCTTCCAACAAATTTCACATGCAAGTTCTAGACGAGTCCACCTTCATCTAGGTATATATTTGTTCCACTCAAACGTGTCCCCTTGTACTCTATTTTTATGGTACGACTTTCAGGTAAAAAGGACTAGCTATAACCCTTCCCATAATACCGGTATACTTTTCGACTTCCACTAGAGCCTCAACCTTAACTCAATTCATTCGACCCAATATATGGTTGTGACCTACGCGAACCCCACTACGCGCATGCCATTAGTGTGCCATCCAATTGAGGCCTCATGTGCTACTTAAGCACAAAAGTCACTAAAGGAGCACTTTGAGCTTTAGTGACCTAGCCAACCAACCCGACTGGCAACTAGCTCAACCACTTGGGTAGAATCCTATTCTAAGTTACCCTAATCTAGTAGGAATAGTTTTATTATTGGGATCTTGTCTAGTCCATATAGATTGAAACCCAATGTTCATCCGACCAACTACGGATGCCCAAATAGAGAACCCATTAAGACCACAATGTTGATTTCTCAAATTTCGTTCCATTATGAAATCTTGTTCATATAGAATTTTGAGAACGAAATTTAGGTATTGCACGAGTTGCAAGCCCCTCTATGAGACGAAGAGTTCTTCGATTTAGCAAGTGATTGAACTAGAGTAACCCATCTAGCAAGTAAGTCGGTGGTTCATAAACTTTTTTTCTGTCTACATCATTGGATACCCTCTACCACTTTGGGAACTTCATAATTGCTTTCGATTATTCTTCCTCACCTTCACGTCCTTCCTATTTCGGAGCGAGAATGTTCATGCTTATAAGAGTTTACCAATATTTCTTGGCTACTTGTGTGAATTTGTTGCTTGTTAGGGTTATCTGATAGATATGAGAGGATTATAGAGGCCAAAAGCAGTAGATATCTATTTGTAGCAATTTTAGCAATTAGTTGGAAGATTACAAGTTTTAGTGACATAGCTTTGAGGGAGTAGTGTGGCCAAAGGTGGGTAGAAGTCTTGGAGGTTAGATGGCTAGGAGAAAGGTATAAACTATTTTTGAGAAGATTAAGAAAATAGTAGACTTTGATTTTTTAGGAATAATTATGAATTAGAATTTCGAGGACGAAATTATTTTTAAGGTGGATAGATTTGTAGCCTCCCTTTTCGAAATTTTTTTCGAAATATTTTCTTATTTAATTTAAAATGGTAATTTTTAGATTTTTATGAATAATTATTTTAATTAATTATTACGGTAGATGTCTTTAGCCATGGTAGAGTTTTGGAGTACAAGACGACTAGGAATCGTGGCACGGATAGTGTAATGGCGTGCTTTGACTAGTGTATTAGCCCTGGTAGGGAAGAAAGAGTCATAGTGACGTCCTAACTAGGAAAACCAGGCCAAGTTGCGACTTAACTCTTACCAAAGATTTTATTTATTATTTAATTATATTATTGAGTTTTAGGAAACCCGGTTGTACCGAACCTGTCCAGATTAGGTACCATATAAATATTTACAGGGCAATTATGAGATACATGCACAATTTTTGTGAACCAAGTAACACAGGAGTATAATGTGTTACTAATACTACTCGTATTATTAAGTAATTATAATTTGTATTCTTACTATTATTATTATTATTAGTATTGAGGTATTGCTAAATAAAATTAGTTACCTTTAAGTTAGTTATTATTTCATTGTCAAATAGATTTATAGATGTATAGGTGATCGTAAATGCTCTATATTAGATAAAGATAATATTGATAACTCAATTGATTTTAGGAGTATTTATTATATATAATAGAGATAGAAATATGTGTATATAGATATATAAAATATATATATATAGATATTATGATAAGAAAAAGAAAACAAAACAAAACAAAACAAAACAAAAACAAATGTTAAAACAACAACTGCTAAACCACCACACCCAGCCCAAACACTAGCAGAACATCCCGAGCCCAGGCCCAAGTCTAGGCCGAGGCTGCTCACTCGAAGCAGAGTCTTTCACGAGTATATAGAGCGAGAGAGGAGAATTGAAAACTCGAAACAGAAACCCTAGCCTCTAAGCCACACCGCCGACCCCAACCTCAGCCCGGGGTGACCCTCCCAGCCCTGGTCACTGCCGCATGGGGCCGTCAGCCGGCCGGGTCCGCCGTGGAAAGAGCACGCGCCGGACAGACCAATAGCAGCATCAGGTTTCAAATACGCCAATTTACAGGTCCAGTCCTCCCCCATCGATTAATTATTTTCCCTTCCAATTGATTATTTTAAATCACAACATATACACCTAGAAACCTTGCTAGATAGTTTGTATAGGATCGGATTCGATTTGACAGTAGATCGAATTGGAAATCGATGAAAAACTGTCCGAAACAGGACAGTTTTCGATATTAAAACACTGAATTGGAAGCCTATTTCCTGTCGAGTGATCGACAATTTTGACACACTATTTAAACCGAATTTTAGACAACCTAACCGAGATGGAAACCCCATCATTAGTTGTATTTCTAATAGTTTGTACAGTAAGATAAATAGGGTTGAAAATTGGGAAAAAAATGTTTTAGAAATTGTGAATTTCAATAAAACTCTCCGATACGACGTGCGTCCCGCCAATCCGGGCTACTGGTCACGAACCGAAAGCATCGAAAGCTGCGTAACGGCTTTGTGGTCGTGTGGGCTTTGACGGAATTCAAATTGGTTGCGTGTGCGTGACGAATTTGATACGTATCCATCGAAATTACCATATCGGCCCCTGTACAAATTTTCCAATTACTTTGTGCACGCTCGTCAGATCGAGACAAAACTTGTGCCAACAGGTCCGTATCGTTTTTTTGGTCCTGTATGCCAAGTTTGGTCCGATTCTGAGACAGTTGAATCGTACGTCGTTTTGCGGGCCCCACGATCCTACTCAACGGACGATTTTGTGCATGGCCGGCCGGAATCCAACTTTGGACATACGGTTGGGTTCGTATCGGAAAACCGGACCTGTTGACATGTGGTTTGACGACGTTAGAGATCGTTGACTCTGGCACGCTTTTCGGTGCAAAGCGGGTCCAACGGCGGACATCGTTTTTGCCCAATATTACCGTTTTACCCCTGTGTCCAGAATTGGACTTAAGGACAGGCAATCCTAGCTAATTTGACTATTTTGAGAACATTGGTACTGTTTATTTCAGCATCTGGAGACTTCTGCATGTGTTCACTGATTGTGGCTTATTGAATGGTATATTATTATTGGTTTCACCAGCTAAGGACCTCAGGCAAGTACACTTTCTGATTGCTTTCCGATTCATAGTAGTCTTTTCATTTCATATTTATACATATATCTTGCTGCTTGTTGACACGCTCGTCACACGGAGTAGTCGGAAGGGGAAATATCTTAGTAGACATGTGGACTACCCAGAACTATCCCATGATGTCTATTCGTGAACAATAGCACCTGAACACGACACGTGCAGATGCCGGATTTACCCCCTAGCCGTTTATATATCGAAAATGATATTTCAAACCACCTAGATAGATGTATTTTATTAGTTTTTTCTTGTTTTCTTCTCCACCGTGCCATGTCATCAGTTCTTTCCAGTTTTTATATCTTATATGTTATTTTCATGTCTTGTTAATTCTATTATGTTTTCGCATTGTCGTCGGTTTGTGTACTTGTTCCATTCCTGACTGAAAACCAACATTTTTTAGGTTTAGCCGTGATCACTATTAGCACTGGAAAGGCTTGGGTATGCTGAAGTCAACCAAGAAATAGAAAGCAATTGTATCAATTTCATTAATTGTAAAATCTTGTATTTCCTTAAAATTGTAAATATTGTAACAAATTTAGAATTGTGAATGAGCATCACATATTGTATTTTGAGCATTTATTTCTTGCGGGCTTGACAGCGTTCTACCGCCGACTCTGCGACGTAGGCTGGCTTGGACACGTCACATATCCGAAAAGCGGGTACAGATCGTGACAGTTAGGGACCATCGCAGGGAGTCGGGGTTCGAACCAATCACGAAGCCAGAGTCGGCTAAAACACCAGCAGCCTTCTCTCCGATCCAAACCCTAACCCTCTTCCAGTTCCATACCCTACCACTTTGCCACAGATCACTGATCATGCCAAAGGAGGGGCACTCGGATTGCGGGGGAGGAAGGCATCCCCGGACCACCGTTCGGAGAAGATAGATGATTCGCCCGATACCAGCTGTAAATGAATCAAAGGCTCAGCAAGCATCCGTCCTTGCTGGATGTGACGCCAAAAAGTTGAGGATCTGCTGTTGTTGGAGGCAATAGACGGGTGAGCGTGCTTGAAGTACTCGGCCTTCATGAATCGAGCCCGCAAGGAGCGATTCTTACGAAGCTTCCACCACTTTTTTATCAAGCAAGCGTCAATAACATGGGCCAATCTACAGAATCCTAGGCCGCCCTCCGCCGTGGGTCTAGCCATAGAACACCAACTGGTCCAATGATGCTTGTCCTTACCATCGCAGTACCCCCAAAAGAAGTTGGTGAAGAGATTTTCTATGGTGGTTAGGACCTTCTTAGGAGGAGAGCAAGTGGCCAGGGTATAAATCAGAATGGAAGAGAGCACATGCTGGATTAGGATCATTTTGCCGCCAGGTGATAGAATCGTATGGTGCCATCCCTCAATTTGTTTCTAATTTTGCTTACAAGCCCATCAAACAGACCTGAGCTCAATCTGTCATACGCTGGCGGTCACCCTAAGTAGGAGAAAGGGGGTACGCCACAAAGAAGGAAGTCATATTAGTGAGCATGGTTGTGTGGTCTCTATCTGCATTATGGTGAACGTAGATAACACTCTTGTTGGGGTTGATGCGCTGACTCGAGCATCTGAAGTATCTCTGTAGCGTATTGTTGACCACTTCTATGGACCCCATGCCACATGATGTGAAGATGAGAATTTTGTTGGCGTAGGCCAGGTGAGTGATGATAGGACAGCTGCTAGCGGTGTGAAAGTGCTGGAAATGAGGAGTGCTGACCATATGTTTCAGATTTCTACTCAGTGCTTCAGCAGCGATGATAAAGATGGTGGACGATAGGGGGTCTCCTTGTTTGACGCCACGACTAGAGTTGAAAAAGCCATCCACTTGGCCGTTAACGACAGTGGAGAACCATGAGTTACTGATCGATCTCCAGATGATGTCAATCTAAATCTCCAAAAATCCGAAGGCCCTAAATACCCAGATCATGAATTGCTAGTAGAGCCTGTCATACGTCTTTTTCATGTCCAGCTTAATAGCTATGTTTCCTCCCCTGGACGGGAGTTTTATGCAGCTAATCATTTCTTGAGCCAACATGATGTTGTCTAAAATGTTACAGCCTTGGACGAAACCACTTTGTTCTTCTAAGATAATCTTGGGGAGGATCCCAGTCATGTGATTAGATATGTTCTTGGAGATGATGTTGTTAGTGAAGTTGCACAGGCTGAGAGGACAAAAATCTTTGAAGGTCTCCGGGTTATCCTTCTTGGGGATCAGTATCAGGTTAGCACTGGATATGAATTTGGGGTATCTGGCTCCTTGGAAGAAGGTGATCACCGCCTCGTAAATGTCTGCCTTGATGGTGTCCCAGCAAGCTCTGAAGAAAAAACCAGTGAATCTGTCTTGTACAGGAGCGCTATGCTTATTCAGAGCCCAGACAGCCTTTGACTTCGAATACAGAGGGAAGGAGCTGAAGCTGGGTATTGTCTCTGTCATCGATCAAGTGAAGGATAGCCGTAAGAAAATCCTCGTCCTTGTCTATGGCTTCTTTAGTGAACAACTGGGTATAGAAAGCCTCTGCGGCCGATTGAATGTCCCGTTGGTCTCTGAGAGTACGACCGCTCTCGTCGATGATCTGGTGGAGGTTGAATTGTTGTCTGCGTCCCTTAACGCAAGAATGAAAGTAGCTCGAGTCCTTGTCGCCCTCAATATCCCAGGTCTGCCTGGCTTTCTGTTTCCAAAATATGTGTGTGCGTGTGTGTGTGTGTGTGTGTGTGTGTGTGTGTGTGTGTGTGTGTGTGTTAATTTATTACCTATCCTAAGTAGGTGATGATATTACCTATCTAGTAAGGTAATGGTTTACCTAATCTAAGGTATTGATATTATCTAACCTAAGGTAATGTATTATCCGTAAGGTAAGTAATACATTACCTAACCTAACTAAGGTAATGGCCATACTTATATCTAGGTATAACTTAGAGTGGATGACCTAATAGATAATGGGTAATATTATTACCTAAGTAGAGTAGGATAAGGATAGGCTATAGGGAATATACATATAGATAGGGTATCTAGGTAGGTATTTGACTTAAAATAGGTCAACTAACCTAGATTGACTTCGTTTGACTAGGGATTGACCAGGGTTGACCAGTTGACCAAAAGTCAACTGTAAGTAAAATTTGACCTAGAATGGACCTAGATTGCATATCACACACTAGAAAACCATGTTTAATACTATTAAATCCCAATTAATAATGAATATCTCATCTATAGGTCTTGTTACTCCACTTCGAGCCTCGATTTATATTTACTGCTCAGGACGACAGGCGAGTACATTCTCTGATAGTTTTCATTATTTGATTACCATTATAAATTCAAATATTTAGAAATTTTACTTATAATTATTGACACGATGGTACACGGATTGGTTTTGTCATTGGATCTTTAGTCAATATGGGATGTTACCTTAATTCATCGTAATGATATTGGATACTGCTCTCGTTGGTATTAGATAACATTGGATAATATTGGATAACACTGGAATACATTGGCTAGTATAGTATCATGGTTGTATCCATTCTATCAGTCGGGGTGGAGGAAATACTAGTTGGATATATGATAAAAAACTATCGGCAAGTAGTATAAATCATTGGCTACTAGCTACCATACACTTCACGTATGGTTGAGCTAGCCTTCCTTAGTGTAAATCATTGAATCTCCCACGCCGATCACATATCTAATTGGTATTCCAAAACACATTGTTTATTATAGTTTAATGCTCAGTTCACCAGCTAGATTGCTATATCTATGAAATGGTAGCTCTTCTTCCATTATTTGCCCGTACAGATTATAATTTTAGATTATATTGCCTGTCTCTTCCTATTATATTATTGTCATAGACATTTTTTCCTCATCGTATATAGTATTTTCTTTATCACTGCTTTATAGTTTTTGACAATTAATTGGAACTGCTATTTGGGTTGTACTTCGCTCCAATCCTGACTGGATAATATTTTTCAGATAGAGGACCGACGACCATGCCCAGGAGATTTCCTTTGGAGCCAGTACTCGCTGAGGGTGCACCTTTAGTAGTGTTTTTAGCTAGTAGCTAGGGTTACTGGACCTTGTCTCAAGTTTATGAGATTGAGATGTCATATATATTTCAGGATATGTATTATATTGACTTAGACTTCTAGATTTGTGTTGTGACTTCTTTTGCTATTCAGTTTTATCTTCTTTATCATCTATCCAGATATTGTGCTTATTCTTCCCTTAGGGCTTGTGATTGGGAAATATATTTCATATGTCATATTATTCCTTCGTACGGAGAAGACAGGTTTATATTCTATATTGTTAGATGTAAGATGTTATTTATGACCTGTACAGTATTATACCATCGACACTACAGATTAGGCTGGACATACCCACGTCCTCGTGCCCCTAAATAGGGTGCGGGTTGTGACACATTTTTGTGGTGGCCCATGTAGGTCGAGGTCGCAACTAGTACGATTTTGTAGTAGTGCTCGACTTAGAGCGCTGCTATGAGCCTGCTACTAGGATATAGGATTAGACTATATTAAGAGCTACTCAATCACAACTAGGAAAACTTTCAATCTTTTGATTACCATTTTGACCATTCATTGTAATTTTATTCAAAATTAATTGTCCTTCCTTGATAATATCTCATCTTGTGCCATATTGATTTTTTTTTGTCGATCTCTTTAGGATGTTGAAGACCAGATCGTAACGTACTGGAACTGTTACAGCAACAGAGTGGTCAGCTACTTCAGAATAACCTCCTCCAGCTACGGGAGCTGCCGCTTTGGGAGTTGCTCTTACTGTGTCAGCAGCTCCTGGGGGTGTTCCTCCACCGGTCCAAAGGATTATCCTCGTGTAGCCGGAGCCTCTTCCTTTACCTCTACTACCGACTGACGCAACACAGATGTTCGTATTGTTCTAGCAGATGATGGAGGTGCAGAGGGCTCAGGCTGAGGCATAACAGCGATAGGCTGATGTGTTGCGCCAGAGCATTGATAGTGCCCACCAGTTGGCACTTGCTGTAGTAGAGAAGGTGGCTACTGCTCCAGGTCAGGGCGCTCCCGCCTTGGAGCAACAGCAGCAGTCGAGGCAGGGTACTGATAAAGACTTCAAGAAGATGTTTCTTCGAGAGTTCAAGGGGACAGAGGGGATCCTTTATGACGATAACTGGCTAGAAGATATAGAGAGGTGTTTGTAGTTGGCTCAGATTCTGGAGGGGCTGCGAGTAGTAGCAACAGCTACTCAGATCTTCGATATCGCTCTAACTTGGTATCGCACAGACCCCCGACTAACAGTGATGGGTCTGACGTGGGATACCTTTAAGAGGCTATTCAAGGAGAAATTATTTCCTGACATGGCTCTTAGTGCACTAGAGGGCCAGTTCCACGGATTGGTACAGGAAAACTTATCAATGGATGACTATGCTGCTGAGTTCTTTCGTCTAAGCAGGTTCGCCAAGGGCATGGTTCAGGATAATAGAGAAAAGGTCTGTAAGTTCAGGAGGGGCCTGAACAGCGGGATCAGATCTCATATGTCTCGACGTCGTACGACAAAATTTGAGGATATCCTGATGGATACCCAGATTGCGGAGGAGGATTTGGGCCTCAGGCCCAAGAAAGGCAGTGATGCTATTGGTGGTACTGGCAGTAGTAGGAGACCAACGAAGCGTCGCCAGCTTCTGCATCAATCATTCCAGCCATTACAACAGCAGGTCCAAGCTCCAGCTAGGGCTTAGGTTCATCAGTTTCATGCACCGATACGAGCCCTACTACAATAAGATCAGCAGTATCCTCAGAGGGCCAGCTCCCACATGTACCTACTGTCGGAGGTCAGGCCATACTTTAGAGGTGTGTAGAAAGAGGTTGGGAGCATGTTTGCATTATGGATCAATAGAGCATCTTATAAGTGATTGTCTCTTAACCCTTCATCGTCCGGGCCAGTACCCAGATCAAGGGTAGGGAGATGGAGTTAGGCCACCTTAGCGCAGCGTCATGTCCCATACCAGCAGAGAGAGATACCCCTGCATGGCAGGGATTTTGCGTTGACGGTCGATGAGGCCGATGCTACAGGTGATGGGTTAGCATGTTTTGTTGTTCTGTTCTTTCCTTTCTTTCTTGCTCCATGATCTTTTGATCTCTTAGTACCTTATCATTGCAGTGATGGTCTTCTTGCTAGAACCAATGATAGGAATTATAATATCATGACCAGTAAGATCATAACCATGTATGTTTGTTTTCTTCCAAATGAATTTTCTGATTTAGATAGGATTTCTTGGACCATGATTGTTAGGGGCTTGACCTAGAGAAGAGTACAACCAACTTAAATTTCAAGGACAAAATTTTTCTGGGGGGTAAGATTGTCACTACTACATTTCCAGAATAGGGATATTTTTGTCATTTTATATTAATTATATAGTGGGTATTTTTTTATTAAGTAAACATCATTGTTGCAGTATTTAGTTAAGTAACCTATTTATTGGACCCTTGACTTGCGGACCTAATTAGACTAGATATGACTATTTAGACCTATATTCTAGGGTGAACACAACTTGCCACATTTAAGTCATGACTAGGTTTAGATTAAGAGTAGAAATTAACCTAACACTTAGACTAGAACAACCCCTTATAAAACCTAACTGTTCATGACAACTTGAGGGGTAGAATGGACATTTATGTAGGAACGAAATCGTAAAGCAGAATACTCTAGAGGGGGGTGAATAGAGTAGGCAGCAGAATATTGCTAATTAAAAATCTCGTTAGCAGTTAGATCACAGATATAAAAATAATCATAAAGTAAATGACAGTAATGAAAAAGTGATCAGAAGGCAAACGCAAACACCGAGATTTATACTAGTTTTTCTCTTGTGAGGACTAGTCCAGTCGGAAGAACTCTAGCTTCCAGTTGAATCCACTATTGGAAAATACCGCAAGTTTTTATATGAAGTCCTTGCAACTTCTACAGACGCGAGCTTTGATACGAAGAACTCGACCAACTTCAATTGTGAAGAGTTGTTTCTTCAATCAAGCCTCTGATTACAACCGCTCTGAAACTTCTAGACCATACCGCACTGGCAAATCGACTAAAGGATTGTAACTGGCTTAGAATTTGAAAATGTATGCTTTTGAGAACTCTTTGGAAAAAATGTAAGCTTTAGAAGAGAAGAGATTGAAAGTGAATTGGTGATTTGAAATGATCGAAATCCTTCTCTATTTATAGTTTTTTCAAAGACAGAATTCTGGCAGAATTCGGGCAAAACTCTGACAGAGCTCTTTGTAACAAACCGCAACTAAAGGGTGACCAAGTTCAAAATCAAACGTTCACATAACGTTCAACTTGGCCGAACTCTGGCCGAACTCAGGCCGAGTTCTGCTAGGGTTCTGCCAGTTGATTTTGAGAAAAATCATTTTGGCTTTTTGAAAAGTCCTTCAGAAGCTTTTAGTAAAAAGGATATTTTTCAAAACATAGGTCATTTTTAAAAGGATAGGGTGATTTTGAAAAACGATTCCGGACAGCCTATTTGCCAGTACGACTTGGTGTACAATGTATTCCCAGACTCAATAAAATAAAAAATTACATTGCTTTGACGAAAATACATTCTGAATGGCAAACAGCTTCAGTCTTGAACATCGTAGATATCCATCGTTGAGCAGTGTCCAAAACGTCGTAGGTAAACATCTGAATTGACTTACATTTATATCGAGATAGAGTTTGATCAATTATTAATTTCAGGTTTGACCATGACCAATGGGCCAACAATCTCCTCCATTTTGATAATTGACAAACCTTGCCGATATAACATCTAAGTATGAATCAATTCAAAAATGTGTAATACCAGAGAAAACAAAAATTGTTCATAACCTGTATTCATTAAGATGTTAGATCCTATTTCTCCCCCGTTGTCACTTAGCAAAATAATTGCAAAAGAGAAAGCTCCCCCGCAATAAATGCATAAGTAACAAACAGTGAAGAAATACAAGAAATATATATAAAACATTCATCGTAGGCATGGTATAAAAAATAATATAAACAACACAGGCATGGTATTTGTCATAGGCAGTTTATATGGAAGCATAAAAAGAGAGATAATGCTATAATAAAGATGAAACAAATAAAATGCTGAATAATAAACTAAGTGAAACATATGCCAAACTGAGGCATAATAAAACCATGTCTATGAAGAGTCACAGATAATAACTAAAATAAAGAGTGCTGATAATATCTTGGAATGTCGGAGCATTTCCAAGTAAATATAAGACAAAAATATCAGTCTCAATATGTAATATCTCAAAAAAATCATCCTCATCATCATCGTCATCGGCTACAGCGCCAGCATGTCCAGATGGACCAACGCCTGAAGTACCAGCTCCAGAAGTATGAGGAGTGGCACCAGAAGTACGATACCAATCGTAAGCATTCGCTGGCTGGAACAGAGAGTGGACCGCCTCATCATCAATGGGGTAGTTAGAAACAGAAGGGTCGCGAGGTAGAGAGCTAGCTGAATGACCCGTTTGCACAAATCTCAGATCAGCGAAGGAGTTGGCAATAGCCTGGAACCGAGTCACGTCATGGAACTCACGTTCCTTAGAAGTGTCAATATAGAATGACTACAGATTTGATAAGTGCTGATAAATACCCTCAAATGTCATAGGGTAGGACTGAGGAGGACCAGGTGCTGTGGGAGTAGGTATAGGAGGAGCTGGTGCAGTAGGTGGAGGAACAGTGGCAATGCTGCGACGAGAGAGTTTGAGGAACTTGGGCTCAGGGTCAAAAACATAATTGGATAAGTCAATATCGAATCTCTGAAAGATGCGTGGGATGATCATCACATAAGAGAGGTTACGATCTCTTCCACGACATCTATCCATCATCTTAATGATAGTCTTAGGGGCAGAAAAAGGAATCCCCTTAAGAATGTGATATAGAGCAGAAAGCTCAAGTGCAGTGACATCATCTTTGGAAGTAGATTTTGGAAGTAAAGTGGAATAGATGATGCGATGTAATTCGTAGTTAAACAAGTTCAAGTTATTTGCCTTGAACTTTTCAGGACGAGCACGTGCGGGCGCACAAAGCTCATTCTTGAAACTAACGAGAGTCGTACCATCGGGGAAATCGGAATCAGTAATGTCATCGAGCGGGACACCTTCGTTTGGAATACCAAGGATTTTGCTAGCGTTTCATCAATAAACTCGATATCTATCCCTCCGACACGTGTTCTCGTGGTAAAAGTGTCTAACACGAAATTACAGTAAAATAATCTAATGACATTAGTAGCTATAGAAAATTGTAAAGAAACAAAGTATTGTAACCCTAATGCCTCAAAGTAAGGACGGTGGTCGAGAAAGACAGTCCACTTGATCGGAGATCCAGTACAAATAGTACGCATAATGAAATCGGCGTACCACAATAGGGCTTGGTCGGGAGTTTTGAAGTAAAACTCGTCCGATGCACCGTCATCCGATTGGACCAAAAAAAGAGGGAATCCGTATGCGGATCCGAAGACGATGCCTCTTCACTGGCATTGGTCTTCTTCCTCTTGAAAGGATTGAATCCCTTAGGCTATCTATCCCAAAATCTAGAAACCCTAATAATTAGAAAGTATAGGAGAGAAGGAATTATACCTTCTGAGAATTGGATATGTTGTAGAGGAGGAAATTCTCCGCACGAATCCAAAGTTTGGACGAAGATATCCACGCGAATTGGAAGAACAAAGGTGGAGAAGAGCTAAGGTTTTGGGGCGCTGCTGCTGCTTGATGTAGTTTGGAAGAATGAAGAAGATGGGGGCCTCGGGTTCTGGCTGGTACATATATATACCCAGCCCGAACTCTGGCAGAATTTGGACCGAACTCTGGCCGAATTCGTCAAGGGTTGCCTGGCTATATATGTGTAAAAAAAAATAACAATGGGCCACATCTTTTTCATTAATTCGTTTCTTAATTCAGAGTTTAGTAATTTTAAATCTCAAAATAATATAACTAATATTATTTTATAAATTAATATTTTTTACTCAGCATCTGTCTCAGATTAGCTGTAGGAGTACTGTCCCAGCTAACGGAGGTTCACCGGGAAACTTTTAAGTACCGCTTCGTTTCGACCGTAGTCATGGTGACAGACATGCTCTTTTTACGCTTGTCTCGAAAACAGTTTTTGAGTATCGAATAAATTAATTAATAAAACAAAATTAATTAATATTATTGATATCTAAAATTCTAATTTTTGATGTAAATAATTGAAACAATCTTCCGCTAGAGATTTTGTGAGTATGTCAGCTAATTGATTCTGTGTGTCTATGTATACAAGGTCTATATCTCCATTTTGTTGATGATCTATAAGAAAGTGATGTCGAATCTCGATATATTTAGTACGAGAGTGACATACTGGATTCTTAGTCAAATTAATAGAACTAGTGTTGTCACAAAAAATGGGTATATGTGTAAAATGCAATCCATAGTCTTCTAAAGTTTGTTTCATCCACAAAATTTTTGCACAACAATGTCCTGTAAAAATATACTCAACCTCGGTTGTTGATAATGCAACCGAATTTTTCTTTTTACTAAACCAAGAGACTAGAGCTTTTCCTAGGAAATGACATGTGCTGCTAGTACTTTTTCTATCTACTTTGCATCCGGCAAAATCAGCATCAGAATAACCGATTAGGTCAAACGACGTGGTTTTGAAATACCAAAAGCCGACAGAAGAAGTGCCTTTAAGGTATCGAAAGATACGCTTAACTACGCACAGATGTGATTCCTTAGGATTAGCTTGAAAACGTGCACATAAGCAAACACTAAACATAATATCTAGTCGACTAGAAGTTAAATATAGCAAGCTACCGATCATACCTCGATACTTACGTATATCGACGGGTTTGCCTTATTCATCAATATAAAGCTTGGTTGAGGTCGCCATTGGAGTGCTAAGTGGCTTTGCTGCTTCCATGTCGAACTTCTTTAACAGATCCTTTGTGTACTTTGCTTGATTTATAAACGTCCCATTGTTGGTTTGTTTGATTTGTAGTCCGAGAAAGAATTTCAGCTCTCCCATCATGCTCATCTGAAACTCATTCTGCATACACTTTGAAAATTCTTGACAAAGAGATTCATCAGTAGATCCAAAAATAATATCATCTACATAGGCTTGAATCAAAAGAATATTATTATTCAAAGATTTTATAAATAATGTAGTATCAACCTTTCCCTTTGAAAAACTGTTATCAAGTAGAAAAGAACTTAGACGATCGTACTAAGCACGAGGGGCTTGTTTCAAACCGTATAAGGCTTTCTCAACTTGAAAACATATTCAGGAAATTTGAAATCAGTAAAACTGGAAGGTTGAGCTACATAAACTTCTTCTTTTATAAAACCATTTAAAAATGCGCTTTTGACATCCATTTGAAATAACTTAAAATTATGAAAACATGTAAATGCACATAACATGCGAATGGATTCTAATCTCGGAACTGGGGCATAAGTCTTATCGTAGTCGATACCTTCTTCTTGATTGTATCTTTGAGCTACGAGTCGAGCCTTATTACGAGTCATTAAACCATTCTCGTTCAATTTATTTCGGAATACCCATCGGGTGCCAATGACCGGATGATCATTGGGCTTGGAAACAAGTTCCCAGACTTGATTCCGTTCGAATTAGTTTAATTCCTCTTGCATAGCATCTAACCAAAAATTATCACTACATGCTTCATCAATATTTTTGGGTTCAAACTGCGAGACAAAAGCAACACAAGAAGCTATTTCTTTATTCGAGGAACGAGTACTTACACCCTTGGTAATCTCACCAATTACCAAGTCCTTTGGATGATTAGCCAAGAATCTCATCTCTTTTGGTGTAGTCTCAAGATTGCTAGTTTCGGCTTCTTTGCTTGGAGGTTCATCTGATGCCTGATGTGATGGTTCTGCATTTTGTGTGAAGGTTTTGTAGTAGCTGTAGTTGGTGTGATTATGTCTTCATTGTCATCATCGTCTAAGTGTTGATTTAGCTCATCAAACTTGACATTGATAGATTCTTCGATGATCATGGTTCTTTTATTGAAGACTCTGTATCTTTTGTTCTTTGCTGCATAACCTAAAAATATACCTTCATCGCCCTTTTTATCAAATTTACTCAAACTATCTTTAGTATTAAGAATAAAACATTTACAACCAAAGATCTTGAAATATAAAAAATTTGGTGTTCTATCAAACCATAGTTCATAGGGAGTCTTCTTCGATATAGGTCGAATTAGAACCCTATTGAGAATATAGCACGCTGTATTGACAGCTTCAGCCCATAAGTATCTAGGTAGACTAAACTGATTTATCATTACTCTAGCCATTTCAGATAGAGTTATGTTCTTACGTTCCACAACTCCATTTTGTTGCGGAGTCCTTGTGCAAGAGAATTCATGCAGATAACCGTGTGTGTCACAAAATTGCTTGAATTCTGTATTCTCAAATTCGCCGCCATGATCACTACGAATGCGAGTAATCATGAACCCTTTTTCATTCTGTACTTTCTTGCAAAAGGTGACTAATTCTGATAATGTATCGTTCTTGCGTACAAGAAAATAAACCCATGTATATCTAGAAAAATCATCTACAATGACAAATGCATATAACTTACCACCTAGACTAGTAATTCTACTTGGTCCAAATAAGTCCATATACAATAGTTGTAAAGGTCTAGTGGTACTTACAGCGTTCTTAGATTTGAATACGGATTTGGTAGCTTTATTCTTTTCACATTCACTACATACCGTATCCTTCTTGAAAGAAATATCCGGTAAGCCGCGTACCAACTTCTTTGTAGATAGTCTTGAAATTGTATCCATATTTGCATGACCGAGTCTCATATGCCATAGTTGACTCTCAACACTTTTGGCCATCAAACATCTACCTGCTTTGTTAGCATCTTCCAACAAATAGAAAACATATATGTTGTCTTCCCTAATACCTTCAAATATAATACTACCAGTTGAATTATCAACTATAGTACATTTATCTTTTACAAAGTTAATACCATAACCGTGATCAGCTAAATAGCTTATGCTGAGCAGATTATGTTTTAACTCGGTAACTAGACAAACATCTTTAATCACTGGATAGGGAGCCTTACCAATGTCACCGATACCGATTATGTACCCTCTTAAATTATTACCGAAGGAGACGTATCCTTCTTTATTCCTCTTCGATAGTATTACGAATAATGAAGCGTCACCGGTCATATGCCGTGAGCAACCGCTGTCGAGGATCCATTTGCTCATTGCATGTGAAGGATGTCCCACCTACAAAACAATTTGCAGATGAAACTCTTGGTACCCATTTCTTGTAGGGTCCTGACTGGTTAGTTTTTGGTATCTATGCATAAACATTTAAATCTACTAACTTTTTGATTCTACATGCAGAAGATATATGACCAATGAGGCCACAATAATGACATTGAGCATATTGAGTGTTGAAAGTAGTGTAAGGTGCATGATTGGTAGTTTTGGTTTTCTAGTATAGAAGAATGCATGCCTATTAGTCTTCTTGGGCATAGTTTTGGTAAGGTTTGGTCTGACAGTGTTGGGCATGTTCCGCTGATTCGGTAATTGACACGTGTTAGAATAGGAAGCAGCAACTTTAGGCCGTTTTCCTAAACTAATTTCCAACTTTTTAGAAGTGTCATATAATCTAGTATAGTCAGATGTGAGTGATTCTAATCTGACCTGTGCACACTGGAGACTCTTTCTCTCCTTAGATAGGTCTTCCTTTAACTAGATAATAGTTTGGTCTTTTTCTTCGGATAGCTTAACAGTCTCGTGTAACAACTTAATAGAAGAAAGCTCACCAGACTCATTTGAAGAGTTATTATCTTTAACATGATCTAGTAGGTCGGTAGGTCTTCCTATTTCACCTTTGTACTCTTTGAGTACCTTCTTAGAGGTTTCATATTTACTACGCAGTTTCCTGTAATCATTTAGCAGGTCACTGAAAGCCTCTCCAAGTTGCTCAAAGGTGAAATCATCATAAGGGTCAAATAGAGGATTAGTGATTACTTGATCGCAAGCCATCAAGCATACATTTGCACCGTCATCTGATTGTTCGTCTTTTGAGTCACTGGCTTCACTTTCATGCCATATGCTTGTATTGGCATACTTTCTTAATGTAGATTTCTTCAGATAGCCTTTGTCATATTTGCTGCTTTTCTTTGATGATGATGCTGTCGGACAGTCTTTCTTCATGTGTTCTTTCTTCTTGCATCCGTAGCAAATAGGATCTTCCTCGTTGTTGTTGTCGTTGCTGTCTTTTGTTCTCTTGTTAAATCTCATAAACTTCATAAATTTTTTTACCAGAAGAGCTTGATCTTCAGAGTCGGAGCCGCTGTCATCAGACTCGTCTTCGACAGTTCTTCTATGTTGAGCCTTGAGAGCGATCGACTGTTCTGACTTATCCCTTGGTGTAGCATCTTCAAAGTCTTGAAGTTCTAACTCGTGAGTGAGTAGCTTACCCATGAGTGTTTCCAGAGACATTGTTGAGAGGTCGTTTCCTTCAAAGATTGCTGTAGCCTTTGGAATCCAGTTCTTTGTAAGGGCTTATAGAAGTTTGCAAATCTTCTCATGGTTACTGTAATCCTTGCCTAGTAAAGACAAAGGATTTACAATATCCAAGAACCTTGTAAACATCTGAGTGACTGATTCACTTGGCTTCATTTTGAACGCCTTGTACTCCTGAGTAAGTCTGCTGATCTTTGACTCCTTGACTTGTGTTGTTCCTTCGTGGGTTACTTCGAGAAGTTTCCATACTTTGTTTGATGTTGTGCAAGTAGATACCCTGTTGAATTCTGTTCGGTCTAAAGTACAAAATAAAGCGTTAATAGCACGTGCGTCAAGACTGGCCTTTTTTCTTTTCCTCCTCTGTATATTTGTCATGGGGTTTTTCAACTAAAACACCATCAACATTAATACGAGGGGGCTTTTATAGCCATCAATAACTACAGACCATAAGTCAAAATCAAGAGATTTTAAAAAGAAACTCATATGTGTTTTCTAATAAGTGTAATTAGTGCCGTCAAACAGTAGAGATTTATTTATGGCTTGGCCTTCACTTATGAATTTCACAGTTGCCATGTGTAATGTTGTGATCTATATAAAAATTGAATATAACTGTAATTTTACCTTGCTTTATCTGTATAACCCGCTCTGATACCAATTGTAGGAACAATTGGGATCAGAATATAATACCTATAGATGGAGAGCCCTTTCTGATACCAATTGTAGGAACGGAATATGTCACGACCCGCACCCTAGAGTTAGGGCACGAGAAGTGGGTACGTCCAGCCTACGCCGCAGTGTCGGCGGTAGAACGCTGTCCTAGGTCTCATGCATCTAACAGTATAAGGCTAAACAGTTTAAACTCCCTGAATGGGGGTGACATAGCAGATACAGACTCAATCACATCTAAGGTAGAGCATGATAAGGATAGATAAAACATGAAATCCAAAAGAGGTACAAAGAGAGAAATCTAAGTGTCTAAGATACACAAATCCAAAAATATATCTCAAATCTCCAAACACAGATACAGTAATCCATAAAGTAAATACAACTCCAGACAATTGAAATAACTATCTAAACAACCTCTAATGTGTCTCCTCTAGGCTAGCAGACAATCTCCAAGCTATCTGTAAAATTTATCAACGGGTCCAGTCAGGACAGGAGCGAGTACAGTACATCTCAACAATATCATAACAGGTTAGGAAATATAAACATGCTAGAGAGTAAGATACAGGATCTGAAGAAATAACATGATGAAAAAGAGAGAGACTGTAAGTAAATAGCTACAATATATAGAGAACTATCAGTGACTAGTGATTCAGAGCACAAGATGGTTATATAAACGACACGATGTTGTACACGAGTAATCTACAGAGGTTTTATACGAGTAATCTACTGGATTGATTACATAACCACTTCTACTCTCCCGCCCCAATCAATACACAAGGATCAAGCTAAGTTATGTTATTGCACACAAAGTATAGTCGCACACGAGATCATGTGAATACATGAATATACACGATTTCACACGATTTGTACACGAATGTCACGAATACAAGGAGTACACGATGCTCACGATAAAGTACACGAATACCCGATGTATCCTCTAAGGGGATAACATCGCACAACAAGATCCATATAGTACTAATCCGTGTTTCCAACGTGTCAGCATTATGTAAAGTAATCTAAAGCAGGAAATATAATCCTAAACAAGATATGAAATGATCAGAGAATGTACTCGCCTGATATCTGAATGTCTAAGGTAAAGATACTATCCGAGGAGAGGTGTCTGTCTCCTAATTAGAACAGCACAAGTTATAAGATGTCCAGAAGGGTAATATAAAGCACTACGATGCATTCTACATGAATCTAGGTCAAACTAGGCCAAAGTCAACCCTTGGTCAACTCTGGTCAACTGTACTAGTCAAACTAGGTCATGTCCTAACCCAGCAAGTCTTACTAGGCCTAACCAAGACTATCCTAGCAAGCACACATCAATACAAGGCTATACAAGCCAACATACACCCAATTCTATATAGCATGCGATTATTCAATACTCAAATAGGCAAGAATTCACATTGGATATACACTAGGTAATCTATTACTTTAAGCTATATATGTCTACACATATATACACATGCATATATTGGTATTCAATATTAGGTCTATAATCATGGCATTTCAAATGGCTGTATAAACTTATATATTACAATACAATATGCTAACATATATATAATATACACACATAGCTAAGTTAACTATATTCATAAATACTTATTTAAGAGGCTATGTGTGTGTATGTGAACATGGCAAAGGGGCAAGTGAGGGTTAAATGGACATACATAGTGTATACATATCAAAGAGTGTCAAAGTGTAAGTGAACCAAGTGTTAAGTGTGATAGTGTCAACATAGTGTATGGGGTACATGAGGTAATATAGGATTTGTGTTAACATAGAATATTACATCTCATTAACTTGTATATTGCATACATTACATCTATTATTACATTACATTCATGCTTGCATTCATTCATCATTCATTTATTCTCTTGCACTACTATATGCACCATACATTACATACTATGGAACCTACATATTCATTACAAGCCATACTTATACATGCTTACATTAGATAGGATACTTACACCTCATACATCATTTATTTAACCATTTACTCATGCTTGCATTCTCTATTTAATTATATAATGTATATACATTAACATGGGTTAAAATCAAATATAATATTATATTACACACAAGGGACCACAAAATGCATATGCCGAATAGTAACTCCTACTAATAATCAATACTGTACCATCTAAGCATAAATTAAAATCTAGGATTAAAGTATGTTATAGATCAATGTGTTAGCTTTCCGAAACTTCAAATGGATCGCGTTTTCGTTTCCGGAAAATCCCGGAATCGCGAAAACACCGACAACACGTTTGTCTTTCGTACAGCTGACACTCAAATAATTCTCCAGAAAGTTACATAATGAATTAGGCCTATTAATACATGTTTTGGAAAGCTAACTTCAATATGCTTCTTTTAAAAAAACAGGAGATTAAACCGAGCTTTGAGCTAGAAGTTATGACATTTCTAAGTTAGGGCTGAAATTAAAAATGTAGATAAAAATCATGACGGATTCAGATAGTTTGAGCCAAAAGAATACACAATATATATCCTAATTATCCACAACAATAATGACAATAATAATATGAGGAACCACACTCACAAACTTGATTATATAATCATCATGAACCATTTATTACATATATAAATATAGATACACTCTCATTACAATATATATATATATATATATATATATATATATATATATATATATATATATATATATATATATATATATATATATATATATACACACAAATCTATATATGTAACATGAACACATCTATAAGAGATACATGAATGAAATGTAAAGTACTCAAGAACACATCTCTACATATTCAAATCTGAGATTTAATATGAATTAATTCATTTAATTAATATTTTAAATATAAAGTGTGTCCAAGTTTGGGGGTTTTTCCCATGAACACAAGACACAACAATAATACAATAGAAATTTCTAAAGGACACATAATGGACACAAGAGGACACAAAATAGGGACACAACAATGGGGGTCACTCCTATGGTTAAAACTTTCCTAAATGTAAAATGGAAAAATAAAAGAGAAGGAAATATTACCTAAAGGAGAGAAAATCCAAGGAGAAAGGCTTCTTCCTTGGAAGAGCTTGAGAGCACTTGGGGAAAAAGACTTCTCAAAAAAAAGAAATGAGATGGGAGTCCTATTAGGGCCGGCCACAATGGTTATCCCCCCCATTGAATATTACAAGTTTGTCCCTCCCTTAGTTACAAGTGTTTAAAACAATTTTGGTTAGGGTTTGGGGGTAAAAGGGTCAAAATAAAAACTCTAAATGGTTAACCTAATAATTAGGATTATGACTAATCTTTCTAACATGACTAATTAAAATGTGGGCCATGGCTAACTAATGCATGGGTCCAGCTAGAGTCTAAGTTACCCCGGATCCCCGTTACAAGTCGGATTGAGATGAAATTCGAACCCGACTCAAATAATTCCAAAACAATATCATAAATAATAAAATAATATCGAAATAATTCAAAGAGGTCAAATGCAAAATATCCTTTGGCCAGAAATGACATTAAAATATCATAATCACATGGTTAGGCTCTAGGTCAAACAGTCTCTAGGGTTTCACTAGCAAAACGTCAAAAACATAAGTCATTGATTTAAATAATTTTAAAATAATTTAAAATCACCAAAAATCATATCATGAATTAAATATCATTATTAAAATAATTATAAATACGAAATTTCGAAATTACCCTCATTTGGAAAACTGGGTGCTACAACTCTACCTACCTTAGAAAAATTTCGTCCTCGAAATTTAAGATCGATAGTACTCCTTCTAGAGCCTCTAACCTACCCAATATCTAAGGTAACACTTCCTAACACTAGAATAATAAACGGACATCTAAATAGTGTCAATCTAGGAATACCTCCAACACTGCTCTGCTGTACGGCGGTAATGGAACTTCAATAAAATATGGATTAGAACCTATATCCAAGGGACCGGACCTATTTTAAAGTGGTCTTAACTAAGGATGAAAGGAACTGATCATAGGCTATAGGTATGCTCAAACTATTATCTTCCTATTAACCATCTATTAATACATTCTATTTCCATAGGAACGATGCATTATTAAGACATATAGGCCCCTATCTCTCATAACACATTTATACTCACCAAACGACTAGTACATCCTATCAAGGCTGATACTATAATCTCTCATAAATCTCATAAGCTACATGTTTAAAGACACACATCCCCACATCAAGGACTAACCTATATATATCTACAACTAATACTAATGGGGTGACGTCCCTATTTCCCAACAATCAAGGTCTAAAAATTTTTATCTAAATCATGCAATTTGAAAGAATAGTATACAAGGTCAGGACATACCGTAGCAGCTGGAAGTCTACCATCCTATATAAAAATTGGTCATTAACAAGCAACTAAGAAATTATTAAAAGGTTACTATTCCATAAAATGGCAAAAATTGAAAATTTAGGTACAACAAATCACAAATAGATTTTTGTCTTGACACGATCTAAGTTGATTAATTTCGGGATAAAACGAGATTTGGGCAAGAAGGGAAATCAATGAAATCAAAGTATGAGCACGAGCATCCAATGATGGAGGTTCAGGTCATGATTAAATTTAATTCGACTGAGTACGAATACGAGGTTCATAGGCGATAAAAAGATTTCAAGGAGAATTGTCAAGGCTGTCGCGAATGAGACTCTAGGGTCAAGTTTAACTATGTCTCCATTCTCGTAGATTGATACATAAAAAAGTGAACCAAAGTGCAATATGTTGATCTGACCATCATGTACCGGTTCTGATTAGACAATATGTTAGTGGGTGGCCACCCAATAAAATATGTCATGACCAAGCTCGAAATAGATAAGCTTGCAAAATTAAGGCTAATTTAGCAGCACAAGATATAAGGATGGTAATGATGAAAGGAATTACATAGTCCAAGTTTCTTAACCAACGGGTCAAGTAATCAGATAAGGTACAAGGTTAAGCATCTAAGGAAACAAGCAGAACACCATCACATGTCGGGTCGAAAGAATTGAGTCAAGGCTGGATTTCTAATTGAAATAAGAAGAAATTTAGTATAATAGTTGAGGTTATAGTTTAGCCAGTTGACCAGAAAATCATATCAAGAAAATAGAGTACAAGAAGACGGGTTTTAGTGGGACATGATATACCTACACGAAGGTGAGCTCGTCTAGGTCTTGCATATAAGATTTGTTGGAGGGTAACAGCTAGTATTACATTCCGAATATCAAAGTCATGATAAGCAACGTCAAGGATCTCAATTAGAAAGTAGGAGTTCAAGAGGTGGTAATTAATGCACAAAAATAATGAAGATCGAGTTTAGTCATCTTCTTCTGATACTCTTAAGTTCATCTGGTCATCACTTGCCAATCATATCTTTACCTTACCAGTCTCCATATGAAAATTTAACCTTTACTTAAACCCTTACCATGACTACCGTAGGCAATTCCTAATTTCCAAACATCACTCTTGAAGCACAACCCTCACATTTAGGAATCAACATTAACCATTTATTTAAATTTCCAAGTTCTTTCACCTTGTCTTAAATTTGACCCAAAACCTCTAAATCCCGTTTACGAATTCCTTGAACTTGTTCAAATTGTTCTCCTCGTATTATTTAATTTAAATCTCTAGGCCTTACAAAACTTATCTTCCATCATAAAATCAACTTCCGTATTTTCTTCGACATACACCCTTGAATATTATTCTCCTAAAAATATTTCACAACAATCTCTAAACTTCCATAACTTTGTGTTCTCTCTATCCCTAGTCATTTCCTCGCAACATCTTGTTTAATATCCTTATTAAACACAATTACTTCTCTTTTCCATTACTAACCTTCTACATAGCCTCAGAGTAAAAGTTTTCCCCAGAATCAATAACCAAGATTTTCTAAGTTCTCAAAACTAGGTTGACCTCTAATATCCTCATTAGTTTTGAATACACCTATAAACTATCTCATAACCCCAAAATTTCTCTAAATGTAATTGTTTCCAGATTGGCAGTATACATCTCTTTATTCTATTCGAGACCTTTACCACATTTCTATCTCAAGTTTCCATATGGAACACTCCACATTTGATTTCCTTTTGATCATCATAAAATAACCAATTACGTCTTTTCTGAGCTACATAATTTACGTCACTTCCTTAGCCTTCCCCATGCAAAAGATACGAAGATTCAAGGGTTTCGAAGTACATCTGGTAGGGATGACAAGATATGGGTAATTAATGTAATGAGACAGAGTTTAAGATAAGAGGTAATAAGAATGCAAAGGAAATAATGGCGAGAAAGATAATGAATATGTTCCTTCTCATCGGTTCAAACGATAGGAACCCATCAAGCTTAAATTTAATAGCAAGAATGAGGGTGAATCCAAACAAGAGGAAAGGAATTCCATTGAAGTTCAAAATAAGTTTCTCAGGGGTCGTCCAGAAATCTCTCAAAGAATCCTAAGTGTGATTGAGTACCTTGGATTTGAAATATTAATCTAATACAAAATTAAATCAACAACTACAAAATTTTATCAAAATCATCAACTAATACCAGGATTCAAAGTCTACAATGAATCCACAAAATCAAATTCAATCAAGGAAAAAGGTGAATCAAAACAAGGAAAAGGAGTTTAAATCGAAATTCAAATGAGATTCTCAAGGGTCATCCCAGGAATCTCTCAAGGAATCCTAACAGTAATTGAGTATCCTCTCATCTAACATCTTAATTTAATATCTCCTAACAGGCTCGTAGTATACAACTAAGTCGTTGCGCTACTACAAAATCTCACTAATGCGAATCTCGACCTGCATGGGCCACCACTAAAACGTGTCACGACCGCACCCTAGAGTTAGGACACGAAGTGGGTATGTCTAGCCTACGCCGCAGTTCGGCAGTAGAACGCTGTCCTAGGTCTCATGCATCTAACAGTATAAGGCTAAAACATTTATTCCCCGAAAGGGTGACATAGCATAGCAGACTAAATCACATCTAAGGTAGAGCATGATAAGGATAGATAAAAATAAATCTAAAGAGGTACAACAGAGAGAAATCTAAGTGTCGAAGATACAACCAAAAATATCTCAAATCTCCAACTCAGATACAGTAATCCATAAAGTAATACAACTCCAGACAATTGAAATAACTATCTAAACAACCTCTAATGTACTCCTCTAGGCTAGCACAATCTCCAAGCTATCTGTAAAATTTATCAGCGGATCCAGTCAGGACAGGAGCGAGTACAGTACATCTCACAATATCATAACAGGTTAGGAAATATAAACATACAAGAGTAAGATACAGGATCTGAAGAAAAAACATGATGAAAAAGAGAGAGACTGTAAGTAAATAGCTACAATATATAGAGAACTATCAGTGACTAGTGATTCAGAGCACAAAGATGGTTATGTAAATGGCACGATGTTGTACACGAGTAATACAGAGGTTGTACACGGTAATCTACTGGATTGATTACATAACCACTTCTACTCCCCCGCCCCAATCAATACCAAGGATCAAGCTAAGTTATGTTTTGCACACGAAGTATAGGCACACGAGATCATGTGAATACATGAATATACGATTTCACTTTGTACACGAATGTCACGAATACAAGGAGTACACGATGCTCACGATAAAGCCACGAACATGAATACCTGTATCGCTAAGGGGCATCGCACAACAAGATCCATATAGTACTAATCCATGTTTCCAATGTGTCAGCATCATGTAAAGTAACTAAAGCAGGAAATATAATCCTAAACAAGATATAAATGATCAGAGAATGTACTTGCCTGATATCTGAATGTCCAAGGTAAAGATACTGTCCGAGGAGGTGTCTGGCTCCTAATTAGAACAGCACAAGTCACAATATGTCCAGAAGGGTAATATAAAGTACTACAATGCATTCTACATGAATCTAGGTCAAACTAGGCCAAAGTCAACCCTTGGTCACTCTGGTCAACGCACTAGTCAAACTAGGTCATGTCCTAACCCAGCAGTCTTACTAGGCCTAACCAAGACTATCCTAGCAAGCACCAATACAAGGCTATACAAGCAACATACCCACAACTCTATATATGCAATTATTCAATACTCAAATAGGCAAATTCACATTAGATATACACTAGGTAATCTAATACTTTAAGCTATATATGTCTACACATATATACACATGCATATATTGGTATTCAACATTAGGTCTATAATCATGGCATTTCAAATGGCTGTATAAACTTATATATTACAATACAATATGCTAACATATATATAATATACACACATAGCTAAGTTAACTATATTCATAATACTTATTTAAGAGGCTATGTGTGTGTATTGAACATGGCAAAGGGGCAAGTGAGGGTTAAATGGGCATACAGTGTATACATATCAAAGAGTGTCAAAGTAAGTGAACAAAGTGTCAAGTGTGATAGTTCAACATAGTGTAAGGGGTACATGAGGTAATATAGGATTTGTGTTAACATAGAATATTACATCTCATTACTTATATTGCATACATACATCTATTATTACATTACATTCATGCTTGCATTCATTCATCATTCATTTATTCTCTTGACTACTATATGCATCATACATTACATACTATGGAACCTACATATTCATTACAAGCCATACTTATACATGCTTATTAGATAGGATACTTACACCTCATACATCATTATTTAACCATTTACTCATGCTTGCATTCTCTATTTAATTACATAATGTATATACATTAACATGGGTTAAAATCAAATAGAACATTATATTACACACAAGGGTGCACAAAATGCATATGCCGAATAGTAACTCTACTAATAATCAATACTATACCATCTCAGCGTGAATTAAAATCTAGGATTAAATTATGTTATAGATCTATGTGTTAGCTTTCCGAAACTTCAAACGGATCCCGTTTTCGTTTCCGAAAACTCCCGGAATCGCGAAAGCACCGAGAACGTGTTGTCTTTCGTACAGCTGACACTCAAATAATTCTCCAGAAAGTTACAGAAAGAATTAGGCCTATTAATATGTTTTTGGAAAGCTAACTTCAATACGCTTCTTTTAAAAGAACGAAAGATTAAACCGAGCTTTGAGCTAGAAATTATGACATTTCTAAGTTAGGGCTGAAATTAAAAACGTGGATAAAAATCATGACAGATTTAGATAGTTTGAGCCAAAAGAATACACAATATATATCCTAATTATCCACAACAATAATGACAATAATAATATGAGGAACCACACTCACAAACTTGATTATATAATCATCATGAACCATTATTACATATATAAATATAGATACACTCTCATAATATATATATATAATATATATATATATATATATAATATATATATAATATATATATATAATATTTTTTTATATACACAAATCTATATTTTTTTATATACACAAATGTATATGTAACATGAACACATCTATAAGAGATACATGAATGAAATGTAAAGTACTCAAGAACACATCTCTACATATTCAAATCTTAGATTTAATATGAATTAATTCATTTAATCAATATTTTAAATATAAAGTGTGTCCAAGTTTGGGGGTTTTTCCCATGAACACAAGACACAACAATAATACAATAGAAATCCCTAAAGGACACATAATGGACACAAGAGGACACAAATAGGGACACAACAATGGGGGTCATTCCTATGGTTAAAACTTTCCTAAATGCAAAATGGAGAAATAAAAGAGAAGAAAATATTACCTAAAGGAGAGAAAATCCAAGGAGAAAGGCTTTTCCTTAGGAGAGCTTGAGAGCACTTGGGGAAGAAGACTTCTCAAAAAAAGAAATGAGATGGGAGTCCTATTAGGGCCGGCCACAATGGTTATCCCCCCATTGAATATTACAAGTTTGCCCCTCCCTTAGTTACAAGTGTTTAAAAAATTTGGTTAGGGTGTGGGGGTAAAAGGGTCAAAATAAAAACTCTAAATGGTTAACCTAATAATTAGGATTATAACTAATCTTTCTAACATGACTAATTAAAATGTGGGCCATGGCTAACTAATGCATGGGTCCAACTAGAGTCTAAGTTACCCGGGTCCCCGTTACAAGTCGGATTGAGATGAAATTCGAACCCGACTCAAATAATCCCAAAACATATCATAAATAATAAAATTATCAAAATAATTCAAAGAGGTCAAATGCAAAATCCTTAGGCCAGAAATGACATTAAAATCATAATCACATGGTTAGGCTCTAGGTCAAATAGTCTCTAGGGTTTCACTAGCAAAACGTCAAAACCACAAGTCATTGATTTAAATAATTTTAAAATGATTTAAAATCACCAAAAATCATATCATGAATTAAATATCATTATTAAAATAATTATAAACATGAAATTTCGAAATTACTCTCATTTGGAAAACTGGATGCTACAAAATCGTAAAGCAGAATACTCTAGAGGGGGTGAATAGAGTAGGCAGCGGAATATTGCTAATTAAAAATCTCGTTTGCAGTTAGATCACAGATATAAAAATAATCACAAAGTAAATGACAGTAATAAAAAAGTGATCAGAAGGCAAACGCAAATACCAAAATTTATACTGGTTTCCCTCTTGTGAGGACTAGTCCAGTCAGAAGAACTCTAGCTTCCAGTTGAATCCACTATTGAAAATACCGCAAGTTTTCATACGAAGTCCTTGCAACTTTTATAGACGCGAGCTTTGATACGAAGAACCGACCAACTTCAATTGTGAAGAGTTGTTTCTTCAATCAAGCCTCTGATTACAACCGCTCTGAAACTTCTAGACCGTACCGTCCTGGCAAAACGACTAGAGGATTGTAACTGGCTTGGGATTTGAAAATGTAAGCTTTTGAGAACTCTTTGGAGAAAATATAAGCTTTAGAAGAGAAGAGATTGAAAGAATTGGTGATTTAAAATGATCAAAATCCTTCTCTATTTAAGTTTTTCCAAAGACAGCATTCTGACAGAATTCGGGCAGAACTCTGACAGAGCTCTTTGTTACAAACCGCAACTGAAGGATGACCAAGTTCAAAATTAAACGTTCACATAACGTTCAACTTGGCCGAATTCCGACCGAACTCTGGCCGAGTTCTGCTAGGGTTCTGCCAGTTGATTTTAAGAAAAATTATTTTAGCTTTTTGAAAAGTCCTTCGGAAGCTTTTAGTAAAAAGGATGTTTTTCAAAACATAGGTCATTTTTAAAAGGATAGGGTGATTTTGAAAAACGATTCCGGACAGCCTATTTGCCAGTACGACTTGGTGTACAATGTATTCTTAGACTCAATAAAATGAAAAATTATATTGCTTTGACGGAAATACATTCTGAATGGCAAACAGCTTCAGTCTTGAACATCATAGATATCCATCGTTGAGCAGTATCCAAAATGTCGTAGGTAAACATCTGAATTGACTTGCATTTATATCGAGACAGAGTTTGATCAATTATTAAAATCAGGTTTGACCATGACCAATGGGCCAATAATTTCAAAGAGGGTTTTAAGGCACCCTTCATGGATGATCATTAAAGGGGTTTCCTCCTTCTTCTTTATTTCATTTAGAGCCTCCATAAACCCTAGAGAGAGCCTCTTCAAGCCCCCTTCCATTCCTTTCATTCCCACCATTAAAACTCCTCCAAATTCTTCCAAAACCTTCTAAATCTTTATTCTACAAGGCTAGAAGCTTGGAGACCAAGGAGCTCGTGAGAAAGAGTCTAAAGAATAGAGAGATTGTGTCAAACTTGATACAAGAGCATCCCTAGAAGGTTTTATTGGGTAAACAACCATCCAATAGGTAAAACTCATATTATTTCGATAGTTTGTGCTCCATCTTCATGCAAGACACAAGTAGGAATACTCACATTGGCTACGGGTACCCATGGGGAGAAGATCAAGGCTCAAATCTTCATTTTGGTAGATTTTAATTAAGGTTTTTGTGTCATCCTTTCCGAGGAGATCACACCAAGTGTTTGCCAAAATGATAAATAAACTATTTTTTTGACTTGATTTCAGTTTTGGTACCAATGGTTGGCTTGGTTTTTCATTTGATAGGCATCCTAAGTAATTTCCTAGGTTACCTCACTAATGTATACATATATATGAGTTATATATAAGTTATATTATGTATGCATATATATGGATGTATATTGCATATGTTTTGTTTGGGGTATGCACTGTCACGAGAAGTATGGGTCTGAACTGAGCCCTATTCAGTAAAGGATTAGGGAGTGAGTATCTTGATTAGAGTAGTGTGAGTGAGTCTAGTGTTCAGTGAGAGGGTACCTTGTGTTTGAGAGTGAGAGTGAGTGATGGTGCTTTGTATATGTACAATAAAATAATATACATGTGGTTACTACCAGTTATGTATTCGAGAGTGAGTATCAGTTATTTGGGGCTTATGTGCACTGTGGCAGAGATGGGACAATGCCTAGTTGACTGTAGGATAAAGGGGTCCCTGCAGATAGCCGCTAAGAGTGGGGTCAGGCAAGGGCCAAAGGCCACATTGGTTTCCTATCATGTGTATCAGTTTATGGACTGATTTGAGCCTTCAATCGAGCAGATGGGTCTGCTGTAGGTAGCAGATGGGGCTTGGACATTTGGCTAATTGGCTAGTTCCACACTGGCCTTAGGCAATGAGCCAAGTGTCAGTTTTTGGGGGGAGGTCTGATGTGTCATTAACAGGAAGGAATTAGGAAGATTTTAGTGAGTGTATCACTGTGATACAGTTTATGTATCAGTGAGTGTATGTGGGGTACACTAATTCGAATGCCAAGTATTGGTGTCACATAAGTGTGAGTGAAGGAAGTGAAGTATCAATGTGTGTATCTGAGGTCAATGTCAATTAGAGGATATATAGGAATTGATAGTGTGTCAGAGAGTATTTCCTTATGTGAGAGTCTAGAGTATTTTAGAGTGTGTGTCTAAGTGTTCAATTGACTGTGAACGAGTGTCAAATGCATTTGTGACCTAGAAAGAGTCAGTGTTGTGTCAAGTCTAGTGTTCAGTCAGTGAGGAAAAAGGCATTTGGAGCTCGGGTTAGGTAGTGTGCCCTGGTATTTGGCCCTGGCCCAATAGTCTGGAGTGGCCATAGGCCTTCAGGCCATGTGAGCCCACTGTCCTTGACAGTGAGCAGGGTAATGGTGTTCAGTTGAAGGAATTTTTAGGTTATTTGGCCAGTGCTTTGGGCAGGGTGCTTCAGTAGCAGAGGATCCCTCCATTTTTCCCCTGTCTTGGTCGAGCACATTGGCCATTAGGCCAGTATTTTGGCTTGGCCATGGGCTAATGTGTGGTCATGATCTGGTTATGGATTTTGGAATTGGCCAAGTACTGCAGGTCGAGAAGTTCAGAGTCTTAAGGTATCAGTGGGTGCACTATTTCGAGTCACAAATATTAATGCTTTGTGAATGTGAAGTAAATAGTGTAATAGTATTTGGTTTAAGATATCAAGTAGTGTCAGTGAGCAGTGTGGGTTTAGTGTCTCATGTGGTTTGTTAGTGTATGAGTGTCCTAGTGTCTAAGGAGTTGGATTGAACCCATGGGTAAGCAAGTAGTGCATCAGTATAGTTTTCTAATAAGTAAGGGTATATGTCAGTAGAGATTTTTGGGGAGGGGTAAAAGTTTAAGCAGTTGGTATTAGTTAGGATACATGGGAATAGGTGAGCAGCAGTAATTGGCATTGCCTTGGTAGCGTACTTAGCAACAGCAGCAACATGGCTTGCTTGTATTGCAGCAGCTTGTATTGCTTGCAATGCAGTGCAGCTGTACACTTGTATCAACTACATTTGCAGCAGTAAGCTGCTCTGGTAGCATGCTTGGCTGCTACACTTGGCAGCAGGGAATCCGGCCCTTGTTGGGCAGTATAGGCCATGAACACTTGGCCAATTGGCCAATGTTCCTATCTTAAGTGTGTGTCACACCCGTACCCAGTGTAGGGGCACGAGAAGTGGGTACGTCTAGCCTACGTTGCAGTGTCGGCGGTAGAATGCTATCCTAGGTCACGTGCATCTAATATAGTATAATTGTACCTGTATAAGATATACTCTCCAATCGAAGGATAATATAGAAGGTACAACTCAATCACAATTCTAAGATAAAAAACACATATGATAGATATAAAATCTCAAATGAAGATACAAACAGAAGGAAATAAGTCTAAGTGTGTACATTGCAAAAGTCTTAACATCCATAAATAATACAACTCAGAAGTCTAACACAAATAACATAATGTAAGCCTAACAGTCTAGTCTAGGTAAAAATGGTAACAATCTCAACGCAAGCTAGATCCTGCCGAGGGTCCAGGTCACATGTGTCGTCTAAGCCGGCTCCCTAATAGATAGGACAGAACTCCTCCTCATCCTCTGTAATATTTGCAACAGGTCCAGTCAGGACAGGAACGAGCATATCTCTAAAACAGTTCATATCATGGCAGAAAATGTAAAAGAAGCAATAGAATATGATACATGAAAAACTGTAAGAAATGTACATGAAAGATAAGAGCGATATCTGTAAACTGGAAATATCTATATGGTAAGTAAGACTTTAAGTGACTAAGTGATTTAGAGCACAAGATGGTTATGTAAACGGCTTGAATTTGCACATGAATAAGCTACGGAGTTGCACATGAATACCTACTTTGAATTGATCACATAACCACTTCTACTCCCCCTACCCCAATTATTACACAAGGATCTAGTCAAGTTACATTATGCACATGAAAGTTTATACATGAAGCTCATGTGAACATGAGAGCACATGAGTTTACATGAATAGTGTGAGCACAAGTAGTACATGATATTCGTGAAAAGCACATGACATAAGTACCCGATGCACCCGAGGAGGATATCATCTCATAAAAGGATCTATATAGTACCAATCCGTGATAACAATATGACAGTATCAAGTAAAGTAGTCTAGAGCAAGAATATAGGTCCTAGCAAGTACGAAATGATCAGAGAATGTACTCGCCTGATATCCTGAACGTCTGATGAGAATAGATGTCCGTAAGAAGTAACTGAGTCCTATTTAAGCAACACATGTTATAATGTATCCAAGATGTCATAAATGAAGTTTATAATACATTCTACATGATTCTAGGTCATTCTAGGTCAAAGTCAACTCTTGGTCAACTCTAGTCAATAATCTAGTCAAACTTGGCCAACTAGTCTAGGGTTTAGTCAAACTCAAAGTCTACAAGTCATATTAGGCCCATCTAGTCAATTTCTAGGTTAAAGTATAGGTTACCTCACGATACTAGGATACCTTAGGATACCACGGTATTATAGCCTAGTCTACAAAGCCTATAGGTAAATACCATATATAATATACCATATATATACACTATACCTAGATAACATATACATACATTATATATATATCACATACATATATATATATATAAAGGAAAGGGAAAGATAAAGTTATGAGAATGTGTGTGTTGTGTGGTGTGTGTGTGTGTGTGTGTACTTGTGAACATTCAAGTGTGGGTGTATATAGTGTGAACATATTAGTGTGGGTTAAGCAAGGGGTTATGGGTTGCATACATATGTATATGCATACATATATAAAGAAGGAAAGGGGTTCATTCAAGGTACAAGGGTGTGTGTGTATGAGAGTGTGTAGTAATAGGGTGGAGGGTTAACGGTAAAATCAAAACAGAAACACCCTAACACACTGAATCATAACAGTATATAATATATATATATATATAATATATATATATATATATATATATATATATAATATATATATATATATATATATATATATATATATATATATATATATATATAAAACACACACATGTATTCATAGATACCTAGGTACATATATATCTATATATATAACCAACTTATCATACAAACCTAAACATGCACATAAAGACATAACTAAAATTATCAACAAACTTATATATAACATGTATCACAAACCCTAAGTTCAGGGAATTGGCAAAACCTCAACTCAAGTATCAGCACAAAACAAAGCCAAGTATCAGCCAACAAACTGAGTATCAGCCACACATGAACAAACCCAAGAACAACCCTATTTCGAATCCAACAACAAGTGTAAACTGGGAATATGATGGAGGAAAAGTGTGTGAATACTGTGTCACAAAGGGGGTGTCGTTCGTGTCCATACAATGTCAAGATTGTGTCCAATAAGTGTCAAAACCAAGTATCAGAAAACTGTGCACAACAAGGCTCGTGCATGCATGTCGAGCCACTTAGGACTCGCTGTGTCCAATAAGAAGTCTCGTGCTCGTGTCAGCAGCTAGGGTAGGTATAGGGATACATGTCCAAGTGTCTGTTAGGTGTCCAGGATGTGTCGAGTCCAAGAATGAACACCGTATCAGTGGATCGAACTCGCGCGCTCACAGTTAGAGCAAAACCCATGCGAGTGCGATTTCTCCTCCGATAAGAATCCATTTCTCGTGAAACTTTGTGAGCACGTTGACCGAGGTTGCCCCCACATGTCCACCAAGTTTCACGTATCCACGTGTCTATCCAACGAGTACGAGACTCGTGGCAGCAGGACACGCACCACAGTGTCGTACGGGCATCCCCGTATCCAAATGCGACACGAAAACGTATCAAATCCTGCTCAGTCCTAAGGAAACAAAATCTACACACATAGGGCTACAATTTCATGAAATTAGTTTTGTAAAATAGTAAAATCAATTCCTAAGAGGCATTTCACCGAACACTTACTACACTCCGACACGCCTCCGATACGCGTACCAAATGGACACGATTCAGAGCCAAACTCTGCCAATAGCTAGGGGGACCCTAAATGCTAGAGAGAAATTAGGAATTGAAAGGGTTTAGGTAGCATTACCTATTGAAAGTTGGAATCTCAATGAAATAGCCCTTCCAAAGCTTCAACACCAAAATCCTATGGTCCAATGCCTCTAATCCTTGCTAGATAGCCCTTAGAGACTTCTTCTTCACAAGAGGGATGCAATAAAACTGATTTGATCTAATTTGGAGGTAATTTGAAGAAATGGGGCAAATTTAATGAAGAACACAAACTAGGGTTAGGATTTGCTACAAAAGGCAAGGGGGTTACATGATGACTTAAATAGGGGGGTAGAGGCTCTCTTGGCTGGCCATATGAGGTGGGCTAGGGTTTGTCTAAGTTACAAAGGCCCATTACCTTTTCCTATGATGTAAAACAAGCCTTTTGAGCTAAAGGTCCAAACTAGCTCCTTAATTCAATTCTCCAAATGGTCTTTAAGTCATTCCTAGCAAGATTAGAGTCTAAATACTAACTCAAACTAGTTAGCTAGGTCTCCATGGTCATGGTTAGTCTCTAGGCTAAGTTGTTCTAAGGTCACACTAGCAAAAGCCAAAATTATAATACACTAAATTAAATATTATAAAATAATAAAAATTTATAATTACCAAAATACCCTTATTCTAGAAAGTGGTAATGACAAATCTACCCTCCTTAAAATAATTTCTTTCATGAAATTGAAGACAAAACTGAACTGATGAGAAGGATTGAAAATCATACCTCAAGGCTGAAAAAGATAAGGGTATCGCTCGTGCATCTCCTTCTCCCTCTCCCAGGTAGACTCACCTGAAGAGTGATACCTACATAAGACGCGAACCAAGGTATTGTCTGGTTTCTCACACCTTCTTCCGTCGATCCAGAATCTCCACAGGCTGTTCTGGATAACTAATAGTAGGGCCTATCTCGATCTCGGAATGATCGAGTACATGGCTGGGATCCGCCACGTACCGTCTCAATTGCGACACGTGAAATACGTTGTGAACTCCCTCTGGTACAGGTGGCAAGTCTAGCCTGTAAGCCACATCACCGACTCTTTCGCTGGTAACGAAAGGTCCGATGAAATATGGACTAAGCTTTCCACCTCCACCAAAGCCTATAGTACCACGTGTCAAAGATATTCTCAGGAACACCAGATCTCCAACCTAGCACAAACATGATCTTAAACTTAGCTATAACAATCACATGATCAAACAAACTCACAAAATCAAACAAAACTAATCCTAAATCTAAGCTGTACCTTAAACTCCAAAGGTCTCCGATGGCTATTGGCCTAATGTCGATGTCTGTCATGTGCCACGCAAAGTCGATCACTGATGAGCTTCACCTTCTCGGCTGCATCCACAACCATCTCAGGTCCCAATAAAGCTCGCTCTCCAACGTCATCCCAAGACAAGGGAGTACAACATATGTGCCTGTACAATGCCTCGAATGGTAATCTCAATGCTGGCCTGGAAGCTGTTGTTGTATGCAAACTCTACCAAGTTCAAATATTCCTCCCAAGAGCCTCCAAAGTCCAAAAAAACAAGTCTGTAACATGTTCTCGAGAGTCTAAATAGTCCTCTCTGACTGCCCTTCTGTCTGAGGGTGGTAAGCAGTACAAACTTGAGCTGATGTCCAAATTAGTATACAACTCCGTCAGAAATAGGAAGTAAAGTGACTATCCCGATTCGAGACAACTCATGGGAACTCCATGCAGCCTGAAATCTGACGCACGTACATCTCTGCTAGCTTCTCCATAGACAAACCCACTTTGAATGGCAAGAAGTGGGCTGATTTGATCAACCTATCTACGATGACCCAAATTGCATCTTTTCCTCCTGGTGTACGCGGTAATCCTAAAACGAAGTCCGTCGTGATATGCTCCCACTTTCACTCCAAAATATGCAATAGCTTTAACAGTCCACCTGACCTCTACCTCTCTGCCTACCTTCTGGCAGACCAAACATCTGGCTATGAAGCGTTCTACCTCCCGCTTCATCCATACCACCAGACATGCTCCTTCAGATTTCTATACATCTTGTTGGCACCTGGATGCATAGAATACTGATAACGGTGAGTCTCCTCCATAACCTGCTTCCGAAGGTCTCTACTGGGCATACACAATCTGGAATCATACCTCAATGTGCCATCCTCTGCAATGACAAACTCCTCAACAAGTCCTGCTCGAACCTGCTCTCGGATATACAACAGAGTGACATCGTTGAACTGAGTCGACTTGATCCTCTCAATCAAGTCCGACTGAATCTGCAGTTCCTACATCTGCATCTCAACTCCCGGCACCATCACCTCGATCTCCAGGCTCTCTAGATCTGCTAATAAGTGACGGTTTACCGTCAAACACATGGCTAACGGATATCTGCTCAAAGCGTCGGCAACCATGTTGGACTTCCCTAGATGATACTGTAATGTAATGTCAAAATCTTTCATCAACTCCAACCATCTCCGTTGCCTCATATTGTGCTCTTTCTGGATAAACACTACTTCAAGCTCTTGTGGTCTGTGAAGATCTCCATTCGCTCTCCATATAATAGTGTTTCTACAACTTCAGAGCAAAGATAACTGCCGATATATCCAAGTCATGGGTAGGATAGTTCTTCTCATACGGACGTAACTGCCTAGAAGCATAGGCAATTACCTTCCCATGCTAATGCAAGACACAACCCAAACCCTTCCCAGAGGCATCAGTATAGATAGTGAATCCGCCTGATCCTGATGGCAACATCAGAATTAGAGATGTCGTCAACCACTTCCTCAATTTTATCGAAAGTGACCTGACACTCCTCTGACCAGATAAACTCTGCGTCCTTCCGGGTCAGCCTAGCCACGGCTCTACAACCTGGGAAAAATCCTGAACGAACCTCCTGTAGTAGCCTACCAATCCCAGAAAGCTCCTGATCTCCGCAACTGAACTCTGGACTGTCCACGTCTCTAATGCCGTGATCTTCCTCGGGTCAACTGAGATCCCATCTTCAGTCACAACATACCTCGGAACTCAACTCGATCCAGGAAGAACTCATACTTTGAGAGCTTGCCATAAAGCTCCTCCTTCTTAAAAGTCTCCAGAACTACTCTCAAATGCTCTTCATGCTCCTCTGGGGTCTTCGAGTACACCAGGATGTCGTCGATGAACACCACCATAAACTTGTCTAAGAACTGGTGGAACACTTTGTTCATCAGTTTCATGAATATCGTCTGGGCATAGTTAATCCAAACGGTATCACCATAAACTCAAACTAGCCATACCGCGTCCTGATGTTGTCTTCGGGATATCCTCCTTATTCACCTTTACCTGATGGTAACCTGACCTAAAATCAATTTTAGAAAATACCCTCACTCCGCTTAACTGATCGAAGAGATCATCGATCCTCGACAGCGAGTATTTGTCTTGATCGTGAGGTTGTTGAGAGCTCTGTAGTTGATACACATCCGTACCGACCCATCCTTCTTCGGCACAAAAAGCATCGGTGCACCCCATGGTGAAAAACTCGATCGAATGAAGCCTTTGTCCTGTAACTCATCTACTTGCTTCTCTAACTCCACCAGCTCATTGTTGTTCACCCTATAGATGTACTGGGATATCGACTCTGCACCGGGCACCAAGTCCACATCTCTGTTTGGTGGTAGTCCTGGCAAGTCCTCCGAAAAGACTTCTATGAACTCTGCTATCAATGGATGTGGCACCGTCTGCTCCTCTACTGAAACTTCGCAGTAGACTCCGCTGCTCTGCTCTACCTCCCGTCTGGCTAACTCGAACTCTAGCTCCCCTGGCACTCTGAATAGAACTCTATCTCCACGAAAATCTATGCTGGCGTGATGTCTGCTCAACCAATCCATACCAAGTATAATATTGTAGTTCGGTAGTGGCATTACGAGTAAACTCGCATCCAGCTCTCGTCCTTCCAAAATAACCCTATGATCCTTGCAAATATTACTGACTAGGAAAATACCACCCCAGTCGTGACCTTGCAAGCCCTAGGCAACAATTTAGAAGCAAGATGGTGGCTAATAGCAAAGATACAGGCACAAAGCTTTGGAAGCACCCGAATCAAACAATGTAAATACGAGAATGGAGTCGAGATGAACAGAACCTACGATCAGATCTCCCACTACCTCTGCATCCTCAACCGCCATGGCGAAAGCTCAACCCTGCATAGAACTTTGTCCTCAAAGTTCATATTACTTAGATGGTTAGGGACCCTGTTGTGTTGTAGTTTTATAGTATTTACATTTGCAGTTATAATGGCATGTTCTTTGTGTATCTTGTTACGTCCCTCTGAGGACCTAGTGATTTCTCCAGGTGTGTTTTGTGACTTCCTGCAGGTGCTCTAGACAAGGCTATGTCTTTCTTCCTTCCCTCGTGATGATTGCTCTTGGGCTCGTCAATTGCTTCACTTGACCAAATTATTTATTTGTATATTTCTTTCTTATGTAAACTTGTTGGTAGTGGATATGGCTCTGCCTAACGTTTGTACAAATGACTATTTGATTATATCATTAAAACTTTATATTTATGGATGAGGTTTAGTTTGAGCATGGTTTTCTATATTTTACAGCTTATGTATACATACGAGCCTTTCATTTACTCGTATGTACACAGCTGGCATGATACGTATCTAGTCCTAAGTATTTTAGGACAGGGGCGTTACAGCTACATTTTGGATTCATACCTATCGCAGAACTGATAGAATGCATGGCTTGCGAATTGTGGACCATTGTCGTGGACGATCCTTCGAGGTAGGCCGAAGCGGTAGATAACGTGACGTTTTATAAAATTGACACCTTCACTTCGGTGAGTGGTATAGCTTCCGCCCATTTGGAAAAGTAATCGATTATGGCTAGGATGACCGATGTCCTCTGGAAGATGGCGGGCTGATTGGGCCTATGACATCCATGCCCCAGGCTTCAAAAGGCCAAGATGCTGCCGTCGGGTGTAGAAACTCCGAAGGTTGATGAATGAAATTGGCATAGAACTGACAAGCCCTACACTTCTTTGCGTATTCAACAACATCTGCTATCATCGTGGACCAATAATAACCCATTCGCTTGAGGCAATCTTATAATTTGGGGTCTGGTTGATGTGCACCACAAACTCTGTCGTGAGCCTCCTGGAGTGCATGTTTGGCTTCTGTGTCTGATAAACATCGTAACAGTAGCCCGTCATAAGAGTGTCGGTACAGCATTTTGGTAGCTGTATCATAGTAAAATCTAAGGGATCGCCTTTGGACAGATACTGCTTTTTTTGGGTCCTCAGGGAGGATTCCATAGACAGCGTAGTCTATGAAAGAAAATCTTCAGTCTTTAACATCGACGTTTGTTTCTGTTGTGTAATTGTGATGAATATACAAGGCATCTTTCATACAGAACAGTTTTCGACCAGACACTGTGATCCATTGCTGAGTATTGGTAGGGACGATCAAGGAAGTAGCGAGTTCGACTAGAGCATCTGCTTCTATATTATGTAGTCGAGGCACGTGCTTGATGAAGAATCCAGAGAAATTAGACGCCAACTAGATTATCGCTTTGTGATAGGGGATGAGATCTTCGTGACGAACTTCATAATCCCCTCGGACCTGACTAACTATTAGCTTGGAATCGCCATAAGATTTTAGATAGTCAACTCCCAGTTATTTTGCCAGTTGTAGGCCGATCAATAGGACATTATATTCAGCCACGTTGTTGGTGTAGGGTTCCACAAGAGAATATGCACAATGTATAACCATATGGTCAGGTGACACGAGTACGACGCCTACTCCGGCCACGATATTTCCTTTAGGTCCTGTCTTGATGCACCGTCTAAGAACATTCGCCAAATGGGGATTTCTTCAGTTGCGGTGTTAGACTCCACTACTTCATCGGGGATTTCATCGTAGAGTTTGGAAGATTCCGGCACCGGATGAGCTGCTAGGAAATAAGCTAACGCTTGGCCTTTTACTGCTTTCTGAGGAACGAATAACATATGGTACGGAGTCAACAGCATTGTCCATGTAGCTAAACGAGAATTGAGAAAACCCGTCTGATAGGCAGCATCGACGAGCACGGGCGCGGCCTGCGGCGGCGCGCAAAAAATGACAAGCTCCTTAAGCACTTTGGTCCCCCGGAATCATCTCCACAATAAAACTGCAAATCTATTATAGGAGAGAATGTTGTGAGGGGGGATGTTCGTCGCGTGCGCGTCTGGAGCGGCGCACGGTGCGTCGAACGGCTGCGTGCTCGCGGCCATTTAGCGAGCGCGTGCTTATAAATTTTGCTTGTACGACAATTCATGGCATTTTCTGTCGCATGACAGTTTATGCCTACGGCGTAGGCCTGACAAGGCCTATCGGCCGCACGGGACAGAGGAATACAAGCATTGCTGCAGTTTCTGTGCACACGATGAATTTTTGTGCATGATGTGGGCCTGACAGCCCCTATCGGCCGTACGGAATAGAGAAATGCAAGCGTTGCAATAATTTCTGTGCATATGAATAATTTTTGTGCCTGGCATAGGCCTAACAGGCCCTATCGGTCACACGGGATCGAGTAACCCAAAATTTTTGACATTTACTGCACATGCAACCAGTGTCCGTGCACGGGGTGGGCCTGACATAGCCTATCGGCCACACGGGACACAAAAATACAAGCATTGTAGCAGTTTCTGCGCATACGAAGAATTTTCGTGCACTGCGTGGGCCTGACAGGCCCTATCGGTCGCACGGGATGCAGAAACTCATACGTTACAGCAGTTTCTATGCGCACAAAGAATTTTTGTGGACGGCGTAGGCCTGAAATGCCCTATCCGCCGCATGGGATCGATCGGGCGAGCATATGCTGCAGTTTGTGTGCCTCGCGGCACTTCGTTTCCCCCGCGACAATTTCTGTCCACGGCGTGGGCCTGACAAGCAGCATCGGCGAGCACGGGCGCAGCCTGCGGCGGCGCACGAAAAATGGCAACCTCCTCAAGCATTTTGGTCCCCCAGAATCATCCCCACAATAAAACTGGAAATCTATTATAGGGGAGTTGGTGGTGAGGGGAATGTTCGTCGTGCGCCATAATCCCGTACGCACGGGGGGTGCACGGCACATCGAACGGCTGCATGCGCGCGGCCATCCAGCGAGCGCGAGCTAGCAAAATTTGTATGCATGACGATTCACGATATTTTCTGTCGTACGACAGTTTCTGCCTACGACGTGGACCTGACAGGCTGCATCGTCGAGCACGGGCTTGGCCTGCAGAGGCACGCGAGAAATGACAAGCTCCTCAAGCACTTTGGTCCCTCGGAATCATCCCCACAATAAAATTGTAAATCTATTATAGGGGAGTAGGTGCTCATCACGGAGGATTTTGCCGCGTGCGACGGTCCCGTCCATACCGATGCGAGGATTTCGGGCGTCCCGTGCTGCACGATGCGCCCGGGGGCGAGGGTCCCGTGCGTACGGCAGCACGCTGAGGCGACCAGCGCACGGCCACGCTCGCGTCCCAGTGCGAGGTGAGGCGTTGCAGCTGTTTCTATGTGCTTCATGCAGTTCTCAGCCCGTACTACAGAATCTGTCGCAACTCGTACCAATTTCGAACCCCCCGACCGAACAGGAGGTTGGGCGCGTTTTCACCAAAAATGACAAGCTCCTCAAGCACTTTGGTACCCCATAGTCAACCCAACAATAAAATGCAAATCTATTATAGGGGGAAGCGAGTTGAGCTAAAATTTGGGCGGCGCAACAAAATTTGAGTAGATGCGGCTTTGCAAGCAAAATGGGATGATGTGCGAATAAAATCCCCCACGATCCTATCGTTGATGTGCCCGGACCCTTGTGCGAAGCTCCCCATGCGAGGCCACGGGACACGGGGGCGCGACAGAAATGGCCTGAGCGATGCAGAAATAATTTCATCGCAGTAGGAATGAAATGCCGTCTGAACAAGCTTATCGTCGCCTCGCCCGGTGCAACTCGACCCGCCCCGTAATCGTGGACCCTCGTGCAGCGAGCTTACTGATGTCGCCTTTAATGGTGCAGTGCGACCCATCGCCGCACCACAAAATGCTGGAAACGAGCAAATTTCCTCATCGTGCTCGACGGCACGCCTGGGACAGCTGCGAAGTTGACCCGATTCATGTCCCCGCGGGTCGAGCCATACGATTCCCCACGGGGGTACGATTCGGGCAGCGTACGAAAGCCTCGGGTGTGGCCGTGTCAGCACGTGAGTGCTTTTGGACCCGCTATCCTCGGTAGGCTCCCTCCTTTTGTGCAGCCAACTGTCGATGCGATGGCCCCTTCAGTCGGATCCCGACCTCGCTGGAGACACCCGAGTTGCCTGTACAGTAAACCCGATCGCATTCGGGAAACTCCCTGTTGAGTATGTTCCGAGCCGTCCCTTCCGCCTCGTACGATAACGGGAGGGCACCCAAACTCGCGCTACTCTATGCCCCCGAGTCACGGCCCTAAGTCGGCTCGTTGAACCGACTGGGCACTCGGTGCACGTATGTGTATGGCTTGCATATGCGATGGACGTGGAGGGACTCGGGGGTGATCCGCCCCTGTCCCTGAACCCGAACGGTTACACTTTGCCGCTCTCGATGACATGATGGCCGGCCCCGCCAACGTCCCTCATCCCGCAAGCGGCCGGGTGGAGGCGGCGTCGATGAGGACGTGCTACCTGGTTGATCCTGCCAGAAGTCATATGCTTGTCTCAAAGATTAATCCATGCATGTGTAAGTATGAACAAGTTCAGACTGTGAAACTGCGAATGGCTCATTAAATCAGTTATAGTTTATTTGATGGTACGTGCTACTCGGATAATCGTAGTAATTCTAGAGCTAATACGTGCAACAAACCCCGACTCTCGAAAGGGACGCATTTATTAGATAAAAGGTCAACGCGGGCTCCGCCCGTCGTTCTGATGATTCATGATAACTCGATGGATCATACGGCCTTCGTGCCGGCGACGTATTATTCAAATTTCTTCCCTATCAACTTTCGATGGTAGGATAGTGGCCTACTATGGTTGTGACGGGTGATGGGTGACGGATAATTAGGGTTCGATTCCGGAGAGGGAGCCTGAGAAACGGCTACCACATCCAGAAAAGGCAGCAGTGTAACGCCCCAGTCCTAAAATACGTAGGACCAAGTACGTAAACATGCCAGCTGTATTCATACAAAATACGTAGGTCTCGTATGAATACATAAGCTGTAAAATGCAGTAATCCAAGACAACTAAATCTCATCCACAATGAAAAGAATAATAATATGAATATCAACTCGAATATTTATGATGCAATCGTTGGGCGGAGACAAAGTCCACTACCAACTATCTCAATGAAAGAAGTGTACAAGAAATCGAGCGATAAAAATGGCAAGACGAACCAAGCGCAATTGTCTTCGAAAGAATAGAGAAGACCACGGCCTTGACTAAGATACCTGCGGAAAATATGAACACACACCTGGGGAAAAACCAGGTCCTCAGAGGGACGTAACAAGATACATAAAAATAATACCATGATGAACTGTAAATGATACATGATAAAGAAAAGACCACCTGCTCTAACAAATGGAACCTAACCATCTAGGTGTAATGCAAGTCGAAAACTATACTGGAACGTATAAGTGGGTAGGAATAAAGCATAGCATCCACTAGAGGCTTTCGCATGAACTAGTATACGTCTCTGACCGTATCTGACGACGAGGTCAGGGTCGTGCAATGGATATATCCCCTAGTTCATACTTTGCATCGCTAGCATACCTCCTGACCGTATCTGACGTCGAGGTCAGGGCCGTGCAATGGATATATCCTCTAGCGATACACCCATAACAGGGAAACCATGAACCCATAACCGGGCAATCTAAAAGGCTGTGGGATAGCTCATACGTCCCAGTAGTTTTTCCCGCCCATGTATCACACAAGTCATATCCATGTCTTGGCGATCCATATCTCTATGCAAGTCGCTATCTAGACTCCGCTAATCTATAAATGAACCGACACACGAACCGCCCGTATCGGTAGCAAGTCGAATACGTAGGTTCGTGCCGACTCTATGATCCTCACTCATGTGTCGTGTATGAGACGTGTCAACAAGTCAAGGAAGTTATGAAGTATAACTCCAACACACCGGGAAAGTCCGCTACCACATATGGTCCACACACACACGCACACACACAAACATCGATATACATATCGATGGCACCCAAGTCATACTTGGACATACTCTTACTAATGTAAAAACACTAGCAACATATAAAATATCATGAATCAAATATAAGTACAAGATGGCAAGGTATCTTGCCTGTTGCGACGCCTGGTGAGCTACCTGGTGTGCTACCTGGTGTGGTACAATAAAGGTGGCACAAGATCGACTTCGGTGTTACAACTACGCAAGGGAGCCACTGTTGGTGGTACAGACCGGTGCATCGGGTCCAGAACGGTCAATTTAGTTAAGGTAGACATATGGGAGTACAGATTAGGTGAGGGAACGAGAGTAATGGGATTGGTCATGGACTGGACGATAATCGAAGGAATTTCGAATAATAATTAAAAGTATATACGTTTTTAGAATACTATTTATAATCCTTGAAAACTATATTTTCAAAATTTTTGTTGGAAATCGATTTAGGTAAAATAATAAATATGGTACTATAAAATAATATGAAATTTTTATTTAGGAATATTTCAATACAATGAGAACAAAATATTAATATAGGTTTTAGTAGTACCCATGAAATTAATAATGATAATTAATAGCAACTATCTTTATAGACAATATTAATAACAGTAATTAAAATTTGTAATTAACTTATATTCTTGGTTATAAGTACTATTTAACAAATACAACTATTTATACAAATATATACAATAATAATAATAAATTTTGTTGATAATCGTAATATCTATTGTTTGTACAAGAGAAGAAAATAATAGTAATAACGATAATGATACAAAAAAATATACTAACATGTTTAAATAATAATGATATTAATAATAATAATAATGATGATAAACTAGTAACTATAATAAGTATTTAGCAAAACAAAAATAAGTAAATAATAATAATAATAATAATAATAATAATAAAAACAAAGTTTATAATAATATTAATAATATTATATTTAATAATACTTATAACTGATACAAAAAAAATGAACATTAAATAAAAAAAATTTCAAATAAAATATCTCATTCCACAGCTTTCCTTATTTTAGAAAGAGGGAGAGAGGGTGAAGGGGTCTCGGAAAGGAGTCGGAGGGGAGCGGGCGGCCGGTGGCTGACGTCGGCGCTCGGGTCGGCAAGGGCGCGGCGGAGAGGAATTGGGCGGACGCGCAGATCTGGGAGATGGGGGGAGCGAGGGTTGTCGGCAGCGGCTGAGAAGGGAGGATGGCGGAGAATCTCGGGAGGGGCTGTGAGGAAGGGGTTTCGAACGGAGGGGGCTCTCGGTCGGAGTCCATCGGCGGACTGAGTGGAAGATCCGGCGGCGCAGTGGCCGGCACGGGTCGATCTCCGGCGAAGGCAGCGGTTTTGGCACGACAGGAGCGGCGAAAGGAGAGGGCAGTTTCTTGTGCGGCTCGGCGACAAGGGCGGAGAGGCGGCGCCGGCTCGCGGTGGTCCTGGACTCGAGCGCAGGCGGAGGGAGATCACCGGTGATGGCTCGGCGACATGGCGGTCAGGTAAGACACGGTGGTGGCGGGGGTGTTTGTTTTTATTCCCTTAATTTTTTGGTTGTGGTGGTCGTGGCGATATGGTGGCGGCGATGGCCGCGGATGGGTTGGCTGGTGGTTACGCCGTGGTGGACGGATCATTGGGGCTGGTAATTGGTGAAGTCGGCCATGGTTGCCGAGGGTGGTGACAGTGGTGGTTTTGGGATGGTAATGGCTGGGCTGTGCTCGAGGTGAGCATGGTGGTGTGGGTACTCGGTTTGTCGGGATGGTTGGCTGTCGTGCGGCGGGGCGTGGTGTTTGGTGGCGGCAGCGATGTGCTGCGGGTAGTGGTTGGCGTGGTTGTGGGGATGATGTCGAGGATGGTGGTGTTGGTATTGGTGGCAGCGTTGGTGTGCGATAATGGTGGCGGCTGGTGTTGCGGTGGTGGCGGGAAGGTAGGGTTTGGCGTGGGCGAGTCGGGGCGTCCACAGTGGTGGTGACGGCACGGCGGAACAGGGGTAGGTTTAAGGTTAGGGATAGGGTTACGGTTCTTAGGATTAGCTAGAATTGGGTCGTGTCGGGTGTGTCCGACACGATAACGGGGACGAGGAGAGGCGTCCGGGTGTGTCGGACGCGATGAGATAATCTATTTGTAAAAAATAAATAGTGGATAGGGAGGCACGAACACGGACACGATGCACATATTTTGTGAAGAATTTTTGTGGAGGAATTTGGAGAATAGAATACACGGATGAGTACCTGCCTATTTATAGGATGTGGGAATTCCCGTTTGGATAGGATTTGGAATATTTCAAATTCCAATAGATAATTCAATCTATAAATTTAAATTAATTTAATAAATCTAAATCCAAATCAAAATCAAATTTTAAATCAAATAAATTTTTATGCTTTAGTTTAAAATCAACAACATAATTCAAACTCCACATATAGATATTATTTTACTCTATAAAAATAAATCCAAATATTAAATCAATATTTAAATGGCTCCAATAACTTCCAAATATATTTTTCAAATTACCAATAATAATAATTTCGAAAATAATAAATATTTTTAAATGTCTTTTTGAATAATAAAATATTAATATTAATAAATCTTGAAAATTACATTTTTATTAAAATAGACTAATAAATAATTTTGAAATATATGTATGCACGAATTTAAATTCTTTTGGCTTAAAAATCAATTGAGAAAATTCAAATTCCAAATATCTAATCTATCCAAATAATTCCAAAAATTGAATCAAGATTTAAATTGCCAAAATATATTTTCCAAAAATGCTATTATAATAATTTCAAAAATACATTATTATTTAAAAATAACTAATAAAATATTATGAATTATATATATGCAAGCACGAGTAATATTTATGCTTTTCTAGTATACAATAGGAATATCATTCACCATTTATAACTGCATAAATGAAGGCTTCTAGTAACTAAAATAACAACTTGGAAATGATAGCAAATAATTTTTATATATACTATTTTGAAACTATAAAATAATAAGTAAAATATTTTTCTAAAAAATATGTATGCTCGCACATATTCGCACTCGTCGAGCAAATTCGAAAAACGAACTTCCGCAAACGACGTACAATACGACTACGTGACGTACAATACAAAATTTTAAATCAGCACCAAAATCGAAAAAAATATAGTAGAAATTTAGGGGTTTTACATCCTACCCAACTTAAAAGAATTTCGTCCTCGAAATTAAGAATTAGGAGGGGGGTGAGAAGACACAAGGGGGTATCGATGAGAAACAATCGATAACAAAATCATGCCTTAAGAAATCACGATCTAGATCATAGAAAAATAATATGGTATGGTCATAATCGATATGAAAGCTTAGAGGAAGTTTTAGTACAATGCTTTCGTTCTTCTAAAATATGTGAAGGCGAAAGCAATATAGAGTTCGAAGGAGGCGTTATCGAATACGAATACGTGATCCAAAGACGATCGAAAAATTTCAAAGGGGTTGTCAAGGCAGTCGCGGATGGGACTCTAGAGGACAAGTTTAACTACGTCCCCATCCACGTAGAACGATAGACAAAAGCGAACCAAAGTGCACTTGGTTGATCAGACCATTATGCACCGGTTCTGATTAGACAATAGCTAGTGAGCGCTCAATAGCATATGTCATGAGCAAACTCGATAAAGAATAAGTTTGCAAAAACTAGGCTACATTAGCATCATTAGTCAAAACGGTAAATACATAGGTACGATAGATTAAGATTTAAAGAATGTAGAATGATTCTAGGTCATACAGTCGTCCTATAGTCTCCTTGTCCAAGTCCTTGGTTGGCTAGACGGGTTAGGTCCTCTAGATTCTAGGATAAGCTTGCTAATATAGGTCACTAGGTCAAAGGGGTTGCTAGTTCCTACGGTATTCTACCCAACTTAAAGAATTAAACTAATGGTGTTTTGGGACAACTAACTAGTAGGGTCGATCTCTAGCAAGCACGAAGGGAAGATAAGAATAGGGATAGAAGAAAGCAAGCAAGATGCAATTGATGAGGCAAATGGTAGATAAAATCAAGGAAGGAGGTCAAGTATGTGGATGAGATCCTAGACTTCTAATCCTATACGCAGGCTTGCTTGGTACGGTAAAGTAACCAAACAATTTATCTTGACCTGCGTGGGCCACCACAAAAACATGTAACGCCCCAGTCCCAAAATACGTAGGACCAAGTACGTAAACATACCAGCTGTATTCATACGAAATACGTAGGTCTCGTATGAATACATAAGCTGTAAAATGCAGTAATCCAAGACAACTAAATCTCATCCACAATAAAAAGAATAATAATATGAATATCAACTCGAATATTTATGATGCAATCGTTGGGCGGAGACAAAGTCCACTACCAACTATCTCAATGAAAGAAGTGTACAAGAAATCGAGCGATAAAAATGGCAAGACGAACCAAGCACAATTGTCTTCGAAAGAATGGAGAAGACCACGGCCTTGACTAAGATACCTGCGGAAAATATGAACACACACCTGGGGAAAAACCAGGTCCTCAGAGGGACGTAACAAGATACATAAAAACAATACCATGATGAACTGTAAATGATACATGATAAAGAAAAGACCACCTGCTCTAACACAATGGAACCTAACCATCTAGGTGTAATGCAAGTCGAAAACTATACTGGAACGTATAAGTGGGTAGGAATAAAGCATAGCATCCACTAGAGGCTTTCGCATGAACTAGTATACGTCTCTGACCGTATCTGACGACGAGGTCAGGGCCGTGCAATGGATATATCCCCTAGTTCATACTTTGCATCGCTAGCATACCTCCTGACCGTATCTGACGTCGAGGTCAGGGCCGTGCAATGGATATATCCTCTAGCGATACACCCATAACAGGGAAACCAGGAACCCATAACCGGGCAATCTAGAAGGCTGTAGGATAGCTCATACGTCCCAGTAGTTTTTCCCGCCCATGTATCATACAAGTCATATCCATGTCTTGGCGATCCATATCTCTATGCAAGTCGCTATCTAGACTCCGCTAATCTATAAATGAACCGACACACGAACCGCCCGTATCGGTAGCAAGTCGAATACGTAGGTTCGTGCCGACTCTATGATCCTCACTCATGTGTCGTGTATGAGACGTGTCAACAAGTCAAGGAAGTTATGAAGTATAACTCCAACACACCGGGAAAGTCCGCTACCACATATGGTCCACACACACACGCACACACACAAACATCGATATACATATCGATGGCACCCAAGTCATACTTAGACATACTCTTACTAATGTAAAAACACTAGCAACATATAAAATATCATGAATCAAATATAAGTACAAGATGGCAAGGTATCTTGCCTGTTGCGACGCCTGGTGAGCTACCTGGTGTGCTACCTGGTGTGGTACAATAAAGGTGGCACAAGATCGACTTCGGTATTACAACTACGCAAGGGAGCCTCTGTTGGTGGTACAGACCGGTGCATCGGGTCCAGAACGGTCAATTTAGTTAAGGTAGACATATGGGAGTACAGATTAGGTGAGGGAACGAGAGTAATGGGATTGGTCATGGACTGGACGATAATCGAAGGAATTTCGAATAATAATTAAAAGTATATACGTTTTTAGAATACTATTTATAATCCTTGAAAACTATATTTTCAAAATTTTTGTTGGAAATCGATTTAGGTAAAATAATAAATATGGTACTATAAAATAATATGAAATTTTTATTTAGGAATATTTCAATACAATGAGAACAAAATATTAATATAGGTTTTAGTAGTACCCATGAAATTAATAATGATAATTAATAGCAACTATCTTTATAGACAATATTAATAACAGTAATTAAAATTTGTAATTAACTTATATTCTTGGTTATAAGTACTATTTAACAAATACAACTATTTATACAAATATATACAATAATAATAATAAATTTTGTTGATAATCGTAATATCTATTGTTTGTAGAAGAGAAGAAAATAATAGTAATAACGATAATGATACAAAAAAATATACTAACATGTTTAAATAATAATGATATTAATAATAATAATAATGATGATAAACTAGTAACTATAATAAGTATTTAGCAAAACAAAAATAAGTAAATAATAATAATAATAATAATAATAATAATAATAATAAAACAAAGTTTATAATAATATTAATAATATTATATTTAATAATACTTATAACTGATACAAAAAAATGAACATTAAATAAAAAAAATTTCAAATAAAATATCTCATTCCACAGCTTTCCTTATTTTAGAAAGAGGGAGAGAGGGTAAAGGGGTCTCGGAAAGGAGTCGGAGGGGAGCGGGCGGCCGGTGGCTGACGCCGGCGTTCGGGTCGGCAAGGGCACGGCGGAGAGGAATTGGGCGGACGCGCAGATCTGGGAGATGGGGTGAGCGAGGGTTGTCGGCAGCGGCTGAGAAGGGAGGATGGCGGAGAATCTCGGGAGGGGCTGTGAGGAAGGGGTTTCGAACGGAGGGGGCTCTCGGCCGGAGTCCGTCGGCGGACTGAGTGGAAGATCCGGCGGTGTAGTGGCCGGTGCGGGTCGATCTCCGGCGGAGGCAGCGGTTTTGGCACGGCAGGAGCGGCGGAAGGAGAGGGCAGTTTCCTGTGCGGCTCGGCGACAAGGGCGGAGAGGCGGCGCCGGCTCGCGGTGGTCCTGGACTCGAGCGCAGGCGGAGGGAGATCACCGGTGACGGCTCGGCGACATGGCGGTCAGGTAAGACACGGTGGTGGCGGGGGTGTTTGTTTTTATTCCCTTAATTTTTTTGGTTGTGGTGGTCGTGGCGATATGGTGGCGGCGATGGCCGCGGATGGGTTTGTTGGAGTGGGTGGGGTTCCCAACCTATGTGGAGAAGATCCCGGAGTGCGACGAGCGCCGTCCGATGTCGGAGAAGCTCGGGAGTAGTTGTTACTGCTGCTGCTACCCCAAAGGGGGTTCTGGACCAAGTCTGCCGAGTTCGGGCCGAACTCGGTCCCAGGCCGAGTTCTGGCCGAACTCGGTCTGGCCGTTCCAGGGTTTGGCCATCCAGTGCTGGTTGCCCCACACAGAGTTCTGGCCGAACTCTGTGTGTCGGGGGGCTGAAGCGGATTTCAGGATGAGTTTTCATCATTGGATCTAATCCAACGGTCCAGGTTGGTTGCGGGATTAGGGAGATATATTGAGTTTTCTCAACCCTAATTTATTAATCGCATAATCGCATTGGACAACACAAGTTTGAGAGAGAAGGAGGCAAGAGTGCCATTGCAACTTCGGAGAAGAAGACGGAGGATTGAAGGTCGTTTTCGAAGGAGATCGTGTTTCGGGTAATCTCTACTCGTCGTTCTCGTTCTTCGTAGCCTTGTGATCATTGTTCTTGTCTCTGAGTGTTGTGGGGATCCGATTTGGATCGGGAGGAGTTTGTAGAGGGTGTAATTCTTCTATTCCATTAGTGGAGGCTTCTCAGGGTTGGACTCCGATCGTCCCGTGGTTTTTCCCGCAAGGGTTTCCACGTCAAAAATTCTCTGTGTCTGTGTGATTGTTTTTGTGTGCTTGTTTTTGGGTTCGTGCGTTGTTTGCTCGGTCCTCTCGCAGGTACTCTCCGGTTTGGGGAAAGGTTTCCGCGCTTCTTTCCCAACAGAGTGGTATCAGAGCATAGGTTTTGTTCTGGCTGATACCAACAGAGTGGTATCAGAGCTTTGGGTTCAAAGGGTGTCAGGAGTTGACAGAGGAACCAGAGAGGAGAGATGGACGCGAAGCCGGTGCACATGGTGAACCTCAATGGCACAAACTATCATTATTGGCGGAGCAAGATGAAGGATTTGCTATTTGTCAAGAAGCTGCATCTACCTGTGTTTGCAACCGAGAGGCCCAGTGATAAATCCGAGGAGGACTGGAAGTTCGAGCACATATAGGTGTATGGGTACATACGGCAGTTTGTTGATGAGAACGTGTACAATCACGTTGCCAATATTGAGCACGCGAAGACGTTGTGGGATAAGCTGGAATCCTTGTATGCGAAGAAGACCGGGGTAAACAAGTTGTTCCTGATCCGAACGATGATGGGTCTGCGGTACAAGGATGGGGCATCTATTTCGGATCACTTGAGTGATTTCCAGGGCGTGGTTGACCAGCTATCTTCTATGGGAGTCAAGTTCGACGACGAAGTTCAGGGACTGTGGCTGCTGTGTACCTTGCCAGACTCGTGGGAGACCGTACGAGTATCTATGATCGCTTCTGCTCCAGAGGGCGTGGTCAGTCTGGAGTTTGCCAAGAGCGGGGTGTTGAATGAAGAGATGCGGAGACGTTCTCAGGGCACTTCATCCACATCCTACCACTCAGAGGCACTTGTTTCAGAGAGCCGCGAAAGGGGCAAAAGCAGAGGTCCAGGTGGTGGCAGAGACAAGAGCAGGGAGAAGTCCAAGGGTCGGTACGAGGACTCAGAGTGTTATCATTGCGGTAAGAAGGGCCATATCAAGCGGAATTGTTTCGCTTGGAAGAAGGAGAAGAAGGACGACAAGGGGAAGCAAGAAGAGAACACTACAGCGGCGGCCTCAGTGTATGGAGGCGATGTGATCGTCGTAGGTGATGAGGTCATTACTAACCTCGCCTGCGATGACAATTCTTGGCTGGTGGACTCAGGGGCTTCAGCACATGTATCTCACAATAGGGCACTGTTTGTCACTTACACGACAGGCGACTGTGGCGTGTTGAAGATGGGCAACGGAGATGTGTCGAAGGCGGTTGCCATTGGAGATGTGCATTTGAGAACGAAGACGGGTGCGGTTCTTGTTCTCAAGGATGTTCGTCATGTCCCTGATATCCGTTTCAACCTGGTGTCGGTTGGAAGGTTGGATGACGAGGGATTCTTCAGTCTCTTCGGGAATAGTCAGTGGAAGCTTTCCAGAGGTTCGATGGTGATTGCCAGAGGAAGCAAGAAGTCCGGTCTCTACTATATGGAGGAGAGCGCAGAGGGGGCACAGGAGGTGAACGCAGTCAGTGACGCGTCTACCGAGTTGTGGCACAGGCGGCTCGGCCATATCAGCGAGAAGGGGATGAGCTACTTGGTGAACAGGAAAGTGATTCCGGGGCTCAAGTCTACAAAGTTGGAGAAATACACGCACTGTTTGGCTGGGAAGCAAAGTAGGGTGTCTTTCCAGAGTCACCCAAGTTCGAGGAAGCCGGCGTTGCTCGAGTTGATTCACTCGGATGTCTGCGGTCCTATGAAGGTAAAATCTCTTGGTGGTGCTTCTTACTTTGTGACTTTTATTGATGACTGTTCCAGGAAGGTTTGGGTCTATGCCTTAAAGACCAAGGATCAGGTGCTGCCTACTTTCAAGAAGTTTCAGGCCTCCGTTGAAAGGGAGACGGGCAAGAAGTTGTTGTGTGTTCGGTCCGACAATGGCGGCGAATACATCGGTCCCTTTGATGCGTATTGCAGAGAGCAAGGGATACGACACCAGAAGACTCCGCCAAAGACACCTCAGCTCAATGGTGTAGCGGAGCGCATGAACAGGACACTGATGGAGAGGGTGCGGTGTTTGCTGTCAGAAGCAAACTTGCCGGGCAGTTATTGGGGTGAGGCTCTTCTCACAGCTGCTTATATTATTAATTTGTCTCCTAGTGCTCCTTTGCAGGATGATGTGCCTGACAAAGTATGGTACGGCAAGGAGCCGTCATACAGTCACCTGCGGGCGTTTGGTTGTAAAGCCTTCGTGCATGTACCGAAGGACGAGAGGACCAAACTTGAGCCGAAGACGAGGCGATGCGTCTTTGTCGGCTACGGTCGGGATGAGTTTGGCTATAGACTCTACGACCCAGTGGAAGGAAAGCTCAACAGAAGCAGGGACGTGGTGTTCGTCGAGGATCAGACCATGACCAACACTCAGGATTCCGAGACGCCTTCTGAGGCTGAGGAATTGCCTGAGTTAGAGTCATTTCGCTTCGAGCAGTTTCCAGAGGACATCGCAGAGGATCCAGTTATGGGGGAGCCGGTACATGGAGTTGCTCCCAACCTTGATCATCAGCCTGCTGATGGTGGTCAGGGTGTCCCTCAGGAGGATGAGCATGCCGGAGAGGTAGTTCCTGAAGGGGAGGAGGCTGTCGGTATACAGCCAGCACCAGTGGCTCCACTGAGAAGGAGCAACAGGGATCGTCGACCATCTACGAGATACTCGCCGGATGAGTATGTCCTACTGACTGACGGGAGAGAGCCCGAAAGTTTCGCAGAGGCTATGGAAGACGAACACAGGCAGGAGTGGATGGTGGCTATGCAGGAGGAGATGAGTTTCTTGCACACCAATTCTACTTATGATCTGGTGCGGTTGCCAAAGGGCAAGAAGGCTTTGAAAAATCGATGGGTGTTCAGAGTGAAGCAGACGGATGATGCTACTCGCCCTCGATACAAAGCGAGGCTGGTAGTCAAGGGCTACGGTCAGCGGAAAGGCGTGGATTATGATGAAATCTTTTCGCCTGTCGTTAAGCATTCGTCTATTCGGGTGGTGCTAGCATTAGCAGCCAGTTTCGACTTGGAGGTCGAGCAGATGGACGTGAAGACGGCATTCCTCTACGGTGATCTTGAGGAGGAGTTGTACATGGAGCAGCCGGAGGGATTCTGTGAGAAGGGCAAGTCACATTTGGTCTGCCGGTTGAGGAAGAGCTTGTATGGTCTGAAGCAGGCTCCGAGGCAGTGGTACAGAAAGTTCGAGTCGTTTATGGGGGAGCATGGTTATGCACGGACGACGTCGGACCATTGTGCATTTGTGAGGTATTTTGCCGATGATGATTTTATCATCTTATTGTTCTATGTTGATGATATGCTATTAGTGGGTCGGAATGCCACTAGGATAGCGGAGTTGAAGCGCCAACTGGGCGCGGCCTTCTCTATGAAGGATTTAGGCGCAGCGAAGACTATTCTTGGGATGGAGATCAGTCGAGAGAGAGAGTCTAAGCTGCTACACTTGTCCCAAAAGAAGTACATTCACCGGGTACTTCAGCATTTCGGGATGGACGGGTCGAAGAAAGTGAGTTCCCCCCTCGCGGCTCACTTTAAGTTCACTGAGGAGCAGTGTCCATCTACCGAGGACGAAAAGGAAGATATGGAGCGGGTTCCATATGCCTCAGCTGTGGGAAGCCTTATGTATGCCATGGTGTGTACGAGGCCAGATATTGCTCATGCAGTTGGTACGGTTAGCAGGTATCTTTCGAATCCTGGAAGGGTACACTGGAATGCGGTCAAGTGGATTCTACGATATCTTCAGGGCACTGCTGGTTGGAGACTTTCCTTTGGTGGTGACGAGCCGAAGCTGGTTGGGTATACTGACGCTGATATGGCTGGAGATGTAGATACGAGGCGATCGACTTCAGGCTACGAGATGATGTTTGCGGGAGGAGCAGTGTCGTGGCAGTCGCGGTTGCAGAAGTGTGTTGCCTTGTCGACGACGGAGGCAGAATACATTGCGGCGACGGAGGCTTGCAAGGAGCTGTTGTGGATGAAGAAGCTGTTGCAGGAAATGGGACTGAAGCAAGAGCAGTATACTTTACTTTGCGACAGTCAGAGTGCTATCCATCTTGTGAAGAATCAGACGTTTCATAGCCGGTCCAAGCACATCGAGACTCGGTATCATTGGATACGGGATGTGGTTGAGAAGAAGGACGCGGAGCTTGAGAAGGTGCATACAGATGACAACGGAGCTGATATGTTCACGAAGATTCTACCAAGGGGAAAGTTTGAGTACTGCAGGCAGGTCGTCGGGATGACGATGTCCTCCCCATAGTTGTGAAGGGGGAGATTTGTTGGAGTGGGTGGGGTTCCCAACCTATGTGGAGAAGATCCCGGAGTGCGACGAGCGCCGTCCGATGTCGGAGAAGCTCGGGAGTAGTTGTTACTGCTGCTGCTGCCCCAAAGGGGGTTCTGGACCAAGTCTGCCGAGTTCGGGCCGAACTCGGTCCCAGGCCGAGTTCTGGCCGAACTCGGTCTGGCCGTTCCAGGGTTTGGCCATCCAGTGCTGGTTGCCCCACACAGAGTTCTGGCCGAACTCTGTGTG
>JANAVB010005799.1:482500-506175 GCA_029216955.1 Iris pallida
AAGATGGTGAACTATGCCTGAGCGGGGCAAAGCCAGAGGAAACTCTGGTGGAGGCCCGTAGTGATACTGACGTACAAATTATTCGTCTGACTTGGTTATAGGGGTGAAAGAATAATCGAACCATCTAGTAGCTGGTTCCCTCCAAAGTTTCCCTCAGGATAGTTGGGGCCCGCGTGCGAGTTCTATTGGGTAAAGCCAATGATTAGAGGCATCGGAGGCACAAGTCACTGTCTCAACTGAGGTATTTGTGGTTAATCCAAATGTAGTGGCCCTGCATGTTCATGCTCCTCCTGTTCAGAACCTGGAAAACCTGTAATTTCTTCTTCTTCTCCATGTACATCTTGAAAATCACTATTTTCTAGGAAAGGAGAAGGAACAACAGGTGTGGTAATTGGATTAGGACGATGTGAATAATTTATGGCTCTTCTTTTTCAAAATCAGTAAGTGTTTTATCTTTTCACAAAATACAACATTCATGCTCCTCATAATTTTTTTATTTTTAGGATCCCACAACCTATATCCAAATTCATCATTTTCATATCCCAAAAAGATACATGGAATGGCTTTATCAAGTTTTGTTCTGTTCTCCTTAGGTATATGCACAAATGCCTTGCACCAGAACACCCACAAGTGGGAATAGAAAATATCATTTCCACTTCAAACCCTTTCAGGAATATCTCCATCTAAAGGAACTTAGGGGGACATGTTTATCAAGTAGCAGACAGTTCGCACTACTTCTTTCCAAAATATTTTTGGTAATTTAGCTAAGGATAACATACTATCATTTTCACACTTGTGCGGTTCATTCTTTCTGCAACCCCATTGTGTGTGGGACCAACTTTTGGTGTCTAAATACAGTTAGTACACGTTTTGGTTAATGCCTCTGCATTCTGCTGATGCTGCTGCAGGTTTGGAGCATTTTGGCTCGTCCTACCAGGCCATGGTATCCCAACTTGCCCAATGATGTTTGTCATTGCCGCCGTTGTACCCTCAGAGGAAGTTGCTAAAGATACTTTCGATCGAAGAGAGCACTTTCTTGGGGGACACACTGTAACGCCCCAGTCCCAAAATACGTAGGACTAAGTACGTAGACATGCTAGCTATATACATACGAAGTATACTCCAATATATGGAAATCTCATATGCATACATAAGCTGTAATATGCAGTAGAAACCATAACGACTAATCTCATCCATAAAATAAAGGAAAAATAAAGAATTCATATAATCATCTATGGAAATATATTTGTACAATATGTTGGACGGAGACAAATCTACTACCAACAAGCAAGGAAAGAAATACATGGAAATGAAATGAGCTTGGCGAGCGAAGCGAAGACGATCCAAGCGCAATCATCCTCGAAGAAATGGAGATGGTCACAGCTAGAGCTAGAACACCTACGAAAGATAAGAGCACACCTGGAGAGATAACCAGGTGCTCAGAGGGACGTAACAAGACACATAATATCATGCCGATAACTGAATAAATAAAGCTCAACAGAAAAGCATATGTGACTACACAAATAAAGGTCCTTAACCATTCTATGTGAAAATGCATTTGAAGACAACGTTCCACACAATGACTCCCGAGACTAGAAATACGGTGCGTTAGCGTTTCAACCGAGGTACTAGTGGCATCTAGAAGAAAATAAATAAATGTACGGCACACTAGTCTCTCGGGTGAGTCACTAACGGCAGTTAGAGGAAAGTAAATGCACGGCACATTTGTGTTTCAACTGAGGTACTAATGGCATCTAGAGAAAAGTAAATAAGTGCACGGCTCACTAGCTCTCGGCTGAGTCACAAATGACAGCTAGAGAAAAGTAAATGTATGAAAGCCCCTGCGCCTAATAACTGTCTTCCCCTCCCCATGCACTACTCGTGCTGAATCTACACCACGATATTTCTAATAACCGCTAAGTCTTCTTGACAACTATATTAGCAGTTATATCCTAACGCTCGTCCTGTACGCACCGATGTACGGTCGGTACGCAAGTTCGAATCTATATGAGACACGTGACATCGTGGCACACAGGTGTCGGGCCAATGAATGCGGCACAAACAAAGGTGGTCCCTTAACTCTAGGCCAAATGCATAAAGTATAATAATTTGCAACTACATATGGTTTTGAAAGAACAACTTTTAAGAAATAAAACATGCATAATATTGAGCAAGAAATTAAACAGTAAAGCCAAGGTGACTTGCCTGGTGTGCTGCAATGATCAAGGTGGCACGAACTGTGACTTCGGTGTAACAACTATGCAAGGTGACCTCCGATGGTGGCACGGACAGTTCCATTGGGTCCAGAATGGTCAAATTAATTAGGGTGGACATGGAGAAGAACAGAATTGGCAGGAGGATATGAATAATGGGCTTAGTCTTGGACATAAGTATAATCAAGAAAATTTGATAAACAATATATATACTATTTTAGAATATTACAAAACTATATTTTATTAGTAGAATAATTTTTTAGGAAAAATACTTTAAAAAAACAAAAATCGTTTTGGGCTAAACTCTAAGTTTGTAAAAGTATGAATTGAGATAGAGAGACTGTATTTCATTAGTAAAAATATTTCAGATAGTAATTGAGAAATACCAACAAAATTATTTTATAATTTTTAAGTAAACATTTTTATGGATCAAATATTTATAGGTAATTATTTAAATATTTAGAAATCCTTTTTTTAAATAATTGTAAGGTCAACCCAATATAATAGTTATATTTGATAGTGATTCAAAAATTATTGGTAACGAATAAACTAAATTTTATTTGTAATTATGAAGTAGAGAAAAAATTCTAAAAATAGCAAATATCTTACTAATGATAATAATAGTAATAACAAGAATAAAAATAACATGATATTGATACTAGTATAAATTTTTAAGAGAGACAAAGAAAACAAAAACAAAAACAAAAACAAAAAACAAATGACATCAACAATAATAATATTGATAAAAATACTATAATACCCTTCGAAATAATATATGTACACATACTCACTGTTGAAAAATATTTATAATGTATAAAAATAATATCTATAATAATAAATAATATAATTACAACATTCTGATGTTAATACTGTATACTCTGGTACATACCTACTATATTTAGTATATACTACTATGTTATATACATTAATAATAGAAAATAAAAATAATAATAAAAACATAAAAGCAAAATTATTGCCTGCTTGTCCTATCCCAGCTACTGTGTGGGTGTGCTCTTCCTTTCAGGAACAGATGACTTTTGAAAGGAACATGAAAGGAAAGAGCAAAAAAAAAATTCAGAAGAGCAGAGGAATAGAAAAATGAAGAAGAGGAGAGTAAAGAGAGAGGAAGTGTGAGAAGAGGGACTCGAAAGGGAAAGGAGAAGTCCGGCGGCCGAGTCGGCAAGGTGGGGCGGAGGAAGAGAAAGACGGAGGAGGAGCGCGACGGATCGGAGGTGAGCCGCTGCGGAGGGCGCCGACCTACGCACGGTGCTGGGGATTCGTCGGCGGACGCAGGCGCACTGGTGCGGGCGGGCGGAAAAGGAGGAAGGGCGTGAATGAGCACGGTGGCATGAGCGGAGGACGGCTCGTCGGAGATGGAGGTAAGCCACGGTAGTGGCGGAGGTGTTTATTTTTTTGTTTTATTTTGGTGTTGGGTTGTGAAGTCGGCCACGACGGTTGCCACGATGGCTACGGCGGTGACGGGGGGTATGGGACCTATGGGTCATGGTTGACCAGTGTTGGCTCGGTATTTGTAACGCCCCAGTCCCAAAATACGTAGGACCAAGTACGTAGACATGCCAACCGTATACATACGAAATACATGGACCTCGTATGTATACATAAGCAGTAAATGTAGTAATCCAAGACAACTAAATCTCATCCACAAAGATAAATAATGATATAAAGCAATTTTGAATTTGTCATGTACACAGTAGTTGGGCGGAGACAAAGTCCACTACCAATCAATTTAAATAGAGAAGAAATATACAAAGAAAGTGATTGGTCGGGCGGAGCAAATGACGAATCCAAGAATAATCATCACGACGGAATAGAGCGCAAGCCATGGCCTTAGCTAGAGCACCTGCAAGAAATCGCGAAAACACACACCTGGGGAAAAACTAGGTCCTCAGAGGGACGTAACAAGACACATACTATCATGCCATAAACTGAATAGTAAGAGCTCAATAGAAAATATACATGCGTAAAGGTTCCTTACCATTCTATGTGATATATACTTTGAGAAGACAACGTTCTACGCAGGAGCTTAGATGTTCAGCATAGATGGAGAGAGAGTAGTAGTAGGTAGCGCTCATAATAGGCACTATCAACTATGGGCAGAAAGTAGTTCTCATATGAGAACTATCGGCCCCGGGGCAGTAAGTAGCGCTCATCCGAGACACTATCGGCCCAAATCTATGTGTGTACTGAACACGTAGCCCCCACGCTAATAACTGTCTTCCCCCTCCCAATGATACTACACATGCGTCGCCTCCACGACACTGTTTAATCCTTAATAACTGCCAAGTCTTCTACCAAAAATCTATTAGCAGTTACATCCTAACGTTCGACCTTTACGTACCGATGTACGGTCGATACGCAAGTCCGAGCTATATACGACTCGCAGCTCACACACAACCCATGGTACATCGTGACAGTTCATGAGATGCATTTAAACATAAGGTGGTCCCTTAACTCTAAGTCAATTGCACAAAATATAGTAATTTGTATCTACATATAATTTAAAAGAAAACAACTTGAAAATAAACACAACATGCATGTTATTGAGCAGAAAATTTAAATAGTAGTGGCAAGGTGTCTTGCCTGGTATTTGTGCGGTGTTCAAGGAGTCCCAGTAGTCCCATAGTCATGATAGATATGTAACAATCACAAAAAATACAATTAATGGGTTAGTTATGATCATGATTTACAATCGATGAAATTTATGCGAATAATTATTTACATATAGTAATTTTGGAAAATACGTATGATACTTGAAACCATATTTACTAGTACATAATTTTTGACAATTATTCGAAATGTAAAAATTAATTTAGGCTAAAACTATAGAATTTACCAAAATTTGGATTAATATTTTAATAGTAAAATAATTTACATAAATATTTGAAAATACTAAAAATCATTTATAATTTTTGAACTACCCTTTTTGTTGAAATATAATAATTTTCAAAATAACTTATATTTTAAATAGCTATAGTTATATAATATTTTTATAAAACAAATAGTAATACTATAAGTAAGAATATATTAATAACATTGATAATAATAATAATAATGATAATAATAATGATAATAGTAATAATAATAATGATAATAGTAATGATAATAATTATAATGGTAATGGTATAATAATAATGATAATAATAAAAATAATAATAATAATGATAATAATTAAAATGGTAATGGTATAATCATAATGATAATGGTATAATCATAATGATAATAATAAAAATAATAATAATAATGATAATAATTATAATAAAAATCATACACTAAAAAAATCTTCTTCCCAAATTGTTAAAGAAGGTTAGAGAGAGAGAGGTGAAAAAGTGAGAAAAAGGGGGAAAGAGAGTGGTGAGTCTCACCGTGGGTTGCGCGGAGGCTCACCGATGAGGGCTCGGCGGAGATGTCCTGGCGCGGCGGAGTTGCTGCACGCGGACACCGGGCGGCGCACCACCGGTGGGCTCGGCTGGCGTGGATCCCAAGGTCGGGGGAAGTAGAGGGCAGGCGCGCGGTGTGCAAGCCTGGGGAGCGACCGCGCGCCGGCGGAGCGGAGCTCGCACGAAAATTGGGCGGAGAGGCGGGTCCTCGGTGGCGCTGGCGAGCTTCACGCGGCGGGAGGAGGCGCGATACGGCGGTCGACGCACTGGAGAGGAGACGGTTGCGATTCCCGACGGCGCTGCCGGAGGAGGGGGTGGCGCGGAGGAGGAAGTGACGCGGAGGGCCAGGCGGACGCACGGGGAGGCGCCGGATGCCCTAGGCACGGATGACGACGGCTGTGGTGCGGAGGCCCAGGGTCGGCGGTCTGAAGGAGCGTCATGCCGGCGGTGATCCAGGGGAGCGGCGGGGCCGACGCTGCTCCGGGGACAGGCGAGGGAGCTGTCGACACGAAGGCGGCACTCCGCGGGCGGCGACGGAAGTTAGGGTTTCCCTCCTCTCTTATTTTTCTGTGGTGGTTTGTGGTGGGGATGACGGTGGTGATGGCGTCGGGGATGTTGGCGGAGATGTCAGGGTGTGGAGAGGGCGACGCCGGTCGTGGCGGGGTGGTGTTGGTATTGGTGGTGGCCTAAGATTTTGGTCGGGATGGTGATGATGTTGATTTGGGCGGCGCCGAAATTGGGCGTGGGTGATGGCGAGGTCGGGATGGACGGCCAGTGGTGGTGGCGTTGGTTGATGACAGTGGTGATGGTGGTGGTGGTGGTGGTGCGTGGCAAAGGTGGCGACAGGATTTGGCTTAGGGCTAAGGTTTCAGGGTGTGTCGGGGTGTCCGACACAAACTGAGTTGTTGTCCTACGAGACACGAGGATGGAAATGGGTTGTGTCCGGGGTTGTCGGGCACGGATGAACAATGTACTTGTACCAGTAAGAAATATAATGGATGGGAAAGGGGCACAGACACGATGCACAGCACTTTGGTAGAAAATTTTTGGAGGATTTTATGAATGGTAGAAATACATGGAGGAGTACCTACCTATTTATAGGATGTGGGAATTCCCATTTGGATAGGATTAGGAAAAGATTTAAATCCCCTTTTAGATATTTGCTACTAATAAATTTAAATCAATCAATCCAAATTCAAATCAAAATTCAATTTAGATATAATTAGATTTTTAGTTTGAAATCAAATGGGATAAATCAAATTGCAAATATTTACTTATTTAAATAACTCAATAAATTCAAATCAAGATTTAGATGCCAAAATAATTTCAAAATATATTTTCTAAATTACTAGTAATATTAATTTCAAAAATTACATTAAAATAAACTAATAAATAATTACTAATTATATATGTATGCATAAATACTATTTTCCTAATTATGCCTTTCTAGTATGAAATAAAAAAATATTATTTATTATTAAAAAAATTGCGAGAAATGAAAGGCCTTATAAATAAAATAGCAACTTAAAATTTTGGAAGATAACAAAATAATTATTATATACCTTATCTTGAAACTATAAAAATAAAAAAAAGTTTAAACTAAAAATATGTACGCTCGCACATATTCGCACTCGTCGAGCAATTACGAAAAATAAAATTTTGTGCGCGACGTAAAATACGACTACGCGACGTAAAATACAAAAAATTTAAACCAGTACCAAAATTTAAGTAAAAAAATAGTAGAAATTTAGGGGTTTTACATCCTACCCAACTTAAAAAAAATTTCGTCCTCGAAATTAAGGATTAGTAGGGGGTGAGAAGGTACAAGGGGTATGACGAGTCTTCGGGCGAGGCAAAGGAATAACGCCTTAACATAAACAAGCATTTAGTAGGTCACGATGGTAGGTTTAGGATCAAGGGAAAAGACGAATAGTTTTACGATGAGGATATAGCCACGGGTTGGTAATGTCTAATTACAGTGGTCATAAGTGATCGGACAACTAAAGGGGATACTCGGCACGAGGGATTTCGTCCTTCTAAAATAGGTGGAAGACGAAAGCGATAAAGGGTTCCAAAGGTGAATTTATCGAATACGAATACGTGGTTCAAAGGTGACCGAAAAATTTCAAAAAGAATTTTCAAGGCAGTCGTGGATGGAACTCTAAAGGACAAGTTTAGCTATGTCCCCATCCACGTAGAACGATAGATAAAAGTGAACCAAAGTGCACTTGGTTGATCAGACCATTATGCACCGGTTCTGAGTAGACAATACGTTAGTAGGAGCGACCCAATTAACATATGCCTTGGACAAGCTCGTTAAGGAATAAGCTTGCAAAAAAAACTAGGCTACATTAGCATCATTAGTCAAAATGGTAAATACATAGGCACGAGAGTTTAAGATTTAAAGAAGGTAGAATGATTCTAAGTCATACAGTCGTCTTATAGTCTTTTTGTCCAAGTCCTTGGTTGGCTAGACGGGTTAGGTCCTCTAGATTCTAGGATCTAAATAAGCTTGCTAATATAGGTCACTAGGTCAAAGGGGTTGCTAGTTCATAAGGCTAGTTCATAAGGTATTCTACCCAACTTAAAGAATTAAACTAATGGTGTGATAGGTCCAACAATCAAGATAAAATGCAAGGTTAAGCATGTAAGGATTTAAGTAGAACAAAAATCATATATCGGGTTGAAAGAATCGAGTCGAGGTCGAGTCTCATCTCAAGTTAAAAAGTATATTGGTTTTACGGTAGGGATTAGAGTCCAGTCATTTTGACCCGAAAGTCACAATATGAAATTAGAGTACAAGGAGACGTGTTTTAGTGGCACGTGATATACCTACATGAAGGTGGGCTCGTCTAGGTCTTACATATGAAAGTTGTAGGAAGGAAAAGTCTACTGTTGTGCTCCAAATATCAAAGTCACGATAGGGACACCAAAGAACTTAAAGTAGAAAGTGGGAGTTAATGAGATAATGATTAACGAACCAAATAAATGACCGGGCTAAAGCATGAAATAAAGATAACTTAGATTCTAACAAATCAAGGTATAATAAATTAGGAGTACAGTTTCTAGGGATATGATAGCTACTTAGATGGTGTATGATCAAGGAACAATCTAATCATTTCTCAAGTTTCAAATGATTAGATGGTCATGACAAAAGATCTAGAATTGAGGAAAGGTCGAGTAAGTCAAAAGATATGTTCATCGGTTTGGTCGATGACTAACTATACTTGTGTATATGCAATATCATAATCATAGGTGGCATGGCAATCTAATGTACATTACTTCTACCTCACTAGGGTGACCCTCCTTGCTTCTTGGTCCTCTACCAATATGATCTAATCTAAATTTCAAGTTCCTCGAAGTTTCTCAATAAAATTTTCAAGATACTCCGCCACAATTACCAATTAACTTAGACTGTCAAGTTTAATTTAAATCTCTAATCATTCTCGAAATAGTCCTTGTATATGCAAAATGAACATACTTTTTTTTTACTAAAAATTTAAATATCCATAATCAAGGCTTTAAACTCGAAATTTAAATAACTCTATAAATCATAGATCATAGGACAAAATTTGAAATTTGAATTTTTCCTTCAAAGTCGATATCTTCCAAAAACTTTAAACAAAATTTTTTCCATTATCTCTTTAAAATTTAATAACTTTATAAATCGTACGCACAATTTAAAACCTCAAGTTCTCTCCCTTCTAAACTTTCATCTCTCTAGTCGTCTAAAAAATCATAATTTAAACTCTTTAAATAATCTCGAGATAAACTCTATCATATTACAATCCAAACTTAAGTTAACCGTAAATCAAGTGTCACAATATAAAAACTCATGATATTTCTCAAATTGAATTCATATCTAGAATAAATCATAACTATTTCAAAATTTCAAAATTCATAAAAAAAAATTGTTCTCTCGATCTAGCTATCCTCTTGTGCATATCATCTTCTAATATCAAAATAAAATTCCAACTACCTTTTGGAAGCGGTAATATGCTACTACCCCACTTGGGATCAACTAATCCTTAATGTCTTATTTCTAAGAAAATAACTGCCTTTATAACTAAAAATAAAATCTTAATGCACATTAATTGTCAATGCAATCCATCTAACCATGTGTTTAACCTATGAGCATAAAATAGTATAGTCATCTTCCTAGTTGTCACTAAGCACGAAACTAAGAATTTACGGTAGAAGTAGTCAAGCAAGATGCAAATCAAGGAAGTCGAACGAGAGTTTGAAATTCGAAGTCAAGAATGGATTTCAAGTGGGTGGATGAGATCCTACACACTAATCCTATGTTGCAGGCCCACATCGGTACAATTACGTAACCTAAGTGACAAACTCGACCTGCATGGGCCACCACAAAAACATGTAACGCCCCAGTCCCAAAATACGTAGGACCAAGTACGTAGACATGCCAGCTGTATATATACGAAATATATGGACCTCGTATGTATACATAAGCTGTAAATGTAGTAATCCAAGACAACTAAATCTCATCCACAAAGATAAATAATGATATAAAATAATTTTAAATTTGTCATGTACACAGTAGTTGGGCGGAGACAAAGTCCACTACCAACCAATTTAAATAGAGAAGAAATATACAAAGAAAGTGATTGGTCGGGCGGAGCAAATGACGAATCCAAGAGTAATCATCATGACAGAATAGAGCGCAATCTATGGCCTTAGCTAGAGCACCTGCAAGAAATTGCGAAAACACACACCTGGGGAAAAACCAGGTCCTCAGAGGGACGTAACAAGACACATACTATCATGCCATAAACTGAATAGTAAGAGCTCAATAGAAAATATACATACGTAAAGGTTCCTAACCATTCTATGTGATATATACTTTGAGAAGACAACGTTCTACGCAGAAGCTTAGATGTTCAGCATAGATGGAGATAAAGTAGTAGTAGGTAGCGCTCATAAGAGGCACTATCAACTATGGGCATAAAGTAGTTCTCATATGAGAACTATCGGCCCCGGGGCAGTAAGTAGCGCTCATCCGAGACACTATCGGCCCAAATCTATGTGTGTACTGAACACGTAGCCCCTACTCTAATAACTGTCTTCCCCCCTCCCAATGATACTACACATGCGTCGCCTCTATGACACTGTTTAATCCTTAATAACTGCCAAGTCTTCTACCAAAAATCTATAAGCAGTTACATCCTAACGTACGACCTTTACGCACCGATGTACGGTCGATACGCAAGTCCGAAGCTATATGCGACTCGCAGTTCACACACAACCCGTGGTATATCGTGACAGTTTATGAGATACATTTAAACATAAGGTGGTCCCTTAACTCTAAGTTAATTGCACAAAATATAGTAATTTGTATCTACATATAATTTAAAAGAAAACAACTTGAAAATAAACACAACATGCATGTTATTGAGCAGGAAATTTAAACAGTAGTGGCAAGGTGTCTTGCCTGGTATTTGTACGGTGTTCAAGGAGTCCCAGTCACTACCAAAATAACCAACTTTAGCGACGGCCACATTCGTCGCTCATCCGTCGGTAACATAAATTACCGACGGCATAGCGACTGATATTTGATGAAAATGGCCGTCGGGAAATACGTCGTCGCTATAATTTGTCCGTCGCTAAGCCGTCGGACAAATGATTAACCGACGGACTAGCGACTAATTATCGACGGTTGCCTTTCAACGGATTAGCGACGGATTAGCGACTTGTTCCCGTCGGTTTACATGGCATATAATATTAAAATATCTGTCGCTAAGCCGTCGTACATAGGTCGGTAAAAGCGTATCAGAGAGGTTCCTGATACGCAACATCGGTCGCTATTCCGTCGCTATCCCGTCGTTAACCCCGACGTTCTAGCGACGAATTAGCGACGGGTAGGGCGTCGGCCTGGTTCTGGAAAGCTTCCATAATTCCAGAACCATGTCGACGGATAATGGGTCGCTAAGCCGTCGCTAGTCCGTCGTCATCCTCGACAGATTAGCGACGGATTAGCGACCCATTATCCGTCGCTAAGTCTCTGGAAACCTACCATATTTCCAGAACCATGTCGACGGATTTGCCGTCGCTAGATAGTCGATATTCCGTCGCTAATATTAATTGTACCCAGTTAGCGACGGAAGTCCCGTCGCTAGTTGGTCGCTAGGTCGTCGCTACCTGCAAATTTATTTCAACCAGTTAGCGACGGATTGTCCGTCGCTCGTCCGTCGGTAACTGCAAATATTTATATAATCCAGTTAGCGACGGATTTTCCGTCGCTAGTAAGTCGCTCATCGGTCGCTAAAAAGACGTATCCGTCGCTAATTAGTCGCTAGTCCGTCGCTAAATGCAACATTAATAAAAAAAATTACAGAAACATTCTATTTCCTTTTCGTAAATATTACACATATTCATAATATCCAATATCCAAACATCCATGTACGATCAACAAATATCCAAATATCCAAATTCATAATATCCAATATCAAACAGAAATATCCAAACACAAATACACAAATTCATAATATCCAAACATTCATGTACGCTTCCAAAATATCCAAAATTCAAAATCCAAAAACAGTACAAATATCCAAAAACAGTACAAATATCATTGAGATGGATCGCGTCGTCGTTCGGCTCTGCGGATGTACTCTTCTACCATGTACGCCGGCACCTGGGACAACACATGCTCTGGAAGGTTGCGGAGCTGCTCTGGCGACATCATGTCCATGAGCCCAATGAGCGCAGTATCCGGTACCAGGCGGACCTCGGCAGAACGGTCAAATGAATAACGTCCAGGGTCGGAAGGACCGGCAACCGCACTAGACGGACCGGGAGCAGACGGATCTGGACCGGGAGCAGAAGAAGGACGCGAAAGGCGCTCCAGCACATCCGACATTAGACTCCGCATTTCCGACATATCGGATGTGAGAGTCGCAAGCTGCGTCCTCATATCGTCCGACGGGGGCGCGGGAGGAGGCGGGGGCGGTGGATATCTCGGAGTCGCGCCCTGCAACGACGCCGCCAGGGAACCTATGCCGTAGACGCGCCCTTTATTAAAGCCGCCGACAGACTCTACGAACACGTCGTCGTAGCGAGCGGCCATAGAAGAGGGCGTCTGGGTGGGCGTCGTTTCGCCGACAACCTCGGCAGGGGGCTCAATCTGACTAAGGGCCTCACGATATGCAGCCTATCCAATGAATGTGTTTATACTATAAGTTTTCCTAAGTTATAATCTAAATCCTATGTTTCCCTAAGTTATAATTTGAATCCTACGTTCACCTAATTAAGTTAACAATAATTATATTTCTAATATAAATCTCATAAACGTAATTACTTACATCAGTCGCCTGGGCCCTCGCGTCGACGAAGCTCCCGTCTGCCCGCCTCTTGTGTGTATGCAGGAATACATCGTAGGCGGTGACCGACTCCGGCTCTCTCCCCTCCTTTACCGCCCGTTGTGCCTGCATACGAAATATACGTCGAATTTAATTAACTACGTATATTAATAGTACCGAATTTAATAGTGAAATGAATTTGCGGTATCTCACCAAATATGCACGCGTCGCTGCGTGGGGCTTTGAACCTCCCGTATGCAGACCAGCGGCCTGTCTGCTCGCCTTCGCTTTCTCTGATTTCTCCCTGTACTGAGCAGTATTCATCTTATCCAACATCTGCTCGTAGTACTCCTCCCGGAGCCACTTCTTCCTCGAATGCGCCGTACGAACGTCGTACACCGCATCCCGTATCTTCTTCCCGGCGGCGGCTTTGTAGGCCTTGCGAATCAACTCATCGCGATGGGGGGACCACCAGAACGTCGTCTGACATACAAATTAAATTATCACGTAATTAAAAAATTAGTGGATTAAAGAATAATTAATAATTAACCAAAAGATATATATATACCTTCATCTCCTCGAGCCAGACGTACTGCATGTTCTGAGGCACCTCAGAAAAATTGAGGTAGGGGCCATGGTAGTTTTCCCGGATAATTTGCCCGAGTATCCGGGCAGCATCATACGGGAAAAACCTACAAAGAAGCAAAGACTGGATTATTAACTTGAATAAATGAAATAAATTTAATAAATTAACTTAAATTTACTTACGTATCACCCGCGGGCCATAGCTCTCGTCGGTTCTCGCCTATCGGCCTCTCTGGAGGCGTCGGAGGATCCGCGGGTCCGCGGATGTACTCACCGGTAGCAGGATGAAGCTGAATCCGGGGGTACTCCGGAGCCCACCCTGCAGTAACTGATGGTGTACCCGCTGGTGCATCCGGGGGCGGAACGGATCCGCTAGCGGATGGAGTCTCAGGCCTCGATGAAGATGAAGGATGGGTCGCAGAGATAGATCGACGGCGGGAAGAGTCTGTGGCCGGGCTCTCCAGGTCGGGATCGGAGGACTCTATATCCGGGGTATGTGGAAGGCGACCACGACCGCTACCACCACGACCGCTACCATCACGTCCACGGCCAGTGCTGCTACCACCACGCCCACCACGGCCAGTACCCGCCACCACCAGCACCACCACGGCTACCAGCAGCACGAGTGGTAGTGACCATGACCTGTAAATAGAACACATAAATATAATTAACAATATAGAAGTATAAATGAATATAAAACTGAACTAAAATATATATACCAGCAGCAGGGCGGCGAGTGCCGTCAAGACAATGAGAACTAAGAGTGCCATCTGTAAAAAGAAAATCATACAATAAGTAGATGATCGAACGACAAAAACATAAACTGAAATAAGAATGTGTCCGTCTAAACTGAATTCACTAAGTTAGTTGTAAGTGCTTCTAATATATACCGATATTTAATCTAATCATCGTTATCGTCCTTGTCCTCATCGTCATCGTCATCGTTCTCATCCTCATTCTCATCGTCGACTTCATCTATATCATCATCCTCATCGTCGACTTCATCTGTATCATCATCCTCATCCTCATCCTCATCCTCTTCTTCTTCTTCTTCTTCTTCTTCTTCTTCTTCTACTTCTTCTTCAGGCTCAATACTTGGGACAAGACGCCTCTTTCTCCCCTGGTTGACAGCTAAGTCTTGTATATCAACCTCTTCCTCCCCTCTATTTTCCTCAGTATGAGGTATATCGATATCTTCCACGTCCATGGTATCCGACTGTTGTCCCATGTATTGGGGCTTCTCGATCTGGTCCTCTTGGTATGCTGGGTCTCCAACGTTGAATGTATTTCTAGATTTAATCTTGTATACTGCCCACCAGTCAAATCGATCTCTACGACGCCTTGGGTAGCTTGTATAGTAGACTTGAACAGCCTGACTTGCTATCGCAAACGTGTCGGACCCTCTATACCTCCTGCGATGATTTATATCGACGAATCCAAATTGTTTATCGATTCTCCAACCGATATTTGGTCTCGTATCGAACCACTCACATTTGAACATCACAATATGCATATCATATGGGGCACTATATTGTAAATCTACAATCTCCCGAAGCACTCCATAATAGTCAAAGTCCGGCTCGTCGTCATAGATGGTGCCTCTTATGCAAACACCAGAATTCTTGGTATCGAAGCCGTCATTGAGAAATTCGGTATTTATAGCATGCTGAGTTGACTTAAACTTGAAGCCATTAACGACATAGCCTGACAAAGTCTTTGCATGCTTCTTCGGTCCCAATGCCAAATAACGAATGCTCTCATTTATGAGTGTTGTTTTAGGCAATAAAACCTGTAAACATGTATTGATAATTTAAATATTTTAGCTGCATATATTTTAATGGTAGCCGCATAACATATTATCTCAGTTACTTACGTATTTACGAAACCAGGACGGAAAGGTACAATCAACCTCTCTTTGAAGTCCCTCATCTGTAATATATGGTGTCCTCATTTTGACTTCACCTCTAAATACACTGTTAGAGAGAATAAAAATAAGTGTAGTCACTTAATTCACCAAATTAGAGATTATAACGAGGCGTAGTCACTTACTTCTCCAAATCTCTCACTTCTTGTATGTCACAATTTAACAAGACATATCGGTGAGCGGTATCATACTCATCGTCGGTCAACCACCGTTTCTTACTAGCCCTAATAGGCTTGCCCCTTAAATTGAATATACCTCCATCCTCAACGTCTTCTTCATTCCTTTGAGGTCTATTTCGATTTGTCTCGACATGAGTATCGAAATAAATGGAGCAGAAATTTGACACCTCCTCGATAAGATATGATTCGCATATCGAAGCCTCTATATGAGCCTTGTTGCCAACTTTCTTCTTTAGATGGTGTAGGTACCTAAAAAGACAAATTATCTTGAGAATTAACAATGAATTGTAAAATCCACTTAAATTTCACTTAAATTATATCGATTCTTATTTACCTTTCAAAGGGGTACATCCATCGATAATGAACAGATGCACCGACACGGGCTTCGTATGCTAGATGAATCGGTAGATGCTCCATGCTGTCGAAAAAGCCCGATGGAAATATTTTCTCTAACTTGCAGATTGTTAAGACAATCTTCTCCTCAAGTTGTACCATATGTTGCACCGTCAGCTTAGTTGAACAGATATCCCTGAAGAATGTAGACAGCTCGGCCAACGGAACCCATACAGCAGAAGGCAACAACTCTCTCAAAGCAATGGGCAGTAATCTTTCCATAAACACGTGGCAGTCGTGACTCTTCATTCCCGTTAGCTTGCGTTCATTGAGATCAACGCATCTAGACAAATTCGAAACATAGCCGTTGGAAAATCTTAAATTAGATATCCACTTGCAGATTATTAATCTATCTTCCTTGCTCAATGTGTATGGCGCTATAGGCTTACTTAATTGTCCACCAGCACCCCTTTGTATCAAGTTCAGATGAGGACGCTTGCATATCTCGGCTATGTCTTGTCTTGCTTTTGGATTGTCCTTCGTCTTTCCTTTAATATCCATGACGGTATTGAAGACATTATCGAACACGTTCTTTTCGATATGCATGACATCAAGATTATGCCTTATAAGATTATCTTTCCAATAAGGCAAGTCCCAGAAGATACTCCGTTTGGTCCAGTTATGGCTTTGTCCGAACCCCTCGACACGATGGTTCGATGGATCTTCCATTGCGGTGGGCAATTCCTTTACAGCTTCCCAAATATCGTATCCCGAAAATCTGGCAGGAGGTTGAGAAAATTCTTGTTTTCCATATCTGAACGCGTCTTTATTCTTTCTCCAAGGATGGGTCGCGGGCAGAAATTGACGGTGACAGTCAAAGAAAGAAGTTTTTCCTCCATGCCTAAGGCGGAACGCCTTACTATTTTCCATGCATATCGGACAAGACATGTTGCCGTGCGTACTCCATCCCGACAGCATACCGTATGCTGGAAAATCATTGATTGTCCACATGAGTGAAGCTCTCATCTGAAAGTTCTGTTTCCTGGAAATATCATAGGTCGTGACGCCGATCTCCCGCAGCTGTTTCAGCTCATCCACCAACGGCTGTAAATATATATCGATGTTCTTCGTCGGATTTTTAGGACCGGGTATGATAGCTGTCAGAAACATATAAAGAGTCTTCATACACATCCATGGTGGCAGATTGTAAGGGGTAAGAATGACCGGCCAGCATGAGTACTGAGATCCCGACTGTCCGAAAGGGACGAAGCCATCAGCACATAGCGCCAGGCGTACATTTCTAGGCTCTGCAGCAAAATCTGGATGACACAAATCAAAATGTTTCCACGCCTCTCCATCCGAAGGATGTGACAATTCTCCTTCGTCCTTTATGCGTTCTTCGCTGTGCCACGTCATGTGTTCTGCTGTATTTAGAGACATATACATCCTCTGCAAGCGCTTCGTGATCGACAAGTAATGCATATACTTGTAAGGACGTCGTTTTCTAGTCGACTTTCCTTTTCCCTGTACTGGCTTGTAACGATCCGCATTACAGAAGCTGCAACTTTTTGATACGCAATTCTCTTTGTAGTACAACATGCATCCGTTGCGACAACAATCTATCTTCTCGTACCCCAATCCCAGTTGTCGGACCATCATCTTTGACTTGTAGAAGTTTTTGGTAGCTCTTTTGATTCCTTCGGTAACACCTCCTTGATTACTTCTGTGATCCGATTATAGCAAGCTTGTGGCAAGTTAAAATCAGACTTTATGTTCAACAACCGCATCGTCACTGACAGTGCGGAATGAGTCTCACAACCAGGATATAGAGAAGTATCTGCGTCCTGAAACATGTCATAGAACTCCTTCGCCTCGGGATTAGGATCCTCCGGATCAAAATTAGGCCCTGCCGCATCATACACCATATCTCGTGCAAGGTTCTGCAGATCTCCATAATCAACAGAGCATCCGTGGTCTTCGATGACATCCGTTGCAGCATTATCATCAAAAGCATAAGTAGCAGCTTCCGCAGCCTGTCTTTCCGAATATAGTTCACCTTGCGATGACCACAGGCCGTAATTACGTACGAAACCCTTACGGGTCAAATGATCTCTCACAGTCACCACTTCTTCGTAACGTCTATTGTGACATTTAACACATGGACACTTAATTTTGTTACCGTCCATGTACTGAGCTTTGCTCATTGCATAATTAAGAAATACTTCCACGCCTGCCTGAAAATCGTCACTCACACCAATTCTACTCTCGTGTTGCCGTTTGTACATCCATGTACGATCAACAAAATAACGACTCATCCTTAATTTGGATGTGAAAATCTGTATCGTAAGACAAACTAAACATAAGAATAGCCCGATACCGATACTCATAAATTTGGATTAGGGTTAGGATGTTAGATATAAGTGAACTAGGTGATGTAGAGTACAATATAGGGAACTGTGAATGGACTGAAAGTTGCACATGAGAAGGTTCAATGAAGGGCCCATAAATGGGTTCACATGATAAGTTAGTAAGAATCCACATCACTATACATACTCCCCCGTCTCAGGAGTGTGTCTGGCTCCTATTTAGAACAGCACAGGTCACAACATGTCCAGAATAGCAAAACAGAGCTCTACAATGTATATCGGTATCGGACTATTCCTACGAGTATTGGTATCGGCGATATCAATACTCGTGTGAATAGGAGATTGCAATATAAGTCTAAGCTATCTAGCTAACATGTATACTTGCATTTACATTGTATCATAACTTGTATCTAGTTACCTTGCTAATCATGTATATACTCTTAACATATATGTGAAGACACTATACTAACATGTATTTAAATCAAGGTTCAAAGTATCGGTATCGGAATCGGTATCGGACTATATATTCCTACGAGTATTGGCATCGGCGATATCAATACTCGTGTGAATAGGAGATTGCAATATAAGTCTAAGCTATCTAGCTAACATGTATACTTGCATTTACATTGTATCATAACTTGTATCGGCGATATCGGTAGTATCGGCGGTATCGGATCGAAGTATCGGATTTTTTTGGTATTGGAAAACAAATAATTATTAATAAATTATTTACATTTAAAAACATATAATTTATACATTTAGGCATAATTTTAAGTGTTTTAAGTATTATTTCTTAGTTGTTTTGAAATTAAATGAAATTAAATTAAATGAAATAGTATTATTTCTTAGGATCGGGACATGCCAAACCGTATCCGTATCGGGTTTCATATTTAGAAAATGAAATAGTATTATTACATAAATAATAATAGATCTTCTAAATTTAATGAAATAACCTATATTAGGTTTCATATTTCAGCTATTTTATGATAGATGAAATTTAGTGAATTGTTTTATTGGAATTATTAGAAGATGATTATTATCGAGGAATATTGAATTAAATCGAAACCAATTTTTAATCGATTTAGAATTTCTAGATTGTATAAATTGGACTGTTTATCATAAATCAAATAATACAATTTTATTGCTTAATGTCAATTTTCTAGTACTTTCTTATGTTACTTGTTAAGTATTGGAAGTTTTAACCTATGCTAAAATTATTGCCTAGGTTGATTGAATGATCAATACCTTACGACCCCACCCCCCCGACCCCCCCTGCCCTCTCCACCCACCCCCCTGCCCCCATTCCCGACCCCCCCCCCCCCCCCCACCCCCCGACCCCCTGCCCTCTCCCCACCCCCCCTCCGACCCCCCTGCCCCCATTCCCCACCCCCCGCCCCCGACCCTCATTCCCCACCCCCCCACCCCCTGCCCCCATTCCCCACACCCCCCGACCCCCTGACCCATTCACCACCCCCCCCCGCCCTCTCTCCACCCCGCGAAGCCGACCACCCCCCCACACTCCCCCCCCCCCGCGGTCCAAAATCCAAAATTAGAGAGAGAGAGAGAGAGAGAGGAGAAGAGAGAGAGAGGAGAGGAAGAGAGAGAGAGATACTGGTAGAGAGAGGAGAGAGAGCCGCGGGGAGAGAGAGAGAGGAGCCGCGCGCGAGAGAGAGAGAGCCGCGAGAGAGAGAGAGTTTGGGGGGAATGAAAATTTCCCCCCCGTCGGTTCAATTTAAGTTAGGGCACAGAACCTAGCGACGGAATAGCGACGAAAAAAAATTAGTCGCTAAACCGTCGCCAATTAAAAGGTGTTTTCCGACGGATATATCCGTCGCCAGTTAGTCGCTAAAGTTCCCGCCAATGTTTTAAAGATTTTGCCGCCAACATTTGCGACGAATAAGCGACGAAAAAGAATCCGTCGCTAACGTTCGTCGACTTAGCGACGGAAACCCGACAAATTTTTACATTTAAAATTGGAAAAAATTATGTTATGTTGTCTGTCGCTAATCCGTCGCTAAGATGTCGGAAACTGGTCGCTATTAGCGACGGAATCCGTCCGTCGCTAAACTTCCGTCGGTAAAGTGGGGTATTTTAGTAGTGAGTAGTCCATAGTCATGATAGATATGTAACAATCACAAAAATAGAATTAATGGGTTAGTTATGATCATGATTTACAATCGATGAAATTTATGCGAATAATTATTTACATATAGTAATTTTGGAAAATACATATGATACTTGAAACCATATTTACTAGTACATAATTTTTGACAATTATTCGAAATGTAAAAATCAATTTAGGCTAAAACTATAAAATTTACCAAAATTTGGATTTATATTTTAATAGTAAAATAATTTATATAAATATTTGAAAATACTAAAAATCATTTAAAAATTTTGAACTACCCTTTTTGTTAAAATATAATAATTTTCAAAATAACTATATTTTAAATAGCTATAGTTATAAAATATTTGTATAAAACAAATAGTAATACTATAAGTAAGAATATAATAATAACATTGATAATAATAATAATAATGATAATAATAATGATAATAGTAATAATAATAATGATAATAGTAATGATAATAATTAGAATGGTAATGGTATAATAATAATGATAATAATAAAAATAATAATAATAATGATAATAATTATAATGGTAATGGTATAATAATAATGATAATAATAAAAATAATAATAATGATAATAATTATAATAAAAATCATACACTAAAAAAATCTTCTTCCCAAATCGTTAAAGAAGGTTAGAGAGAGAGAGGTGAAAAAGTGAGGAAAAAGGGGGAAAGAGAGTGGTGAGTCTCACCGTGGGTTGCGTAGAGGCTCACCGATGAGGGCTCGGCGGAGATGTCCTGGCGCGGAGGAGTTGCTGCACGCGGACGCCGGGTGGCGCACCACCGGTGGGCTCGGCTGGCGTGGATCCCAAGGTCGGGGGAAGCAGAGGGCAGGCGCACGGTGTGCAAGCCTGGGGGGTGACGGCGGCGAGCCGGCGCGCGGTCGGCACGTCGGCGGAGCGGAGCTCGCACGAAAATCGGGCGAAGAGGCGGGTCCTCAGTGGCGCTGGCGAGCTTCACGTGGCGGGAGGAGGCGCGACACGGCGGTCGACGCACTGGAGAGGAGACGGTTGCGGTTCCCGACGGCGCTGCCGGAGGAGGAGGTGGTGCGGAGGAGGAAGTGACTCGGAGGGCCAGGCGGACGCACGGGGAGGCGCCGGATGCCCTAGACGCGGATGACGACGGCTGTGGCACGGAGGCCCAGGGTCAGCGGTCTGAAGGAGCGGCGTGCCGACGGTGATCCAGGGGAGCGGCGGGGACGACGCTGCTCCGAGGACAGGCGAGGGAGCTGGCGACATGGAGGCGGCGCTCCGCGGGCGGCGACAGAGGTTAGGGTTTCCCCCTCTCTTATTTTTCTGTAGTGGTTTATGGTAGGGATGACGGTGGTGATGGCGTCGGGGGTGTTGGTGGAGATGTCAGGGTGTGGAGAGGGCGACGCCGGCCGTGGCGGGGTGGTGTTGGTATTGGTGGTGGCCTAAGATTTTGGTCGGGATGGTGATGATGTTGATTTGGGCGGCACCGAAATTGGGCGCGGGTGATGGCGAGGTCGGGTTGGATGGCCAGTAGTGGTGGCGTTGGTTGATGATAGTGGTGATGGTGGTGGTGGTGCGTGGCGAAGGTGGCGACATGATTTGGCTTAGGGCTAAGGTTTCGGGGTGTGTCGGGGTGTCTGACAGAAACTGAGTTGGTGTCCTACGAGACACGAGGATGGAAATGGGTTGTGTCTGGGGTTGTCGGGCACGGATGAACAATGTACTTGTACCAGTAAGAAATATAATGGATGGGAAAGGGGCACGACACGGCACAACACTTTGGTAGAAAATTTTTGGAGGATTTTGTGAATAGTAAGAAATACATGGAGGAGTACCTACTTAGAGGATGTGGGAATTCCCATTTGGATAGGTTAGGGAAAGATTTTAAATCCCCTTTTAGATATTTTCTACTAATAAATTTAAATCAATCAATCCAAATTCAAATCAAAATTCAATTTAAATATAATTAGATTTTTAGTTTGAAATCAAATGGGATAAATCAAATTGCAAATATTTACTTATTTAAATAACTCCATAAATTCAAATCAAGATTTAGATGCCAAAATAATTCAAAATATTTTCTAAAATACTAGTATATTAATTTCGAAAATTATATTAAAATAAACTAATAAGTAATTACTATATATATGTATGCATAAGTACATTTTCATAATTATGCCTTTTAGTATGAAATAAAAATATTTTATTATTAAAAAATTACGATAATGAAAGGCCTTATAAATAAATAGCAACTTGAAATTTTGGAGATAACAAAATAATTATTATATACCTTATCTTGAAACTATAAAAATAAAAAAAAGTTTAAACTAAAAATAGGTCTCGCACATATTCGCACTCGTCGAGCAATTACGAAAAATAAAATTTCGTGCGCGACGTAAAATACGACTACGCGACGTACAATACAAAAATTTAAATCAGTACCAAATTTAAGTAAAAAAATAGTAGAAATTTAGGGGTTTACAGTGTTTCGCGGCCATGGCAGTGGTGATTGCGGCCAGAATGGTGGTGATGGTGTATTTCTTCGGCTTTGGGGTTTGCCGGGGGTCGAATTTTGGTAGGTTGGCGGTGGTGACGAGATTTGGGGGTTCAGGGAGGTGCTGACGGTGGTTTGCGGGTGTGGTTGAAGTCGGGATGGTGGTCACGACGGGGTTGGGAACGAGGGTCCGGTTTCGATTGGTAGAGTCGGGCGGTGGCGCCGGTTTGGTGGGGCTGGTATGGGATGCTGCTGCTGTGTTGGACATGATGGTGGCGTGGTAGGTCTGTGTCGACAGCGTGGCTACGGGATGGACGAGCTAGGTTTAGGGTTTGGGTTTAGGGATTGTGTCCAAGTGTGGACACGAGGACGATGACGAGGTCCGGATTGTCGAACACCAAGAAGTACGGATGAATGTAAATGTAATACAAATAGTGGAAAGGAAAAAATAGGGACACAGTCACGATGCACGCACGATAGTTGGTCACGGACCACGATGCACTTATTTTGGTTGTGAGAATTTATGGAAGTGAAGAATTTATGGAGGAGTACCTGCCTATTTATAGGATGTGAAAATTCCCGTTGGATAAGGATTAGGAGTAGTTTAAACCCAAGAATAGATAATTGCCAAAAAAAATCAATCAAATACAATCCAAAAATCTAAATTTAAATCTAATTAAATTCTTTTAGTTTTAAAATCAAATAAGAAAATCAATAACATAGATATATTTTAGCTATTTAAATGAGGCCATAAAATCAA
>JANAVB010005799.1:513081-578081 GCA_029216955.1 Iris pallida
CTCAATAGTTAGGATTCCTTGAGAGATTCCTGGGACGACCCTTGAGAATCTTATTTAAACTTCAATTTGAAATCATTTCCCTTGTTTGTTTGTCTCACTCCTTAGTTATTGAATTTGATTTTATTGGATCGTTGTTGATTTTGATTTTCCTATCGAGATGAATTTTATGGCCTGAGTTACGATATTTTCTGATAACATATGTTGACGGGAATACAGGGATGGTAAAACGTCAACTTGATTATGGAACTTGTAGTTTATCGCAGCCATATTAGCTGGCGTGGCGGAACATAGGGACCTGACTACGGATGTACGTATCTTGGTTATGAGATTTGGAATTTCTCGCAGCTATACTAGTCGGCGTAGTAAGAATTTTAGATGACATAATTATAGAGGTGCATGCCCCAGTTATGGAATCTATCGTTTATCGCAGCCTTGCTTACTGGCATGGAGGGGCTCTGAGTAACATGATTTTGGACAGACGTATATGATTATCAGATTGTATCTTGAGAAAGTTTTTAAACATATCATCTCATCGTACCATTCTGTTGTTATAAATTATATTCCATCATCAAATAACTTAGTAGTAGGAGTATGAGTAGGAGTAGCTTAGCTGTTATTATAAATCTAGTGTAACTTCTTGCTATAATTTTTTTTTCTAATATAATGAATCGATGATTTTGCTAGACCTTAACTTGGATTTGATATTATAGCTCTGGTTTCAAAATGGTTCCTTTTAAACAGATAAGCAGAACAAATTTTATCATTATTTTCTTCTTGCCATTATTTCTTGTATTACCTTAAAATATATATATATATAGTGGACACAGATACTTGCCTGACACGTATGCATGCTACACTTGATTACCAACCTATCTAAATGCATATTAATATGTTTGATGTTAATTTCTCAAAATCCTAATATTTCTAATATAGTACAGTATCAGTGACTAGTTCTCTGTTTTCCAGATTAAATTCGTAAATTAAATGTAAATTTTATGTTATTAGTCGTTGTTTACATCACTGCACATGTATGTTATATACAAGGTTTCAAGTTTTAAAGAAATTGGTTGAGTTTTGTGTTTGAATTTGTCAAATCTGAGACTGTGTGCATATTAACCCTTTAAGCCTGAATTCTAAGTGATTAGTCAATTTGTAGTTTTTTTTTTAAATGTAATAATTTGAGCCGTATACATTGTTGTATGTAGGGATATAATGTTAGGTTTCATACTCTTACATGTTAGGTTGTGGTTGTGGTAAACGTTGGGTTGGTTTTGATGTTCGAATTTCTCCAAAATCCTGAAAACTGAATACATGTTAACATTTTTACATTGCTTTCAAATGTGTAGTTCAATTTCGGATTAATATGTAATGTTCAACTAAACTGAATGATTGAGCCCTTCATTTCAAGTTTTAACCCATGTACACTTGACACTACACTAATGTTCACAACTGCCATGTAAACCTAACCCTTCATCTCCATGTTATGTTCATAAATCTATATATTTTTTTTTAATCTATATTAATATATATATATATAATATTATTATATAGTTATGCATACATTATAATGTATATAGATACATAATTAAATCTCTACCTCTCTATACATATAGATATACATATATATGGTTAGCCATGCATGTTATGAGTAAATAGCTTGTGCCTTGTAGACTGTTTAACCAATATGCCATGAATAGTGTAACTTGATAGCTATTGTTTTGAGACCCAAACTCCTATACACTTTCATGTATATTTTACACACACAAGCCTACTATCTAACCATATGAACATGTCCACATACACCCATACACACACTAACCACATAACCTTTATATAATGTTAGCTTTTCCTCTCTAACACTCTCTTTCTATATATATATATTATGATTGGATTCAATGCTATTGACTTTCGTTCCTTAAACTTTTGGTTTTGATTTTTCTTAAATAGTACCCCTTTATAGATGATTAGTAGTTATCTTATTTTATTTTTGATAGTTACCAGTTTTCATATAGGATGGTAGACTGCCTTACAGCCTTGATGATTGTTGTTTTTGTAACTTTTCTAGTTCAACACCCTTGATTGCTTGTATGTTTTGATACCCTGTGATTGTTTTAGTCTAGTTGACTAGTATACCTAGATGAGACTTTCATTACCACCGTATGCCATGACCCTGTATGCCGTCTTTTAAATTGTATGATTGATTAAGTTTTGAGACTTTGATTATGGGGGTTTGACCTAGAAGGGGTAGGAACATTTTAATTTCGAGGACGGAATTTTCTAAGGAGGGCAGACTTATAATACCTACTTTTCTAAAATGAGGGTAATTTTGAACTTTTGTAAAAGTTTATTATTTAATAATAGGATTTATGATTTATAGGAATTTTTAATTAATTTTACTATTTAAAATTGGTGAATTATAATTTTGATGTGCTAGCTAGTGAACCCTAGAACTGTTGAGCCTAGAGACTAACCATGACCATGGGAACCTAACCATGTGATTAGAATGACTATTTACAACCTTTTAATCTAAGGGTATTTGGTCATTTTGTGACTTTTGAATTATTTAGGATTTTGATTAATTGGTAAATTTTAGATTATTTTAATAATATTTAAATTGATGTATTATAATTTTGGTCATTTTTATATTTTAATATTTTGGGAAAATTTTATATTTTTAATATTGTTTTTATTGGATTTGTTTAGTCGGGTTTGAGTTTCGTCTCGTTCCGACTTGTATTGTGACCCGGGTAGCTTAAACTCTAGATGGAACCCAATATTAAGTTAAGCATGGCCCACAAAACCCAACATTTAAGTTAGTTAATTAAACTAATTTTTATCATGTTAGAATGGTTAAGTTAGAGACTCAAAACTAGATCATTTTGACCCCAAACTTGAACCTAGTCTAGACTTAACCATATGAGACTAGAGAGGGGCAATTAAGACATTTCCCATTAGCCCTAATGGACTCTTTATGGCAGCCACCTTTAGGGGAGAATGATTCATTTCATTCATTACAATCTTGCCTCTTTTATTTTCCTTTTGTTCTTCCCTAATTTTAGATACATTCCCATTGATTTGATCTCCAAATCAAATCATTCCTTCACCAAACCTTCCCTCAATCATTCCCATTCTCCAAGGGAAGGGTGCTACCAAGGATTGGAAGAGGGGTACAAGGAGGAGTGTCCACTTTGAGGGATCTTCGTATCGGAGCCGTGTCCTAAAGGATTTCATTGGGATTCTACTTTCAATAGGTAAAACCCATCCTCTAAATTAATTTCCTTTACATATAAATTAGTTTTGAATCGTAGGATCCATCTCGCATGTGTCCCATTTAGATTCAAATTTGAGGCTATTTGGAGCTCTCTTGAGGATTTTAGATGTGTCTTGTGTCCTACTTGATAGATCCCAAATTAGGATACCCCATGTGTATGTATGTATGATAATAGTTTAAATAGATATTTAAATTTAGTTTTAGAATGGTTAGAGAGTGGACTGATCTTATTTAGGATGGCTAGAATGAGTTTCATTTGGATACCTATATTTTATCCAAGTATCTTGGCCTATATGTGTTCTTTTGTCCAAAACAACTCAAATACGTCATAATATTCATCCACGTTTTTATTAACCAAAGCAACTTAGAAATGTCATAACTTTTAGCTTAGAACTCCGATTTATCTTCCGTTTTTTTAAAAGAACCGTATCGAAGTTAGCTTTCCAAATATATATTTTAATAAGCCAAATTCTTTCTATAACTTTCTGTAGAATTATTTGAATGTCAGTTGTACGAAAGACGAACGTGTTTCGGTATTTTTTGCGATTTCGGGAGCTTTCGGACACGAAAATACGATCCGTTTGATTTCGGAAAGCTAACACGAAGGGCTATAATATACTTTAATCCTAGAATTTAGTAGAGGCCCAATTGGTACAGTATTGGTTTTAAGTAGAAGAGTGACTATACGATATATACATTTTGTGTAACCTATGAGCCTATATAGTATGGATATTAAATGAATATAGAGTATGTAATACATGATATGTTAGATGAATGAAATGATATATATATGATATATCCTCTTTACATTAATGCATATATATGGTTGAATGCAAGCATGTAGGAATGCAATTAATATAATGTATGTAAGCAACATAAATGCGTGAATGAAAGAATGATATATAATGTATGCATGAAAGTATATAATGAATGCTAGATATGAGTGTAAGGTATACATGTAATGATAGATATGAATGCATAATATATAAATAATATAATGCAATATATAATGATAGCATGTATGATAATGTAGAATATATGATGCAAGCATGTATATGTCCACTGTTTTCCTTTTTTCACATTTTCCTTCCCTTTCCATTTCAGTTTTTTCTCCCATTTTTCTCTTCTATTTTTACATGTTGTATACAATGTATATAATGTATAGATGCATGTAAGTATGTAATATGCATGAATGACATGTATGTAATAAAAATAAGTATATGTATGCAACTTAAGGATATGTGAATGGATATAATGCCTGAACTGAAATATGCATGCATATGTGATATGAATGAATGTATAAATGCAAGAATGAATGTCATATATGAATGAATGAATCAATCAAAGGTATAAGTAAAATATAATGCATTGTAATGAATGTTAACATATAATGTATAAAAGTATGTATGTAAATGTGCATGAATGTACATATCTATGTAACTATGTAAATATGCATGATGTAACATATGCCTATATATAAATATGTATGTAATGTGGATATACATGTATGTATGAAGGTATTATTTATATATTATCTTTTATATTATGCATTATTGTGGTTCATATTGTCTTGTGATTGTGTGAGTGCTAGCCTAGGCTTGGTTAGGCCTAGTGAGACTTGTTAGACTTGTTTGGGCTTGGACTTGACCTAGTTGACCTAATTTGACTAGTGTGGTTGACTAGAGTTGACCAAGTGTTGACTTTAGCTTAGTTTGACCTAGACAGCATGCAGATGCATTGTAGATTACGTTTATCATCCCATGTATACATCTTGACTTGTGTTGCTCTAACTAGGAGTCAGGTACCTCATCTCGGACAGTACATTTACTTCAGACATTCAGATACCAGGCGAGTACATTCTCTGATCATTTCATAACTTGCTTAGAATTATATTCCTGCTCTAGTTTACCTTATTTGATGCTGTCACATATTATCACGGATTGGTATATGGATCCCTACATTGACATGTTATCCCCCTCGGGAGCATCGGATACATCATGTCATGTGTTTCATGTACATCATGTATTCTCCCTCTCTTGTTATTCATGTTTCTCATGTGCTTCATGCTCGTTCATGCATGCTCGTGTACTCTCATGTGCTCTCATGTTCGGTCATATTTCCCATGTATCTCATGTATAACCTATACTTCATGTGCACTCATTTATGAGCCTTCATATGAATTTCATATGCACCCATTTATGGGCCTTCATATGAATTTATGTGCACTCATTTATGAGCTCTCATGTATACTTCACGCACCCATTTATGGGCTTTCATGTGAAAACCATTTACGTAACATAACTTGTCTGGATCCTTGTCTATTGATTGGGGTATGGGGGAGTATAAATAGTCATGTGAACAATTCCAAAGTAGTATAGCCATGTATGTCTCTTTAGTATAGCCATGTGCAAATCAAGCCGTTCACATGTCGACTTTGTACTCTAAATCACTAGTCACTGGTAGCTCTCTACTTATAGTGATATTTCTATTATAGTTCTCTCTCTGTTTACATCATGTACTTTCTTTCAGTTTCACGTATTGTACTCTCTTGCATGTTTATATTTTCTAACCTGTTATGATCTGTGTGAGATGTATTGTGCTCGCTCCCGTCCTGACTGAACCTGTTAAAAATTATAGAGGATGATACGGAACCCTGCACCCCTTACCTTGGAGCTTGCCTAGATGACACTCGCGACCTGGACCCCTGGGATGGTTCAGGCAGCTACAGAGAACGATACCTTGCCTAGTGTAGATAGCTTAGACTGTTCTTCTTTTCATGTTAGTTGTTGTCCTTGATTTCAGAGTTGTATATTTTAGAGATGTTGAGACTTATGTTATTTCATATTTGTTGTACCTTAGTTGAGATTTCTCTATCTTTTCTATCGTGTTATATTCTACGTTAGATGTGATTGAGACTGTATTCGGCTATGTCACCTCCATTCGGAGTGTATATACTGTACAGGTACCTTATATATATTAGATGATTGACCTAGGACAGCGTTCTACTGTCGACACTGCAGCGTAGGCTGGGCGCTGTTACGTACTCGTACCCTCACGGTGGGTGCGGATCGTGACATATTTTAGTGGTGGCCCATGCAGGTCGAGTTTATATAGTGGTATTCGAACTAGAGTATCACTACAGCCTGCAGTAGGATTATGATATTTTTGAAGGTACTCAATCACAGTTAGGATTCCTTGAGAGATTCTGGGACGACCCTTGAGAATCTTATTTAAACTTCAATTTGAAATTTTTTCCCTTGTTTGTTGCTCTCACTCCTTGATTATTGAATTTGATTTTGTTGGATCGTTGTTGATTTTGATTTTCCTATCGAGATAAATTTTATGGCCTGAGTTACGATATTTTCTGATAACATATGTTGACGGGAATACAAGGATAGTAAAACGTCTACTTGATTATGGAACCTGTATTTTATCGTAGCCATATTAGCTGGCGTGGCGGAACATAGGGACCTGACTACGGATGTACGTATCTTGGTTATGAGATTTGGAATTTCTTGCAGCTATACTAGTCGACGTAGCGAGAATTCCAGACGACATGATTATAAAGTGTATGTCCCAGTTATGGAATCTATCGTTTATCGCAGCCTTGTTTTGGCATGACGAGGGCTCTGAGTAACATGATTTTGGACAGACGCATATGATTATCAGATTGTATCTTGAGAAAGTTTTTAAACATATCATCTCTATCGTACCATTCTGTTGTTATAAATTATATTCCATCATCAAATAACTTAGGAGTAGGAGTATGAGTAGGAGTAGCTTAGCTGTTATTATAAATCTAGTGTAACTTCTTGCTATAAATTTTTTTTCTAATACAATGAATCGATGATTTTGCTTGATCTTAACTTGGATTTGATATTATAGCTCTGGTTTCAAAATGGTTCCTTCTTTTAAACAGATAAGCATAACAGATTTTATCATTGTTTCCTTCTTGCCATTATTTCTTGTATTACCTTAAAAATATATATATAGTGGACACAGATACTTGCCTGACACGTATGCATGCTACACTTGATTACCAACCTATCTAAATGTATATTAATATGTTTGATGTTAATTTCTCAAAATCCCAATATTTCTAATATAGTACAGTATCAGTGACTAGTTCTCTGTTTTCCAAATTAAATTCGTAAATTAAATGTAAATTTCATGTTATTAGTCGTTGTTTACATCACTGCACATGTATGTTATATACAGGGTTTCAAGTTTTAAGAAATTGGTTGAGTTTTGTGTTTGAATTTGTCAAATCTGAGACTGTGTGCATATTAACCCTTTAAGCCTGAATTCTAAGTGATTAGTCAATTTGCAGTTTTTTTAAATGTAATGATTTGAGCCGTATACATTGTTGTATGTAGGGATATAATGTTAGGTTTCATACTCTTACATGTTAGGTTGTGGTTGTGGTAAACGTTGGGTTGGTTTTGATGTTCGAATTTCTCCAAAATCCTGAAAACTGAATACATGTTAACATTTTTACATTGCTTTCAAATGTAGTTCAATTTCAGATTAATATGTTATGTGAACTAAACTGAATGATTGAACCCTTCAATTCAAGTTTTAACCCATGTACACTTGACACACTACACTAATGTTCACAACTGCCATGTAAACCTAACCCTTCATCTCCATGTTATGTTCATATATATATATATATATATATATATATATATATATATATATATATTTTATGTTCATAAATATATATATATATATATATAGTTATGCATACATGTTATAATGTATATAGATACATAATTAAATCTCTACCTCTCTATACATATAGATATACATATATATGGTTAGCCATGCATGTTATGAGTAAATAGCTTGTGCCTTGTAGACTGTTTAACAATATGCCATGAATAGTATAACTTGATAGCTATTGTTTTGAGACCCAAATCCTCTATACACTTTCATGTATATTTCACACACACAAGCCTACTATCTAACCATATGAACATGTCCACATACACCCATACACACACTAACCACATAACCTTTATATAATGTTAGCTTTTTCCTCTCTAACACTCTCTCTTTCTATATATATATTGTGATTGGATTCAATGCTATTGACTTTCGTTCCTTAAACTTTTGGTGCTGCTGCTGCTAAGTTCTATTTAGGTCAATACCCTTCCTTCTCGGTATGACCGTGAGCAGAGTTTTATATCGGGGACTAGGTTTTCCCCTACTCTTGCTGATATAGGACGAGTGCGCGCCATGGGGGGTAACAGAAAGGAAGGCGTCGCTCCCACAGTTGAACTGGTTGCAGCGCCACAGCAGAGAGTTGTTGTTGAGGAGCCTATCGTTGCAGTGCCTCGAGAGAGGATACTGAAGAACCTCTTCCTGACATTCCTCATAAGAGAAAATCTTCCACCGAGCTGGTTCCACGGTCCAAAAAGAAGAAGGTAGTTGTTTCCCGGGGGAGGAAGAAGGTCGCGGACAAGAGTGCTGGCTCGCCTCCTCCCAGAAGATCTTCTCGGCAGACGGCATTGCAGACCGTTACCATTTGGGAGGGAGATCCCTTCCTAGACTCCATAGTCGTTCTGGTCAAGCCTTTAGAAGCTTTCTCACCCTTGCGTTTGTCCTTTGCACAGGACTCTGAGGTTGTAGCTGAGGCAGGTGCCTCCTTACCCGAGGAGGTGGACGTGACGACAGCATCCCCTGCTCGTACTCCACCGATGGATGAGGGCGGGTCTTCTTCAGTTGTAAGATTTGTGCGACGGGATGATCAGGGCGACGGCCCAGACCATGACGGCGATCAAAAGATCAGTCCCTCCTACGAAATATCTTTGTGGATATGTCTACCATAGGAGCTGTGATAAAAGAGTTGGACGAGAATCAAGTCCAATCGACTCATCCTCCTGGGTACGTTATCTTTGCTTTCTTTGGATGAGATTTTTTGACTTTGATTTTACGTGCTCCTCGAAGCTGACTACGACTGTATGTTCCCTTGTAGACAAGGAGAAGGGACCACTCGTAAAGATGGCCCCAGGGGAAGAAGCAGAGGTTGTCCCCGACTCCTCTAAATTTGCTGGTACGGAGGGATCCGTTAGTGAGCCGACATCGCTGTAGAGGGAGAGGTAGAATAGCCTACTGAGGGGGTTGTCGCTGAATCTGCTCCTGGTCCAACTGGAATTTCGGAAGATACCTGATGCTAGATGCCTTGATATTGTTCTTCTTGAACAGCCTAGGGCTGCTCTCGTTTCTCTGAAGCCAAGACTGAACGTACCCCAGGCTGGCGCTGAGCAAGCCGAAGGTACAAAATTACAAGTCTTTTGCACTCCCTCTTTCTTTTTTACTGGTGTATATGCTATTTTTTGTTAGGTTCGGCTTCTTGTCAGTATCCCTTTCTGGAACGGAAGAAACTCTCCAAGCATCCTCCCCGATGACCTCCACTGAAGACGACGAGATGGCCCAGGAAGTCATCAAAGCTTTATACTCTTTGCTGAAAGTAAAGCTTCCTGGAGTCTTGAATCGAAACGCTGCCTTTGGCCGGTGAAGGCTATTGCCGAATGCCAAGTGGCGGCCCTTGAGAGCATTGTCGACTATGAAGAGCGGGCCAATACTCTGAGGAAATTTCTAAATGATTTGGAGGGTCAGGTGGCCAGATTCGGGGTGCCAAACAACGGAGCCCGACATCGCTGTTCTGTACAGAAGATGAGGCATTGATCACGGCTCTCACGGAGGGGAAGGCTACGTTCTAGGCGAGGAAGGATGCCCTCATTCAAGAGATCAGCGAATTCGTTGATCAGCATGGTCACTCCTCCTCATCACATGTAATATTTTCAACAGTCCAATCAGGACGGAAATGAGCCCAATACATCTCATGCAGTTCATATCTTGACAAAAATATAAAGCATGTGATAGGCTAAGATACATGAAATGCTGTAAGAAATAAGATGAAAGAAAGAGAGAAAACTGATAAACAAGTCTATCTATAATAATAGAGAACTGTAAGTGACTATGTGATTTAAGTAGTACAAGACATGTGAACGGCTTGATTTGCACATGATTACACTAAAGAGTTTGTACATGATTACACTACTTTGAAATTATTTACATGACTATTTCTACTCCCTTATGCCCCAATCAATACACAAGGATCTAGACAGGTTATGTTATTGTACATGATAGTTTATACATGAAGCTTATGAGATCATGAGAGTACATGAGAGCACATGAGTATACATGAATAATAAGAGTCCACAAAATACATGATGTTCGTGAAAAGCACATGACACAATGTATTCGATGCACCCGAGGGAGATAATATCTCTGTAAAGATCATATAGTACTAATCCGTGTTAATGTCGTGTCAGCATCAAGTAAATTAAACTATGCAAGAATATAATTCCTAACAAGTATAAAACGGTCAGAGAATGTACTCGCCTGATATCCTATCTGTCTGTCGAGAATATGAGTTTGAGCTGGAGTATCTGATTCCTATTTTAGAGCAACATAGGTCAAAACATGTCTAACATGAAATAAGAATAGTCTATAATGCATTCTAAATGATTCTAGGTCCTTCTAGGTCAAAGTCAACCCTTGGTCAACTATGGTCAAACCTGGTCAACTCTGGTCAATCATAAGTCAACTAGTATCTACCAAATTTTAGGTCAAACACACCTTATCTAGTCATTCTTAGCTCATTTGAGTTTATTTGGATCGAGTTTGATTGAAGTTGACTTTTGTCAACTCGGACGACTTATAGTCAACTAGGCCAATATAGGCTCATTGGGGCAAACCTAAGCTGACTCATAACCCTTAGACTATATCTAATAGCAATACAACATATACTTATATTAATTCATTCATTACATATGGGTATGAATATAGATATATAGTATCACACAATATAAAGCATACCATTCCACTACATAAAGGAACTACCTATATATAAAATCAAGTAGAGGATATCCATATTTGAATCAAGTATCTATATTCCTACTAACATATAGAAGCATAAATGATAACCAAAGAAAATAAAGAAAAAGGAAAGAAAGGAAATGAAAGAAATGGAAAATGGAAAAATGGAATATGAGGGAAAAATGGGACTGTTCAAGCCAGTCCAAAACTGAGACTGAACTCAGTAGGGAAATCTGAGTTCACTGTTTAAATGAAAAAAAAGTAAACAATTTCATATAAATGAAAACTAGCTCATATTTGAAAAATCCAATAATACATGAAGTATCAACACTAAAAGAACCTACTGTCAACTGACAAGGTGACATATCGTAGAACTTAAACACTTTTGCATTATAAACTAACCTCTTTTCTCAGGAAAATAATATCCATATTCAGAAATGACAAACATATGAAGAATTAACCTATATTGGATTTTCAGTCAAGGAGAATTAAGCATATGAAGAATTAACATAAAAGAATCAAACAAGTCTAAACATAAATAAATAATACCCAACTCTGCAAACATCAATCTAAACATGTATGTATGTTAATCATCAACAAACTAACCTTGAATTAGCAGTTAAAATCATTGCAAAACCCTAAAAATTCAGTTTAAACAAAACTCTGAAAATACCATTTCAAATGCAGTTTTATCGAGTATCAGTAAACAAGATCGAAACCCAAAAATCAAATAAAACCCAATTCAGGCATGGAGAAGTGTCACACCATGTGTACGTGTCAGGGGGTTCATCTCGTGTCCATAAAACTGGACACAAGGTGTCCAAATGCAATTTTATATGCACAGCAGGACTGTCCAACACTGCCTCGTGCGGGAGTGTCTGGCTCGTGGACACGACACAGAGCTCGAGACGAGTTGAGCTTGTGCACAGTCCTAGAAGGGGTCTAGGGCTAGTGGCATGTCACCCAGAAACACGACCATGACGTGTCCCCGTGTGCACGAGACGCGTATCTGACGCAATTGAACCGCGCGCACACGACAGGCCTGATTCGTGCGGCTCGATTTACGAGTCCGACACGAAACATATGACATGGCACGTGGGGGCTGACGTATCAGTCATGTCCCCAAGCCGTATACCAAGTTTCGCGTTTCCAAGTGACACAGACACTACTCACTGCCACCCGATCAGTAGGGCACGCGCGTGTGTGTCTCATGCTGTGGTTCGTGTCCGATTTTGGACACGAACACGACTCAAAACGTGCTCAGTCCAATACAAAATCAAAAGTCATGCATAGACCGACAAATCCATTCAATTAGATTTCAAAATTACGAACAAAATTTCCTTTGTGGCATTTCATCAGACACCAATACAAGAACACTAATACGTGTCTGATACGGAACCAAATCAATACAAATTCCTACGAAACTCATCCTACAGCTAGGGGACACCTAGATGGATGCATCTACGGGAATAGTTCATGAAATTATAGAGTTTTGAGAAATTACCTATTGAGATGAATTCCTATAGAAAGCTTCAATTGTGTAGATCCTCCTTGCGTCTCTAAAACTCCAATGCACTCCAATTCTGATTTTCTTACCATCAATAATTCATAAACAAAGATCAGAACCTAATGCAAAAGATTATGGTTTAAAAGGAGAAGAAATGAGAAAAATAAAGGGAATACTTAGGTTTTTGTCAGGAGGAGGAGGAAATGAAAAGAGAAGAATTCTCACCCTAAGATATTAAATAAGCTCCCCCCTATGACCTAGCTTGGTCGGCCACATATAGATGGGCTAGGGTTTCCTAATGGTTGGGCTTGTGCCTTTTTTCTATGGCTAAAATAAAACATTAATTAAAGAAAGTTGCTAACTAGCCTTTAACCAACATGCTAATAGCTTCTAACCTTAGAATAGGATTACTAATCCTAACAAATCATGCTACTAGGTCACTAAGTCATGGTGAGACACTAGGCTAGGTTGCACCAAGGCTATACTGTCACAGGCCAAAATCACAACACCAATAATATATAAAATAATCAAAAGAATTTACAATTACCAAATACCCTTAAATAGAAAAATGGGTGTGACATACACTGTTCTCTCTGGTGTACGGAAGAGGCAGTTCTCCGTTGGAGGCCCAGATCCATCGCTTCGTGTGGCCCTTACTTACCGGTTGACGTCGAACGATAACTACCGCTGACGGCTACAAGAATTGGAAGCCTTAGACGAGAAGCGTTTGCAAGCTCAACAAAGCATCGAGCTCTATCAAGCACGCATCTCTCGGCCTTCAATAAGAAAGTCAAACAGAGGACATTTCAAGTAGGTGATCTCGTCGTGGTCGTTCGCAGATCGATGGTCATGACTCACAAATCGCCGACAATTATAGTCCAAAATGGAAGGGTCCATTCATCATTGAGACCATATTCTCCAACCGGCTCGCGAAACAGAATGGTGGACTTGCTCATGATGCCCAAAAAAAAGGCAAATTCTTGAAGAAATACTATGTCTAAAGGACATGTTTGGTACTTCCTCAAACCACTAAATCTTCCAGACTGGAGTTATGTACACACACGTACCTCTGAACTAACACTCTATTAGCTCCGATTGGATTCACATTGCATCCCCTGGGTGACAAGTCATGTATACTTAAATACCTCTGACTTCCACCTAATGCTTTACCCCGCCGGAGTTTACTAGGCTTATTGCCATCTTTGAGCAAACTTCTTTGGTCCTGATTATCGTGTGTCACGTCCAATTACCTCTGATACCGATAGTCTCTTGACTTACACATCTGAACCGACCCGGGATAAAGTCACAGTGCTAATGAAGAACAGGTGGCAACTCTAGAGGGGGGTGAATAGAGTTTATATGAACAATAACCAATTAAAAATTAACTCTTTCACGAAGTATAAATAATCAGAGTAAAATACGGAAAGTAAATGAAGAACAAGAAGAAACGCATACGCAAAACACAGCAATTTTAACCTGGTTTCCCTCGTGGAGGACTAGTCCAGGCCTGAGAACTCTAGCTCAGGATTAAATCTACTATTTATGAAATAGTAGTTTACAACCCATGCCTTTACTTCAGAAGAGCACGTCAACTTCTTACAGAGGATCGCAGTAGCGATTTGCTTGGAATTGTCCAAGCGACTTCTTCAACTCTTGTACAAGAATCCTAACTGAGAGATGCTGAGCACTCGAGAACTTAAGAGGCTTGTGGCTAGTAGATGGGAAGGGTATGGCTTATTTGAGCTATAAGAGAGAAGAGAAGAGAAGATTGGATAATTTGAAATGAGAGAATTTATGGCCTATTTATAGTGTTTTTGTAGGCAAAATTCGGCCAGAATTCTGGTAGGAAATTTCAAATATTTGGCCGTTGGACAACTAGCAACCAGCTAACCCTAAAATTAGGGATGCTGATTTTTAGGGGACAGAGTTCGGCCCGAACTCTGTGTGGAGGCAGAGTTCGGCCCGAACTCTGTCTCCAGAGCACAGAGCTGGTCTAAGTGGCCAGTGGGTATTTTTCTGGATGGTGGAGTTGAGAGATTGGGTAGGTTATAGGTCAAGTCTCAAGAGCTCAGCATGACACAGTTTACATCAGTCAGACTCAACAAAAGTGTAAAATACAGACTCAAAAATAACTGAGAAGCTGAGACTGAGCTGACTTCTGACTTGAGCTTAATGTAGACGTCGTGTGTCGTATTGAATTATTACAAATATTATTTAGTCAATGTTATCAATATTTGGTTGACTGTGACTTTGTGTCAACAATCTCCCCCATATTGATAATTGACAAAATAATATATGTATATTCAATATTCATACCTGGACACAGTTGATCACAAAAATATAGCTCCTCCATAATCAATGCCAAGCAGAAGTAATAGCTCCCCCGTAACCGGTGAACGGTGCCGAGCTAGAACCAATAGCTCCCCCATAAATAATGCATTGAACCTGTTGGCCTGATAAATAATATCTCCCAAAAGCACCAAATAGCACATATATACTAAAAGTAGTATGACAAGAATATACATATTTCTCCCCCTTTTGGCATTAGCAATATAAACTGCATATGAATAATAATGATGCAACCACACCAAATAGAGAAGAAACTGTATATGAATGATCAAAACGAGCAACTAGCATAGAATAATAAACTATGATAAGCATAAAATGTCATCACACAAAACCAGAGTCATCAAACTACCAGAGTTTTAGTACAACCCAAGTACATAAATCCAAATAAAACTAAATAACTGGAAATCAGAAAACAGAAACTAGAATCATCAGCAGCAGCAGATAGTAAACGCCATCTCCATCATGGAGCACGAGAAGGCCCAGCGGAATCTGAATGATCAGTGAATGAACGGCTGGGGTCCACAATAGCAGCATCCGGATCCAGGTAGCGCATGACCCAGGGGTCCGTCAATGCGATATCCAGCTCGACCAGGATCCCGCTCCATGGGAATGGGCATGGAAGGGTGACGTGACATAGAATACCGAATATCGTGCAGCGAGTTGCTGAGGGCACTCATCTGCAGGGTAGTCCGGTAGTCCATCTGAGTCCAGCGATCGTCCTCTAATGTGAAACGATCTCTGAGCATGGTCTGGATGGAGTCAAGAGTAGCAGGAGGAGGTGGCGCATCCTATCCAAGTGGAGGGGCGTCGGGCTCCTCATCATCAGAATGCTCAGAAGTCTCAGGAGAGGCGACGACTGCCTGAAGACGTCGTGCCTTGGAAAGGAAAGCAGGAGCAGGCAAGAAAGGACAATCCGCGAGAGGTATATGGAATGCTCGAAAGATCATAGGAAGATATAAGGCAAAAACCAAGCTCGTAGTTTCTTCCTACAGTTAATCATCCAGTCCATCATGGTACGTGGAAGATTGAAAGAAACACCAAAGTGGAGATGATATAAAGCGGAGATCTCAAAATATGTGACTTCATCGGTAGAACCTGCCTTGGGTAAAATGGTATTGAAAACAATCCGATAAAGGTCATAGAAGTAAGGATTTAGATATTTAGCCAGAAGCTTGCGAGGACGTGTGTACGGAGTACATAAGTCGTCCTTAAAGCTTTCAAGGGAAATCCCGTCGGGAAAACGGAACGACCGAGCATCAACAAGCTTTTCCCAAGAATTGGGCTCTTGAAGATCAAGAAATTCGGCTAAGTCAAAATAATCAAATGAGATATCGATACCCGTAACACGTGAATAGATGTGAGTATCATCAAAAGTCAAGTTGCAGTAAAACATTTGTATGGTACTACGATATATGATTGAAGTAGAAGTAACAAGTTCGTCAAGGCACAGGTCATGAAAGAGTGCATCATAATGAGAGAAAATAGAGAAGTCAATAGGGTGTCCCACAAACACCAGACGTGTCCGAAAATTACTAAACCATGCATTGGATGCGTCTAGTGATATAAAAAGTCGGTCATCGTAGGTGTTTGGATCACGTGGACGAGAAGGGTTGAACAATGGATGAGGTGGTTGATGTTGTTCAACGGGTTGCTTAACGGGAGGAGGAGCATTCGACGAGGACGCTCCCTCGATCCGAATTCTCTTCCCACGGTTAAACAAGCGAGGAGCCATTGCATAAAATAGAGAAATAGAAATAGATAATGAGAGTGAGTTATACCTCGAAGCAATAATGAACAGTGAAAGAGAATGAGAAAATAGCCCTTCTCCTTGAATTTGATGAGCAATGGAGCACTTTGGAGAGAAAACTAGGGTTAGGGTTTGTGAAAATATGTTTGGAGAGGTGAAGGTGATGGTAAGAATGAAGGAGAGAGATGAAAACCGGAATATAAGAGGAGGGTTTTCTTTGGTCGGAGTAAATCTGGACCGTAGGATCACATTTGATCAAACGGCTGAAGCTGCCCCCGATTCTGGAATAGGGGAACCGAATTCGGCCCAAACTCTGTTGGGGACAGAGTTCGGCCCGAGTTCTGGGTCCTTGTTCCAGAACTAAAAACAGGCTAGAAAAGAAAATTAAGTATGGGAAATCAAGTTAGATAAAAATAATAGCTTGAAAGATTCAATCAAATAGAATAATAGCAGAATAAAATTGAAAAAATAGTGAATCAGCAGTAAGAAATCAAAACGAACCATATAATAAATAAGGAAATATATCATAATTCAATAGTTTGAAATTGCCATGGGTTAGCTGCAGGGGCCGGATCCCAGCTAGCGGTAGTCCTGTGGACTAGTGCACCGTGTCGCTTAGGCTTTTACGCCTTGTTGTCAGAAGGGCCCTTTCGGCTTGTACCCATAGCAAGTTCATCGTAAGAGAATCATAATATAATCAATATTTACGCAGGTGAGTTTTTAATTTATGACAGCTTCATCTAAAATTCCAAGTTCACGACAAAGGAAATTGAAGCACTCTTCGGATAATGGCTTAGTAAAGAAGTCTGCTAGCTGATGATCAGTGTCAATAAACTCTAAGTTACTCGTACAATTTTGCTGATGATCACGCAAAAAGTGGTGTCTAATTTCAATGTGTTTTGTGCGTGAGTGACAGATAGGGTTCTTAGTCAAGTTAATAGCACTGGTATTGTCACAGAAAATAGGAATGTGCATGAATGATAGATTGTAGTCTTCAAGGGTTTGCTTCATCCATAGAATTTGTGCACAATACCGCCCAGCTGCGATGTATTCAGCTTCTGTTGTGGATAGTACGACAGAATTCTGTTTCTTGCTAAACCAAGAGACTAAAGCCTTTCCTAATAAATGACACGTGCTGCTTGTACTTTTACGGTCGACGTACCTTGCATCCAGCAAAATTTGCATCAGAGTAACCAATGAGGTCAAATGATGTTGACTTGGGATACCATAGGCCCACTGTAACCGTACCCTTAAGGTATCGAAAGATACTCTTAACAGCGGTCAAGTGTGATTCCTTAGGATTTGCTTGATATCTAGCACATAGGCAAACACTAAACATGATATCGGGGCGACTAGTAGTTAAATAAAGTAAGCTGCCTATCATACCTCGATACTTACGTTGATCAATGGGTTTGCCGCTCTCATCTGGTTCGAGTTTGGTTGAAGTAGCCATTGGAGTGCTGATTGGTTTGACGTTGTCAAGATCGAACTTTTTCAGCATATCCTTTGTATACTTCGACTGACAGATGAAAGTTCCATTAGCCATTTGTTTCACTTGCAGACCAAGAAAGTAGTTGAGTTCTCCCATAATGCTCATCTCAAATTCTGTCTGCATACACTTGGCAAATTCTTGACAAAGGGTTTCATTAGTAGAACCAAAAATGATATCATCAACATAAATTTGGATTAATAGAATAGTGTTTTTTAAAAGATTTTATAAAAAGTGTAGTGTCAATTTTCCCTTTTGAAAAACCTTTCTCAAGCAAGAAACTTCTTAGCCTTTCATACCAAGCTCTGGGGGCTTGTTTAAGGCCATATAGCTCTTTCTTTAGCTTGAACACGTGGTCGGGAAATTTATGATTTTCAAAGCCAGGGGGTTGTTTTACATAAACTTTCTCCTTAATAAAACCATTCAAGAAAGCACTTTTCACATCTATTTGGAATAATTTGAAATTTTGATAATTTGCAAATGCACAAAGCATCCGAATGGATTCTAGTCTAGCAACCGGAGCATACGTCTCATCGTAATCGATACCTTCCTCTTGGTTGTATCCTTGAGCTACTAGACGAGCTTTGTTGCGTGTGACTGAACCATCTTCATTTACTTTGTTTCTAAAAACCCATTTAGTACTAATTATCGAGTGATTAGTCGGTCTAGGAACTAGTTCCCACACTTGACTCCTCTCGAATTGGTTGAGTTCATCTTGCATAGCAGAAATCCAAAATTCATCATTAAAAGCTTCAGAAATGTTTTTCGGCTCAACTTGTGAAATAAAGGCAGTGCTAGCAATAGAGTCTCTTAGTGATGATCTGGTAGTTACTCTACGTGAAACTTCACCTATCACTAAATTTTCTGGATGAGAAGGCTTGAAAGAAAATTTCTTAGGCAAGCCCTCCAGAGAATTAGTTTCGGTTGAGGTATTCATTGGAGTAGAAGTTGATGGCTCAACGTCATCATCAAGAGTACTTGCTGCACTGTTATCTTCATCAAAAGTCACATTTGTTGACTCTTCCACAATTAGTGAGCGTTTATTAAAGACTCTATATCCCTTACTCTTGGCAGCATAGCCAAGGAAAATACCATCGTCAGCTTTGGCATCAAATTTGCCTAAGTTGTCTTTGGTGTTAAGGATAAAACATCTACATCCAAAAACTTTAAAATAAAAAACATTGGGGGTTCTCCCAACCAAAGTTCATAGGGTGTTTTCTTCGTAATGGGACGAATAAGCACCCTATTCAAAATGTGGCATGCTGTACTGACAGCTTCTGCCCAAAGGTATTTCGGAAGTAAAAATTTATTCAACATAACTCTGGCCATATCGCCGAGAGTTCTATTCTTCCGCTCCTCAACACCATTTTGTTGTGGAGTTCTAGGACAAGAAAACTCATGGTCAAAACCATTAGAATCACAAAATCTTTCAAAATCAGAATTTTCGAATTCACCTCCATGATCACTTCGGATTCGAGTAATCATGTAGCCTTTTTCGTTTTAAACTTTCTTAACAAAAATCTTGAAAACAGAAATAGCATCACTTTTATTTGTAAGAAAGAAAACCCAAGTAAATCTCGAAAAATCATCAACAATAACAAATGCATAAAGTTTACCGCCAAGACTAGCTACTCTACTGGGACCAAATAAATCCATATGGAGTAGTTGCAGGGATCTAGTAGTACTTACAGAGTTGATGGAATGAAATGAGGATTTGATTGCCTTGTTCATTTCACATTCGGCACATACCGTGTCCTTTTTGAATGTGATATCTGGCAATCCTCTCACTAGCTTCTTGGTCGATAGCCTGGATATATTATCCATATTGGCATGACCACGACGCTGGTGCCATAGTAGCCATTCATCTTTGTGAGCATATAAGCATCTACCTGCATTGTTAGTATTTCTAGACAAATAAAAAGTATAAATGTTATCCTCTCTAACCCCTTCAAAAACAATGTCTCCCGTTGACCTATCATAAATAAGGCATTTGTTTTGTCCAAAGTTAATGTCATAACCATGGTCAGCAAGATGACTAATGCTGAGCAGGTTATGCTTTAACTCGGTCACTAGGCAGACATCCTTTATTACGGGAGAGGGGGGATAACCAATATTGCTATTACCTATAATATATCCTTTGAGGTTGTTGCCAAAGGATACATATCCTTCTCTCTTCATCGATAGTGATGTGAAAAGATTTGCGTCTCCTGTCATATGTCGCGAGCATCCACTATCGAGAATCCACTTACTCTTAGTTGAGGAGGGAAGGTCCACCTACATCAAGAGTAGATGTGACCTTTGGTACCCAATTTCTTGAGGGTCCTGAAAAGTTAGTTTTCGGAAACCATGCATATATCTTTTTGTCTACCAGTCTTCTAACTCTACATTGTGGTAAAATGTGTCCATGTGATCCACAGTAAGTACATATAGCATTTTATTTACACTAGGAACATGAGAATAATATCTATAGGCAGCATAATGTGGATGGACATGATGTGTAGAGTTTGTATGGTGATCATGGTGATGTTGTCTATGTGGCATGGCATGGTGATATTGTCTATGTGGTATGGCATGCTGATATTGTCTATGTGGCATAGTATGCTGATATTGTCTATATGGCATAGCATGGTGATATGGCATGATATGGTGATCTTGTCTATATGGTATGACACGATGATCTTGTCTATATGGCATGGCATTGTGATAATTTCTATATGTAGAGTGATGTTGGTTGTGTCTTTGTGCAGCATGATGAGTATGAGAAGTATTCTTACGTGCACGTGGTTTTTGTGTTTTATGAAAGTTAGTGTATATAAAAGCATGGTTACGTGCTGCATGAGGATGACGTGGTTGACTAGCTTGAGTGGTGTTGTGCCCATGTGATTGGGTTTGAGGTTGAGCAACCTGTTTTCCTAATTTGGTTTCTAATCTCTTAAAAACAGCTTGCAGTTCATCAACCTTAATATTTAAGCCATATATCTTAGTCATAGAAATCTTGTGTCTACTCTTTTCTTCAGCAAGCAACATGTTGAGTGTAGTGATTTCTTGAGTTTGTTGCTCAATACGTGCTTCAGCATCATGTAAGCTTATTTTAAGCTTGGATACTTCATCAGTGATATCAGTGGGTGACGCGTCTCTAATGTTATCAAGTAATAGAGAAATTCTTTGTATTTCGTCTTCAAGACTTTTGATTTTGTCCTTGGCATGTTTGTATTTACCGATGACCTTTTTGTGATCATCGAGTAAATCAGTGAAGGCATCGCCAAGTTCATCAAAAGAGAAGTCGTCTAGAGTTTCGTTAGATACCTTGTTGGAGGTTGCCATTAGGCACACATTTGCTTTATCTTGAGGAGAGTCCTTTTCTTCCTCGGAGTCAATCGCTTCACTTTCATGCCAAATGCTTGTGTTGGCATATTTCTTTGATGAGGTCTTCTTGTATGGCTTCTCATAGCGGTTGCTTTTCTTCAAGAATGGATAGTCTTTTCGGACGTGTCCAGTCTTCTTGCAACCATAGCAGGTTGGCTCTTCTTCATCATCTTCTTGTGGTTCCTTCTTTCTTCTATTGAAGCGAAGGAATTTCTTGAAGTTGCGAACCCTGAGAGCTTGGTCTTCGTCATCCGAGTTGTCGTCTTTGGTCTCATCGTGCTCAGCCCTTCGTCGATGAGCTTTGAGAGCGATCTCCTTAGTCTTCGGAGCAGGCTCTTCGAAGTCCTTGAGGTCAAGCTCGTGAGTCATGAGCTTACCCATCAAGGTCTCCATTGACATGGTTGTGAGATCATTCCCTTCTATGATGGCTGTCACCTTAGGGTTCCAAATTTTTGGTAGCCCCCTAAGCAACTTGCGAATCATCTCATAATTTGAATATTGCTTTCCAAGTGAAGACAGGGGGTTGATGATGTCGAGGAATCTTGTGAACATCTGTGTGATCGTCTCGTTTGACTTCATCTTGAATGCCTCGTATTCTTATGTAAGACGACTGATTTTTGATTCCTTGACTTGGGTGGTTCCTTCATGCGTCACTTCTAGAAGCTTCCATACTTCGTGGGATGTGGTGCATGTGGATACCCTGTTTAACTCATTCTTGTCTATAGTACAGAATAAAGCATTAATAGCTCTCGCGTCTAGACTTGCCTGTTTCTTCTCTTCGTCAGAATATTTGTCATATGATTTCTCAATGAGATCACCGTTGACAACTATCCTAGCGGGCTTTTTGTAACCGTCAGTGGCGACTGTCCACAGGTCGAAGTTTAGAGACTTGAGATAAAAGCTCATCCTTGTTTTCCAATACGTGTAGTTAGTTCCATCAAATAGGGGAGGCCTATGAGTGGACTGTCCTTCACCGTGATTGGTAATCAAGGATTGTGTGGTTGCCATGGATCAGCTCTAGGATGTAAATCCTTGTAAAGAGAACAGAGCTTTGATACCAATTGAAGAACAGGTGGCAACTCTAGAGGGGGGTGAATAGAGTTTATATAGAAAATAACCAATTAAAAATTAACTCTTTCACGAAGTATAAATAATCAGAGTAAAATGCGGAAAGTAAATGAAGAACAAGAAAGCATACGCAAAAACATCAATTTTAACCTGGTTTCCCTCGTGGAGGACTAGTCCAGGCCTGAGAACTCTAGCTCAGGATTAAATCCACTATTTGTGAAATAGTAGTTTACAACCCGTGCCTTTACTTCAGAAGAGCACGTCAACTTCTTACAGAGGATCGCAGTGGCGATTTGCTTGGAATTGTCCAAGCGACTTCTTCAACTCTTGCACAAGAATCCTAACTGAGAGATGCTGAGCACTCGAGACTTAGGAGGCTTGTGGCTAGTAGATGGGAAGGGTATGGCTTATATGAGATATAAGAGAGAAGAGAAGAGAAGATTGGATAATTTGAAATGAGAGAATTCATGGCCTATTTATAGTGTTTTTGTAGGCAGAATTCCGCCAGAATTCGGGTAGGAAATTTCAAATATTTGGCCGTTGGACAACTAGCAACCAGCTAACCCTAAAATTAGGGATGCTGATTTTTAGGGGACAGAGTTCGGCCCGAACTCTGTGTGGCGGCAGAGTTCGGCCCGAACTCTGTCTCCAGAGCACAGAGCTGGTCTAAGTGGCCAGTGGGTATTTTTTTGGATGGTGGAGTTTGAGGTTATTGGATAGGTTATAGGTCAAGTCTCAAGAGCTCAGCATGACACAGTTTACATCAGTCTAGACTCAACAAAAGTGTAAAATACAGACTCAAAAATAACTGAAAAGCTGAGACTGAGCTGACTTCTGACTTGAGCTTAATGTAGACGTCGTGTGTCGTATTGAATTATTACAAATATTATTTAGTCAATGTTATCAATATTTGGTTGACTGTGACTTTGTGTCAACAGTTAAGACCACAGAACCTATCACGTCCATATTATCTCTGTTGGGTTTTGTCTCAAATCTATTACTCGTACCACCAGTACACAAAATGTTAATAGGTCCACCAAAAATTATTCCTGGTTATCGTGTGCCACGTCCATATTACACTACGAAAATCTGTCAAATCAGCGACGCCTCAGGACGTCGCTAAATAGGGAAAATACGTCGCTAATATCGATTAGCGACGTATTTAGCGACGTTTGAACGTAGTCGCGATTAACCTAGTCGCTAAACAACAAAACATCACAATACGTCGCTATTGCGATGACACTCAGCGACGAGGATACGTCGCTAATTCAGCGACGTAAAACGTCATCATTTACCTACACAACCTAGCAATGTTGAGCGAATTGACATACATCTATGCTGACCTGGCTTGAGAGACAAATGGCGACGTTTTGCGACTTTGCTACGTCGCTATAGTACCGACATATAGCAACGTGTAGCGACGTCCTACATAGCGACGTTTAGTGACGATCAGCGACGGTACTCATCAGAGTTAGCGACGTGCCCTATATTTACTTAGCGACGTTACCTTCGTCGCTGGACGTCGCTGAGAGTCGCTGAACGTCGCTAATATTGAAAAAATTAAAAAAAATTACAGCATTTACAGCATCCCCTGCAGCATTAGCAGCATTTGCAGCATCCCCTACACCATTTGTTACAACAACGACGGTGTGCATCACGAACACAATATCAAACAACACATATACACACAATATGTACGGTCCATGTATTGAGGGAACGCCTTGGCAAACTGCAGGAACTGCTGCACACCCTGTATAAATTCATCCCGCACACCGCACATGTCATCAGGATGACGATTGTATATCCACAAACGGTTCTGCAGATAGTAATTCATATCTATTTTAAGATATTTCTGCAAAGATTGACACAGATAATAATTCATCAGGATGACGATTGTATATCCACAAACGGTTCTGCAGATAGTAATTCTTATCCATTTTAAGATAATTACTGCAGAAAGTGAAGACCGACATGAACTGACGCACGAAAGTGACGATTGTACGACCACAAGTTTTATGTTCTTCAACGATATATTTCACATGCATAATTGCCAAGTGTGGGGACGAATGGCTCAGAACACAACCCAAAATTCATTCTAGCATACATTAGTTTGAATCATCTATGTTCTGTACATATGGTGTAGTATATGTTCTTATCGAATCTAGTATCTGAAGGATGTAACAGAATCAAGATGAACCCACATAATGTAATACTAAGACATTATCTACTACTAAAAGATGTAGTGATAGGTTGTCGTATCATCATTGCCGAGGGATGGGGGTCAGAGGACAGTCAACTTTATCTACGGCGGCTACATAGTTTCTGCCTCGCCAGTCGAATGGCTGCATGGCCTATGTCCTGATCACGATGTCGTACCGTAGATTAATGCAAATTCCTTATAGCAAATGTCATACATAGATTTCTGTCTCACCAGTCGAATGGCAGATAATTATACAAATCAAACTAGTCTTAAATACTGGTACCAATTGCCTGAACATGATAGTCCCTCATTTGTACTGGATTTATCCTACCTCTGAGTTTCACACATAATAAAAAGGAAGGCATTTACTGTTAACAAGATAACCTGTCATGAATTGAACAACAGACAGACTTAGATTTAGGATTTAACATATGGTATTCAGCTCAACTTAATTCAGTCAAAGGGTACTGAACGGAAAGTCTAATTAAGACTTTCAACTAAGCAGGCAGCCTGGACTGCTGTTCAGAACTTGGCAGGCAAAATCCCATACCATCTGATGACAAACCTATACACACCCTTGCCCAAACCATTTGTTTCAGTAGGTAAAACATTCCAGGTTACTCAAGTAACCTGTCGTGCAATATTTGGTGTCAACAGCATTCCTTGTTAATTGTAACATGCATACTATCATATCCCAACTCTGCCAAAACCTGACCAACATACCCTACACTAATCATTCCATATTTCAGTAATGTCAGTGAGCTAAATAATACTCAACTGTCGAGAATACTTAGGAGAAAACTCATTCACAGGATTTGTATCCATCCTTTGTGACATAGCTGAAATTTTATAGGGCTCGATAATAATTATTAGTCAATTTATTCATCATTTCAAAACCCTGAAAATGCCCAAAAAACTCCCCGTATTAGTAAATAGGGCTCGAACCCTAAATTAGAATTCGAATCCAAGCAAAACATCAAATTGACAGTTGATATGCCCAAAAAACTCCCAGTATCAGTATATAGGTGTCACCATATAAGTCTTGTGTCCACACAGTGGGACACGATGTGTCCAAACCAACAAAATAGGTATCACACGAACTAGAAACGAGTCCCCCGCAGCGAGTCCACTGTGAGTCTCGTGTCCCCCGCAACGAGTCCACGCTCTCGTGGATACGAACTAGAAACGAGAGAGAGCTAGAAGACGAGGAGAAAATAGAAAGCGGGGACAGGAGAGAGTTACCTGAGGAGGAGCTACCTGAGGAAGAAGGAGGAGGAGAAGGAGGAGGAGAAGGAGAAGGGAGATCGCCGGAGTAGCGCCGCGGAGGAGGAGGCCGGAGGAGCGTCGCAGAGGAAGAGTGCATGAAAAATTGGGAGGGGGAAATTTGTGAATGAACGAAAAGGAAACCCTCGCCGCCTATATCAAACATTTAGCGACGTTCTTCTCTGCCGTCGCTAAACGTCGCTGATATTTAATAAATGGCGATGCTACTTAAAATGCGTCGCTACACGTCGCTATATCAGCGACGTGTACCGACGAACTTGTGACGCAGATTCCCATTTAACAAATTGTAGCCGCTAGACGTCGCTTTTAGTCGCTATTGGCGACGAACAGCGACGTCTTTGATAAACGTCGCTAAACCCCCAAATATTAGCGATGTTTTATCTTGGAGTCGCTAAATACGTTGCTGATATGACTTATTTTGGTAGTGTTACCTCTGATACCGATATTCTTTTAACTTAACACCTGAACCCGACCCGGGATAAAGTCACTGTGTTAAGGACACAGAACCTATCACGTCCATATTACCTCTATTGGGTTTTGTCTCAAATCTATTACTCGTACCACCAGTACGCAGAAGAGTAATAGGTCCACAAAAAAATTATTCATGATTATCGTGTGTCACGTCCATATTACCTTTGATACCGATAGTCTCCTAGCTTAACACTTGTACCCAACTCGAAATAAAATCACGGTGCTAAGACCACAGAACCTATCACGTCCATATTACCTCTGTTAGGTTTTGTTTCAATTCTATTACCCGCACCATCAGTGCACAAAAGGGTAATAGTTCCACAAAAGTTATTCTAATCTATTACTCGTACTACCGGTGCACAAAAGGGTAATAGGTCCACAAAATATTATTCAAATCTATTGCTCGCATCTCCAAATGCACAAAAGGACAATAGGTCCACAAAAATTCCCCCAGTAGGATGTCCTTTATCAATTGCAAATGTTGTATTAGGCCCTCTAGTACAAGCACCACAGATACCACAAACAAAGAATGAAGTAAATTTATTATTTTATTCAAAATTAGTTACATTCATAGGACTACATCTCCAGCAGCAAAAAGAAAAAGGAAGAAATCTACTACTCATCAGCAACACATTGTTTGGTCAGTTTGGCAGCACTACGCCTTCGTCAAAAAGCAATTTCGTAGCCCTCGAAAGGAGTCATGTTTTACTGCTGAGAAGCAAACAAGGCTGTTGAACCTTCGAGAAGCCACACGAAGGAGGGAAAATATAGCATGCTAAAAAGCATCTACAAATGCTAACTTTCTCTCCTCCGTATTGCGGACGTCCTAGGCCCGTTCCTCCAAAAGGCCATACCTTCAAAACAACATCCCTAGTGTTGCTTTTGCCTACTTGGAGAGCCGTAAAAACAAAACTTTCACGACGACGCCCAACCACCATCTGACTCTCCGATGTATAAAGGTTCTTCCTACCATCTGAGGAAAACCCTTCCGAAGCATGGAGAGTTTCGAGCTGTCTGATGTGTGTGTCGAATGTTGCATCTTCACCATATCCAAAATTGTCGATACCGGTCCTGGGGAATTTGCTAACCATATCCCTATGGAATATAAAAAGGGAGGGGGTTAGCAGTCAAAAGAAAACAAAGTGAATAGGGTTTCTCTCTTAGCTCATGCGGCCCAGCCACAATAGAACACACGCGGCCCAGATCAGAGGAGAGTTCATACGGCTCGATCGTGTGGAATCTATGCGGCACAGATACAGACAGGGTACAAGCCGTATATACTCTGATATTTATGCAGCTCAGTCCATGCGGCCTAGTCATACAGAGTACATGCGGCACATTCCCTATGAAGGCCAACTGTGCACTAAAGGTATTGAAGCCATGGAACATCGGCAAAATATGGTCAGACCCACGCATAAAGCATGCGACATGGCCATCTGGGTTCAAAGCATTCGTTCTCCCACTATCATTACCGTGGGTAGGAGGTTGTACATCAAGATGAGCAAAGAATGAGTCCACAGCTATCGACGAAGAGGTAATCCCTTTTCATTTGTTAGCAGCGTCGGTCGACTTGGGGGCTTCGGGGGCCATGGCTGATCGGGAACGAAAAAGAATATTGGAAGAAAAGAAGATGAAAAGAGAAAGCAATAGGAGTTCTCTTGCTATCGTACGGCCTACATATTTATGGGCTACCAAGAAGTTGAAACGGATAGGCGCCACTTCGGTTATCGTGCCATTAAAAGATAATGATGGCCCTCGGGATTCTATCCTTTATAACCGTCACAGTAACCGAAACGACAACATCAAATTCAAAATCGAATCAGAGCATTAAAACACAGTAAATGACAGCTGGACACCCTAGACGAAATCTTCCTGTGGTTTGAAACTTCTGTACGACTTGACATTTCTTCTCCATGCTTCTTATTCAAAGTATTCCAAATTTGCAATTTGAAAACTTTGAAGGGGGTCTTATAGAAGTACGGAAAAAATAGAGTTTATGCGGATCACCACTCCATACGGCCAAGCAAAACTATGCTGTAGAAGCAGTGCTCCTGGAGACCCCATGCGGCCAAGTGAAACGAAGCCGCAGAAGCAGTACTCCTGGAGACCCCATACGGCCAAGCGAAACTAAGCCGCAGAAGTAGTGCCCCTGGAGACCTCATGCAGCTAAGACAACTCGAACCACAGAAGCGAGTCTCTCGAAGGCCCCATGCGGCTAAGGGGACTCGAGCCGCAGAGGGAAGCTTCTCATAGATCCCATGTGGCCAAGTGAAACCAAGCTGCAGAAGCAAGGTTCTCAAAGATCCCAAGCGGCCAAGCAGAGCCGAGTCACAAAAGCAAGGCCCCTAAGGCCACTATGCGGCCAAAATGAGTCAGACTCTACCTTGTGGAGGGGACACATGGCAATTTGACCAAGTCTTAACCACCCAGATTCGCTACAACAAAATCTCAACAACCCCCACCAGTTGGCAACCCAAGATCGAGTCTTTGTGTGTTGTTACAGATACGTGGCCACGTGGCCCTTTATGTGACCTAAAATCTGCTATTTCAGGAATCACTATAAATAGCAGGGTACTACACCCATGCTAAAGGTTGGCAATCAAAGGCTGGCAAATTTCTTCAAGAGCAAAGACTGCATATGATAGTCCAAGGAGTAAGGCAAAGTTGCTACACTTTTTGGAGCCTTTATCGTCACTTTCCAGAATTAAAAACTAAACAATTGTACTAAGATTGTTTCCTAGGATTTCTTTCTAGGCTTTCTTTTGTACAAACGAGTTTGCAATCAAGTTTAATTCCCCTGCAAGTGTAAACTGGGAATATGAAAGAGGGAAAAGTGTGTGAACATTGTGTCACAAAGGGGGTGTCGTTCGTGTCCATACAGTGTCAATATTGTGTCCAATAAGTGTCAAAACCAAGTATTAGAAAACTATGCACAACAAGGCTCATGAACGCGTATCGAGCCCCCTAGGACTCGTTGTGTCCAATAAGAAGTATCGTGCTCGTATCAGTATCTAGGGTAGGTGTAGGGCTACGTGTCCAAGTGTCTGCTAGGTCTCCAGGACGTGTCATTTCTGAGAACGAATACCGCATTAGTAGATCGAACTCGCGCGCGCACAGTCAGAGCAAAACCCATACGAGCACGATTTCTCCCTCGATGCGAATCCATTTCTCGTGAAACTTTGTAAGCATATTGAAAAGGTTTCCCCCACGTGTCCACCAAGTTTCACGTGTCCACGTGCCGTGTCTAGCAAGTACGAGACTTGTGGCAGTAGGACACGCACCACAGTGTCATGCGGGCATCCCCGTGTCCAAAACCTGTCAAATCCTTCTCAGTCCTAGGGAAACACAATCCACACACATAGGGCTACAATTTCATAAAATTAGTTTTATAAAACAGTAAAATCAATTCCTAAGAGGCATTTCACCAAACACTTATACTACACTATGATACGCCTCCGATACACATACCAAATGGACACAAATCAAAGACAAACTCTACCAATAGCTATGGGGACCCTAAATGCATGCATTTATGGTGAGAAATTAGTAATTGAAAGGGTTTAGATAGCGTTACCTATTGAGAGTTGGAATCTCAATGAAATAGCCCCTTCCAAAGCTTCAATACCAAAATTCTATGGTCCAATGCCTCCAATCCTTGCTAGCTAGCCCCTAGAGACTTCTTCTTCACAAGAGGGATGCAATAAAACTGATTTGGTCCAATTTGGAGGTAATTTAAAGAAAGGGGACAAATTTGGGGAAGAACACAAACTAGGGTTAGGGTTTGCTAGAAAGGAGGCAAGGGGGCTACATGATGACTTAAATAGGGGGTGAGAGGCTCTCTTGGCCGGCCATATGAGGTGGGCTAGGGTTAGTCTAAGTTACAAATGTCACGCCCCGCTCCCGTAGGAGCGATCGTCCTCGCTAAGGCGTGATGCCGCACGAGCCTAGATTGCGCTCATGCAAGGCGGGTTCTATAACGGCCGATTTTAGCGGCTGCGACGGGGTCGTCGCACAGAAGTCCCATGCAGAGACAATGAACATAGCAGCGAAAATTTAGAAGAAACACAAGTCATTCAAAAGAAGCTCTTTATTGATATTGAAACAACGATTATATTGGGGGCGCAAGGCCAAGATTACAATCACTCAAGCTCACTCTTCTCACATTTTACAAGTTCACTCAGCACTCTCTCATCTCTCAATTACAAATCTTGATCCAGCGAAAGCTTCAGAAGGCGATGTCCATACATTATGTCCCGTATAAGTCTTTAGTCCGTGCGACCGCGCGCTTCGAATCGCCAAGGAACTCCGTGCCTCGACGCATCCAAGCGAGCTCCGTGTCATAAGCTTCTACCTGTGCCTGCACATGTAAACTATGTGGGTGTCAGTACTCAACTGTACTGGTGGAATGAGCTCCTCGCCCACCCATACAAAACCCGCACGTTATTTTACTTTGTGCAACATAGTCCCTTTTTATCAATTGTCTTTCTAATCTTGTCTTATGATCAGTTTTATGACCGACGCCTTGCTTATTTTGTGTCTTTAGACCATCTCGTGCTTGCAACGAATGTTAACTCAATACTTTGCCTCAAGACCCTTCTCGTGCCAACAACGTTAACCTATCGAGTCGTGTTTGCCTTACGGCTTAAATCAGAGACGCAACTACGCAATTTAGCTCCATTTTTCGTGTGACCGTGCTTCAAACCCTTGCTGAGGCCGTGCCTCGCAATTCAATGAGACTTAACCATATCGCCGCCTAGCGGCCCTTGCCGCCTAGCGGCCCTTGCTACTTGACCACCAACTGACCCAATCAAAACTTCTGAACTTATGTCGACCCACTTTGCCTTACGGCGGTTTCCCATCTTAACTCGAACAACTCAACCAACTTAAGGAACTTATATGCCGACAACTCAAGACTTGACGCCACCTCTCGTGCCGAAGCACGACGCCTATGTTGAAATCCAATCATAGGCCCGAACTTTGTGTTCTAACTGTACACACCTTCAACTCAACTCAATCCAAAGGCATACACGCGGTTAGCCGCTATTTGTCGACATCTATATGAACTTGGCCACTGGCATCACAAGCCATACCTTGACGTATAGTTTTGTTAATCGGGATCCTTTCGACGCAAGTAGCTAGCCCCGTCGTAAGTCTCCGCTTAACCTGTGCCAAAACCTTACGCACGACTATACCCTGTTCCCTCCTAGGCCGAGCCGGCCCCCATGGCCCAGGGGTTACCGCTCGAGGGTCCATCGCCCTTGTCGACAAGTTATCAAATGACCATGCAAGACTCGACACAAACTGACGTCTCATACAGTCATTCCTTTGCAAAAACCAAGACTTCTATCCTTGAGACCCATCGACGACCCACGGTCGCGAGCATTCATTTCCTTGAGACCCCTCGACGACCCACGGTCGTGAGTATTTCCTCCCTTGTTACCCTATCATTTGGTTCAACTCATAAATGCCTATTTGATATCCCTTTCTTAAACTCACCTTGAATCATAGTCCTTGCCTTAGACACTAAGCCCGTGCATCGTGCCTTAAGCCAATCGTGCTCTACGTGATACTCCTACCCAAGTCGACGGGCCTTGAGATCGAGGGACTACTTAACTTGACAACCGCAGAATGAGCGGAACAGCACTTGGAAAGACTTAGGTCGACCGGCACAACTTTGCCTAACTTACTCAAGCCTACGACTTAACCCGAGGGACGAGCAAAGGCTATGCCAAGCCTTGCGCAACGGAACCGTGCACGCTTTATCAAGCGTTTATGTGGGCGACGCCTATGACTTAGGCTAACTCTTAGCTTTTGTACCGAAGACCAACATTCCTTCTCCCAAGCCACGGGACGAAGGACCGAGTGTCATTTTCAAAGCACGCCGTGCACCAACTCTAAGCCGACCGTTGGACCTTTTTCTATGTTCTAACTCATTTCGACCCTTCGGGATTATTCCCTTTAGCTATGTGGATTCATCTCTTTTATTATTAAGCCTACTTGTGCAAGTTGAAAACATGCGTATTATTATGTGAAGGCAAAGATGAGGCAAGTTCACCGAAACTACCCCACCTGAGCAATGTCTTCGAGTCGCCGTTGTAAGGCCAAGCCGAACACCGTCGGCATTTCGATTCCTCCGATTGACTGAGCGGGACGGGGCACTACAACAAAGGCCCATTACCTCTTCCTATGATGTAAAACAAACCCTTTAAGCTAAAGGTCTAAAGTAGCTCCTTAATTCAATTCTCCAAATGGTCTTTAAGTCATTCATAGCTAGATTAGAGTCTAAATACTAACTCAAACTACTTAGCTATGTCTCCATGGTCATGGTTAGTCTCTAGGCTAAGTTGTTCTAAGGTCACACTAGCAAAAGCCAAAATCACATTACACCAAATTAAATATTATAAAAATAATCAAAAATTTATAATTACCAAATAACCTTATTCTAGAAAGTGGTTGTGACAGTGTGTGTGTGTGTGTGTGTGTGTGTGTGTGTGTGTGTGTGTGTGTGTGTTTGAGGTTGGGAGCTAGGTAGGTAATGAGGTTTACCTACTATTAGAGAGGGCTATATATATATATATATATATATATATATATATATATATATATATATATATATATATATATATATATATATAAATATATATATATATATATATATATATATATATATATATATATATATATATATATATATATATGTTAAGTTATTATATATCCTAAGTAGGTAATGATATTACCTATCTAGTAAGGTAATGGTTTACCTAATCTAAGGTATTGATATTATCCAACCTAAGGTAATGTATTATCCATAGGGTAAGTAATACATTACCTAACCAAACTAAGGTAATGGCCATACTTATATCTGTGTATAACTTAGAGTGGATAACCTAATATATAATGGGTAACATTATTACCTATCTAAGTAGAGTAGGGTGTTACCTAGATAAGTAGGTAACATCCTATATATATATATATATATATATATATATATATATATATTTTTTTTTCTATATATATATATATATATATATATATATATATATATATATATATATATATATATATATATTTTTTTTTCTATATATATATATATATATATATATATTTTTTTTTTTTTTTCCTATATATATATATATATATATATATATATAGGAAATATATATATATATATATATATATATATATATATATATATATATATTTCCTATAAAAAAAAAAAAAAAAAAAAAATATATATATATATATATATTTCCTATATATATATATATATATATATATATATATATATATATATATATATATATATATATATATATATATATATATATATATATAAAATATATATATATATATATATATATATATATGGTAATATATATATATATATATATATATATATATATATAAAATATATATATATATATATGGTAATCATAGGCTATGGGGCATATACATATAGATGGGGTATCTAGGTAGGTATTTGACTTGAAATAGGTCAACCTAACCTAGATTGACTTGGTTTGACTAGTGTTTGACCAGGGTTGAGCAGTTGACCAAAAGTCAACTGTAAGTCAAATTTGACCTGGAATGGACCTAGATTGCATATCACATACTAGAAAACCATGTTTAACACTATTAAACCCCAATTAACAATGAATATCTCATCTATAGGTCTTGTGACTCCAGTTTGAGTCTCGATTCATATTTACTGCTTAGGACGATAGGTGAGCACATTTTCTGATAGTTTCTATTATTTGATTACTACTATAACTTTAAGTATTTAGAAATATTACTTATGATTCTTGTCACGATGGTACACGGATTGGTATTATTATTGGATCTGTCAAGGGATGTTACCTTAAATTTTCGCAATGGTATCGGATACTATCCTTGTTGTTATTGGATAACATTGGATAATATTGGATAATATTGGATAACACTGGAATACATTAGCTAGTAACGTGTCATGGTTGGATCCATTGTATCAGTCGAGATGGGAGAAATACTAGTTGGATATATGATCAAAAACTATAGGCAAGTAGTGTAAATCATTGGCTACTAGCTATCATACACTCCATCTATGGTTGAGCTAGCCTTCCTTAGTGTAAATCATTGAATCTCCTAAGCCGATCACATATCTAATTGGTGTTCCAAAACACATTGTCTATTATAGTTTCATACTCAGTTCACCAGCTACATTGCTCTATCTCTAAAATGATAGCTCTTCTTCCATTATTTGCCCGCACAGATTACATTTTTAGATTATATTGTCTGTCTTTTTCCATTATATTATTGCCTTAGATATATTTTCCTCATCGTATATTGCATTTTCTTTATCACTGCTTTATAGTTTTTGTCAATTAATTGGAACTGCTATTTGGGTTGTACTTCGCTCCAATCCTGAATGGATAATATTTTTCTAAGTATTTAGAGAACTGATGACCATATCTAGAAGATTTACTTTGGAGCCAATACTCGTTGAGGGTGAACCTTTAGTAGTATTTTTAGCTATTAGCTAGGGTTACTGGACCTTGTCTCCAGTTTATGAGATTGAGATGTTATATTCATTTCAGGATATGTATTATATTGACTTAGACTTCTAGATTTTGTGTTGTGACTTCTGTTGCTATTCAGTTTTATCTTCTTTATCATCTATCCAGATATCATGCTTATTCTTTCCTTAGAGCTTGTGATTGGGGAATATATTTCATATGTCATATTATTCCTCTGTATAGAGATGACAGGTTTATATTCTATATTATTAGATGTAAGATGTTACAGATGACCTATACAGCGTTCTGCCGTCGACATTGTGGCGTAGGCTAGATATAACCACATCCTCGTGCCCCTAAATAGGGTGCGTGTTGTGACACTCAACGATCTCCCTAACAAGCTCCTAACTAACCCCCACCCATTTCTAACTATTTTCTAACTAGCCCAACTAACTATAGGAATATTTTTGGAATATTCCTATATCTAGAGTCTTCTTTACAAACCATATAATACCTTAAATTCCTATTCATTTTCATTTCTAAATTTTTTTCACAACAATTATCCCCACAGCCCATTTACACTTCATGGGCTCAGCCAACCAGATCCCCCCCATTATCACCAGAGAACTCTGTTTTCTTTAATTTTTTCTGAATGAGCACAATAGCCGTGGTCATGGCGATGTTGACCTTGTTATTGCCGGGGCACAATTTTTTCGATGGAAAACTGAGAATATAAAACAATTGTAAAAACAATGTTCCAACGCAACACTTCTAGGAAGGTTGCGCAAGGATAACGAAGATCTAAAAAGATATCATTATGATATTACGAGAATCTAAAAAGATTTCGTAATCACAGCAATCAGATCATAGTACTTCTAAAAAGAAGATACAATCAGAGTTACTGGCAGTAACGAAGAAGGTGACTGGCGAAAGATGGAAGAACGCCTGCTGGGGTGAATGATCACCGTTGCTCAAAGCTTTATTCGCCCTACGCGAACAGCTTCCAGGAACCAGCAAGTTCGTCGGAGAACTTGGAACACTCCTGCTCTTCTGACTCCTCGGACGGACACGAACTCCCGTGCAAGAGCAACGCTGGTGCGACGCCTTTTCTCTCTCTCGAAGGCTGCAGATCAGAACTATGTTAAAGAACACGTCTGAAAACTCTGTTTACTTGTGCTAAAGAACACTTCGTAAACTTTCTGGTGCCTTCTCTTTCTGTTTTGTAACCTGTGAGAGAGGAGGAGGAGGCCTTATATAAGCCCCTGCAACAACTGCCCGGTTAGCACAATGTTAGGGACGTGGTAGTAACCATCCCGAACATGGAGCAACCGCTCAGAACATGCAAGGATACGTTCTACTGGAAGTTGTGCCACCAGCGTAATTTACACTTTACGCACACAGCTCCTTTTACGCACCCTACGCACACTACGCACTCTACGCACACTGCATACGCTGGGCACACTACGCACTCTACGTACGCTGCGTACGCTGTGCAGACTGCGCGTACTGGGCGTACTGGGCTGCGTACTGGGCTGCGTAACTGGGCCAGCATAACTGGGCTCGCGTAACGGGCCGCGCAACGTGGTCGCGCAAGTGGCTCGCACAACGAGCGCAACTTATGCGCACTATGCGCCTAGCGATGATGCTGACGTGCTAAGTGCAAAGTGCGCCAACAAAATGCCATATTATGCCTCATGAGCCCTTGAGCCCGAGTCCGAGTCCGAGTCGCTAAGCCCCAACGGGGCTTAGCTCCTATGGAAATAAATTTCCCAAGAGCAAAAAGCATGAATGCTTTAATTGTTGATTTTAGCCTTTTTCCCATTAGAAAAATAATCTCACATGGCAAACCCATGTGCACCTCCACACCACATGTGCATCTCCAATAATAGGAAAGCTAATATATAGAGATACAAACCATTTGTTTTTCCGATGTGGGACTAAACCTTTCTACAGAAAAAACCAAAAACCCAACAATCCCCCATATATCTCTATATATGGATATAAGTGTTCCCCACAGTAACTGTCCATCATGCATTAGGAGAGATGTCGCTTACGACTTGAATCTTTCCGCATGGGTTAAAAATTAAACTATACATTAATGGCCCTGTGCCAGCCTGGTTTCAGTCTATAATTTTGGGTGTCTACAAGTTTACCCTCAAGAGACGGCCTGATATCTCTGTCATACACTATAGGTGAGTTCATTATAAAGAGACATGGCATGAAGCGCTTTCCGCTTCCCTTGCGGTGCTACGCCGCTATGACATGGCTTAAAGCCGAGGTCTTACCCCGTACTGGGAACCTCATCGTAGTGTCATACTACACTAGCATGAGGCAACCGACTCTTTGTAGTGCCAAACTACCCAGCATGAAGCCTTAGGCTCCCTTGCGGTGTTATGCCGCAACGACATGGCTTACAAGGCCGAGGCTTTATCCCTAACCGGGTACCTCATGGTGGTGTCATGCCACTGTAACATGAGGAACTCCTCCTCTTTGTAGTGCTGACTACACCCCTCTTTATATTTAACATACAGCATTAGGCTAACTGCCTATTTGCGGTGCTACGCCGCTGTGACTTGGCCAGCAAAGCCGAGGCTTTATCCTATTCCTGGGCAGCACCCCACATATAGGAACCTCATTGTGGAGTCATCCCACTGTAGCATGGAGTTTCACTCCTTGTAGTGCTGCTCTACCGTGCTTCCTATAAAGCACTCCAGACATTCACTCTGCCTGAGAACTCATTAAGGCAATTAAGCCAACCTTCCCACAGGAACCGTTTTCCGCAGAAAACAATAGTAGACAACAGTGGTTATAGTCCGTAACCTCTCCATGCCCAATAGAACATGTACCCACCGTTTCTGATATTCTTTCGATTAGTGGTCCTCCCTTGAACCAAAAGCTAGATGCCTAGTCAATAAATCTTTGAACTATTAGCATAAAACTTTATGGTAGGAATACAATAATCCAATATCAGAATGCCTTCAATCCCATTTTACAAGCTGTGTTATTGACCAGCTAGCGCTTGAGGCCCTTGGTGAACGGATCCGCCAGGTTCTCCTGACTCCGAACATCAATCACTGCAATAACACCTTTCTTGATAAGATCGTGTACTGCCCTGTACTTCAACCGCATAGTCCTCTTCTTCCCGTTGAAAAGGTCATTTGATGCCACCGCCGCAGTCGCCTGGTTGTCGTAGTATATCGGTATCGCCGATATTTGTGCCCCAACCAATAGAAGATCATACATGAGCTTCCAAAGCCATTCTGCTTCCTCGGCTGCGGTATCTAGTACAAAGAACTCAGATTCCATGGATGACCGCGAGAGCATAGTCTGCTTCTTCGACTTCCACGATATAGCAGCTCCACCCATTGTGAAAATGAATCCACCTATGGACCTCTCGCTCTCCACCTCTGAGCACCAATTGGCATCACTGAAGCCTTCCACTACCTGCGGATCTCCGTTGTAGTACAGTGCATATGTCTGAGTCTTCTTGAGATATCTCATAACCCGTTTCACAGCTTTCCAGTGTTCAGCACCTGGGTTGCTTGTAAAACGACTCAGCATTCCCACGACGAAAGCTATGCCAGGCCTTATGGCAGTAGTAGCATACATCAAACTTCCCATTATGCTTGCATACTCCAACTGTCGGACGTTTTCCCCTGAATTAGGCTTCAGCTTCAGATCACACCTGTACGGCGTATCGATCCCTGGAAAATCCCGATACCCATAACGAGTGATCATTTTCTTAATATAATAAGACTGTGACAGCGCTAGTCCAGTGTCTGTCCGGATGATCTTGATCCCTAAGATCACATCAGCTTCCCCCAAGTCCTTCATACTGAACTTGCTAGAGATGAACTTCTTTGTCTCAGTGACACAGCTAATATCCGTACCTAGGATAAGCATGTCGTCCACGTACAGACAAACGATCACACCTCTTCCATCAGCAAACTTTGTGTAAACACACTTGTCCGTATCGCTGACCATGTAGCCATTTGACCTTATAACTTTGTCAAATTTCTTATGCCACATCTTGGGAGCCTGTTTAAGACCGTACAAGGATTTCACCAACTTGCAGACTTTGTCTTCAAGACCCCTGATGAAAAATCCCTCTGGCTGTTGCATGTAAATCTCTTCAGTCAGCTCGCCATTTAGGAAAGCCGTATTCACATCCATCTGATGTATCACCATCTTATGTATTGCTGCAAGAGCAATCAATATTCTGATGGTGGTCATCCGGGCTACTGAAGCATACGTGTCAAAATAGTCAATCTCCTGCTTCTGAGAAAATCCCTTGGCTACCAACCTAGCCTTGAACTTGTCAATAGTTTCGTCTGCTTTCATCTTCTTCTTGAAGATCCATTTGCATCCGATGGGTTTCGCTCCTTCAGGAAGATCAACCAACACCCAAGTGTTATTTGAGGTGATGGAATCAATTTCATTGTCAATCGCCTCTTTCCAAAAAATTGTGTCTCTGGTCTTCATCGCCTCATCTAGGTAAGCGGATCTGCTTCCACATGATAGGTGACAAAGTCACTTCTGAAGTCTTTCGGCCTCCTCATACGCTTAGCTGACGGCTCAGCTTGTTCTGGTTCAACCATTATTTTAACAACAACATCTTCTTGGACCACATCTTTATTGAAGACTTCAGTTTCTTGCGCACCCTCATTGTTCTCCGGAACATCCACAAGAACAATATTCTTGTGCCTTGCAAATTTGTCTTTAAAATATTCTGCGTCGCGAGATTCAATGATATGGTTTGACTCAATATCAAGAAATCTCCGAGCATCACTCTTCTCGGCATACCCCAAGAAGATCATCTTTGTAGTCCTTGTCCCAAGCTTCTGAATCTTTAGATCTAGAAGCTTGACATATGCCAGACACCCCCACACTCGAATGACATTCAAGTTTGGTCTGACCTTGAACCAGAGTTCATGAGGAGTAATATCAGAAGTTGCATGAGGCACCCTATTTAGAATAAAAGTGGCTGTCAATACAGCTTCTCCCCAGTAGCACTTAGGAAGACCAGCAGTCAACAACATTGAGTTAATTATTTCTGTTAATGTTCTGTTCTTCCTCTCTGCTACTCCGTTTGATTGAGGAGAGTACAGAGCCGTAGTCTCATTGACAATTCCATGTTCTTTGCAGAACGATGCGAATTCATGAGACCTGTACTCCCCATCTCGATCACTTCTTATCCTTTTGAGTTGTTGTCCAGTCTGCCGTTCAGCTTCGGCTCTGAACTCCTTGAACTTCTCGAATGCTTCATCTTTAGCATTCAGCAAGTAGACGAACGCATACTTTGAGAAGTCATCGATGAAGGTTATGAAATACTTCATCCCGGCCTTTGTAGCGAACTGTGTGAAGTCACAGATATCAGAGTGAACCAACTCTAGAAGATCTGTACTTCGATTAACCCGAGGAAAGGGTTTCCTTGTGATCTTCGTTTGAGCACAAACTTCACATTTCTCTACCTTACCCCCACATTTGGAGATAAGTCCTAGACTAGATATTCTGTTTATTCGTTTACAATAAATATGTCCTAGCCTATTATGCCACAACTCAAGAGTGTAAGCAGAATGAGTGACTTCATTAATTACATTAATTACATTGGACTGATTTACAAGCTGAATCTTGAACATTCCTTCGGTATAAAAAGCTTTTTTGAAATATGTTCCCTTAATAGACATCACCATCTGGCCAGCATTGATGTCCATTCTGAGGCCTACATTGCAGAGTAGGTCTTCCGAGACCAGGTTCTTGGCGATAGCAGATACATGCTTCACACCTTGAAGCGTCAGAGACTTTCCCGAAGTCAGCTTCAACAACACCGTCCCGATCCCAAGCACTTCAGCTTGTGCCTGGTTTGCCATCATAACCACTTCAAAGGTAGGAGTATAGGTGGTGAACCACTCCTTACTGGAGCAGACATGGCAGGAGGCTCCAGTGTCTACCCACTAGTCAGAATCAGTCCTTACCGCATCAACCTGTGCAATCATAGCAACAATATCAGTGATCATAGATACCTTGCTAGGCTCTCCTTGCTCTGATTGCTTGGTTTTTGCTTTGCACTCATTCTTAAAGTGGCCCTTCTTGCCACACTTGAAGCAAGGCATCTGAGACTTTGGCTTCTTTTTCTTGATAGAAGTTCCCTTAACCTTCAGATTGTCAGGGTCCTTCTTTTTGCTGTGGAAAGTCGCCTGCTTTCTCCTTGGTTCCTTGGACTGAACCAGATTGGCGTTAGCCAATTTCTTGGACAGTGTGTCCACCTTCAGTTGAGCCCGCATCTGGTCCTCAATATATATTTCCTGCAAGAGATCTTCAAGACTGATCTCAAGCTTCTTCCTATGCATGTTTGCATAGAACTTGCTCCACCCAGCGGGGAGCTTTGAGATAATCCCTCCAACAACAAACTTGTCGGGGAGGGGCATCGCCTCGTCTTCCAGCTTCTGTCGTAGTTTCAGGAACTCCTTCACCTGCGGCAGCATAGACTTTTCGTCCTCAAAGAACCACTTGTGATATATTTCAACCACAAATATTTTACTGCGGCTCTTGTCTTCTTCGTAGAGTTTTTCTAGAGACTCCCATATGTCTCTAGCGATATTCTTCTTAGAATAGGATTATGCTAGGAAATCCTCCATAGCATTCAGGATAAGCGACCTGCAAATGCTATTCTCCCTTCTCCACTTGGCCTAAAGTTTAGTAGCCGTAGAGATTGCGGCAGCAGACCCAGTATCTGGAATGGTAGGTTCCTCTTCAAGCAGCACGTGATCAACGTCTCTGAGTTAAAAAGTGAGATAAACCTTTCTCTTCCAGACTTGATAATGCTCTCCATCAAACTTCTATAACTTACAGAAGTCAGTGTTTAGGAGTGAAGCATTAATGTTTTCCATCGTAGCAATAAAGCTTTGAGATTGTTATTGCCGGGGCACAATTTTTTCGATGGAAAACTGAGAATATGAAATAATTGTAAAAACAATGTTCCAACGCAACACTTCTAGGAAGGTTGCGCAAGGATAACGAAGATCTAAAAAGATATCGTTATGATATTATGAAAATCTAAAAAGATTTCGTAATCACAGCAATCAGACCGTAGTACTTCTAAAAAGAAGATACAATCAGAGTTACTGGCAGTAACGAAGAAGGTGACTGGCGAAAGATGGAAGAACGCCTGCTGGGGTGAATGAGCACCGTTGCTCAAAGCTTTATTCGCCCTATGCGAACAGCTTCCAGGAACCAGCAAGTTCGTCGGAGAACTTGGAACACTCCTGCTCTTCTGACTCCTCGGACGGACATGAACTCCCGTACAAGAGCAACGCTGGTGCGACGCCTTTCCTCTCTCTCTCGAAGGCTGCAGATCAGAACTGTGTTAAAGAAAACGTATGAAAACTCTGTTTACTTGTGCTAAAGAACACTTCGTAAACTTTCTGGTGGCTTCTCTTTCTGTTCTGTAACCTGTGAGAGAGGAGGAGGAGGCCTTATATAAGCCCCTGCAACAACTGCCCGATTAGCACAATGTTAGGGACGTGGTAGTAACCACCCCGAACATGGAGCAACTGCTCAGAACATGCAAGGACACGTTCTGCTAGAAGTTGTGCCACCAGCGTAATTTATACTTTATGCACACAGCCCCTTTTACGCACCCTACGCACACTATGCACTCTACGCACACTGCGTACGCTGTGCACACTACGCACTCTATGTACGCTGCGTATGCTGTGTGCACTGTACGTACTGGGCTGCGTAACTGGGCCAACGTAACGGGCCATACAACGTGGTCGCGCAAGTGGCTCGCGCAACGAGCACAACTTAAGCGCACTATGCGCCTAGCGACGATGCTGACGTGCTAAGTGCAAAGTGCGCCAACAAAATGCCACATTACGCCTCATGAGCCCTTGAGCCCTTGAGCCCGAGTCCGAGTCCGAGCCCGAGTCCGAGTCCGAGTCCGAGTCCGAGTCGCTAAGCCCCAACAGGGCTTAGCTCCTATGGAAAGAAATTTCCCAAGAGCAAAAAGCATGAATGCTTTAATTGTTGATTTTAGCCTTTTTCCCATTAGAAAAATAATCCCACATGGCAAACCCATGTGCACCTCCACACCACATGTGCATCTCCAATAATAGGAAAGCTAATATATAGAGATACAAACCATTTGTTTTTTCCGATGTGGGACTAAACCTTTCTAAAGAAAAAACCAAAAACCCAACAGACCTCCATCGTGAAGTTGTTCCGACGAGCGGTAATCATGACGACGTACTAGGCAACAACCGACGACGAGCGTCGATGACAAGACAGATCGTCGAATCGAGGCAACGATGACGTGTCTTCTCCGACGATCTCGAGTACGGTGCAACGGTGACTTCCCAGCGATGGTGACGAACACGATGATGATGACACTGAGCTCTCCAAGACGACAACAATGAACACTGGTAAGTCTCTAAACATTGATTCATCTTTGTGAGTACAGCTAGACGACGACGACGAACACAACCTCGAGTGAATTGGTCGATCAGTATGCCTCCTTGATGTTCTTAATTCAGTTTTCCTTGATTCAATATTCTTGATTCGATTTTATTTGTTTTATTTCAACTATTTGATCGATTATGGTTTTGGTTTGATCCTTTAAACCCGATCGTTTTCATTTTGGTGATCGATTGGAGAGATTTCCAATTGATGTTTTATGAATTTTCCCTCAAAATAAATTCAAAAATCAAAGAGAATTTACATTCTTAGTTGTGCACTCCAACTGTTTGAACAAATGTCTCACTAGATTCTTGAATCAATTTTGGACAAGGTTGGATATGGATCAGACTCGATTGAAGGTATCCTGGCACTTGTGAGCAAGACAACTCAATACAAGTGTCTTAATAGAGTCGCGATGAGGTATGGAGTGAGCTTCCGCATTGAGTATCTTGTGTCTACGGGATTGACCCAAACACTTGCTAAGCCAGAGCACGTGGGGACTCAAGTGTGTGTCAGGTTCGTGTACACGGTGTCCTGTTCGATGGTGTAAAGCGGAAGCATGGGGAAAAATTCAAATCAATAGTTTGGGTTCAAACCCGGGATTGGGCCTGGTCAGAGTAGGCTTAAGCAAATAGGGTTTAGGCCCGTGGGCTTAAGTTTAATAACCATATCATTAAGCTAAATCAGGGTTTTGGGCCTAGTAATGTAGTCTGAGTCCATTATTTCAACAAATGGATTCTTGGACCATGGGCCAAGCCAATATGAAGTTAGGGTTTTGGCGTATATATATATATATATATTTTTTTTTTTAATATATATATATATATATAATATATATATATATATATATATATATATTTTATATATATATATATATATATATATATATATATATATATATATATATATATATATTTTGGTGTATATATATGTGTGTGTGTGTGTATATATATATATATATATATATATATATATATATATATATATATATATATATATATATATATATATATATATATATATACATAAGTATTAAAAAAAATGATAATTTAGGTTAATTATTAATTTAGAAATAAAGTTTATTTAAGTTACTATTAGAAGTAGTGATTTAGTAACAAATAGATTTTAATAGGAATTTTTAGAATAATTTCTAAAAAATATTTGTGTCTTTTGACGCAAATTTTCAGGACTTCGGACTTAACCACCTACAATAATCCAGACAAGTACACCGACTTGAACATTTACTTTGTATCTGCATTTGTTATTGTTTTTATATTGGACACAAGATTGACATGATTGTACCATATTTATTGACTATCTTGCGGGAATGGGAAAATATTATTTGGTATGTGACCACGCCCCCTTAGTTAGGTTATTGTGGATAGTCTGATCGCACACCTCACGTACAATTAAGCCATACCTTATTGTACTATTATGGTTTCCAGCTGGTCACATGCTAAATGGTATTTTAAATCACACTTGCATTGACTGACTAGTTCATTGTTTTAGTTATTGTTGTGCATTTGTATAGTGTTTCTTGTCAGGGTTGTACTTTGCTCCCTTTTTGACTGGATATGTTGCAGGTGAGACTGATACAGACCTTTACCCTAGCTACTATGGACCTCAGTATGGGATATAGCAGATGTTGGAGCAGGTGTTATCCAGTAGTAGAGATTCTTGGACATGGATATAGGTGTAACACCCTGTTTCTGAAATAAGGGTATTTTTGAAATTTCGTATTTATAATTATTATTTATTGCATTTAAATCACATTATGAATTTTGGTGATTTTTTAATCAATTTAATATGGTTTTAAGTCATGACTTGTGATTTTGATGTGCTGCTAGTGAAACCCTAGAGACTGTCTGACCTAGAGCCTAACCATGTGATTGGGGATATTATTTATCATTTTTAGTCTAAGGATAATTTGGTCATTTTGACTTATTAGAATTATTTGATTAAATATTGGATTGGTGATTATGATTTTGACTTTGACTAAGTTGAGACTTTGTAGACTAACCTATGTTTTGACCCTAACCATGGTGACTAGGTTAGCACGGTGAGACCCTAGTCCAATTTAAGTCAATCTAGGTTAGTCATTTAGAAATCATGGTTTGAATAGGAAGACTAGTGATTGGGTGCATGACCTATGACTTAGAATTAATTTTATTATTTGTAATTGAGACATAGGCCCATGACTTTAGCCCAAAACCCAACCAATCCACCCATGACCAGCCACACTTATGGTTTTCCCTTGCCTATAAATATTCTCCTAAGTTGTTCTTGTCTCTTTTATGCTTGACCTAGATTTTTGAAGGAAAGGTAATTCCCCACCTTTCTAAATTCCTAATAAATTCATTTCAAATCCTTTTTGACTCTAGTCTTTTGCATTAGGATCTAATTATTGTTTATTTACTGTTTGGGGAGATTTATCTCAGTTTTTGTGCAATTTGGAGTTTGGGAGTTGCTATTTAGATTTCCTCCATTTGGAGCTTTTTCTTGCTATTTGAACCTATAGGTAAAACACCTCTAATTGTTTTAATATTCGGTTTTCTTTGTATTTAGGCTAGATCTAGGAGTCCCCTAGCTGTCCCTAGAATTTGGATGAATTTTGTGTCCGTTTGGTGTCCGTATCGGACACGTATCAATGTATGTGCATAGGTGTTCGACGAAATGCCTCTTAGAACTTTTCATTCTTGGTTTTCAAAACAAATTATATATTTGGGTAGCTAATCATATGTAGATTATGTATTTATGTGTCTGAGCATGATTTGGGTTGGTTTTCGTGTCTAAATTTAGACACACACGTACGCACGAGGCCCTGGTGCGCTGTCCTGCTGCTCGGGGTCGACACAGGACACGACACGACGACTCAGGTCATAATTTTTGGTGGAAACGTGGGCCTAGTGTCTGCCATCACCCACACAAAATTTAGGAGGATTTCGTTGAGCGGATTGGGAGAAATCCTACCCGTACTGAATTTGCACACACGCGCACAGACATGTACTGATACGCACGTTTTGACACGACACGGGGTGACGAGGACGCAGTGCAGGGTGACACGAGGGTAGACCTATATGGGGTGAACACGAGGGCACGAGCATGAGTCGTGTCGTGTCCCGTGTCGCGTGCACGAGGCCGTGTCCTCGCTGTACGAGCACTGGGATGTACGTTACTGATTCAGTGTACAGTTCTGTTTTGGACACTTTCGTGTCCAGTTTCCTGGACACGAATGGACCCTCTAGACACGTGTACACATGGAGAACACGTCCATATGCCTGATTGTGGGTTTTCTTTAGGTTTTTGGTTTCGAAATGGGGAAATTTCCTAATTTTCTGATACCAAGAAACTGTGATTGATTTCCTGAATTTTCTAATATAGTAAACTATTTTGTATGATTAGTTGGGTGTGTTTTGTTCCCCTATATGCAACTGAGAATTAGCCAACATGTTAGGGGTTCACATGGCACAGGAATTTGTCCTTCGAAATAGCATTTGAACTGTTAACTGGATTTCACACACACGTACACATTGCACACTGAAATTTGTAAACCTGAGATTATGAACAGTCATGTGGATTACTGATTTTTGTTGGTTTAATTCGAATATAGGTTCACCAATTTATATCAGGGATTAGCCTACCATGTTGGGTTTTTGATTTGCATGGAATTTTAGCTTCGAATTTTCATTCGCGCTTTTGATTTGAATGTTACTGATACAGTATTCCTGTTAACACTGAGCACACACACACACACTGATTTGAATATCTATCTACACACATTCACACTGTTACAACCTGACATTTAAACACACACTCATGCATTCATGAACCTACAAAATCTGATTTGCCACACACACTAATTTGAATTCTCATACACACCCAATTGCCTTGCATACCCTACATTGCATTCCCTCTTTTGCTTTGTTTTACCCCTACTTGTTGTTGAAACATGAGACCAGTCCACCCCCTTCCAATTCCTGTGATGATTGGGTTTCACTTGTTGTGTTCGAATAGGGAGTGAGGGATGACTTAGAATTGTCTGCTCAATAGCAGAGGTTAGTGGTGTTGGTGTCGTGTTTAAATCAGTAAGAGTCAGGGAGAGTGGGGTTAGTATCAATTAAGAACTTGTTTCTAATGTATCCAAGTGAGTTAGTTGGGTTAGTGTAGTGCCCCGTCCCGCAAAGTCAATCGGAAGAATCGAAACGTCGTCGGCGTTCGAATTTAGCCTTGCAATGGCGCTCGAAGGCTCGCTCGGTCGAGGCGACTCCTCGCACAGGTGGAGTAGTTTCGATGAACTCGTCTCATCTTAGCCTTCACTTAATAACTCGCATGATTTTAACCTGCACAAGTAGGCTAATATAAAAGCTACGAACGCACATAGCTAAGGGAATAATCCCGACTGGTCGGAATGTCTTAGAACATGGAAAATGGTCCCACGGTCTGCTTAGAAGTCGGCTCAGCGTGGTTTCAAATGACACTCGATCCTTTGATCCCGTGGCTTGGGAGAAGGAAGTTGGCTTAAGTTGCTAAGTTGTTCCGACACTTGAAATAGCCTAAGTCATAGGCGTCGCCTGCGTGAATGCTTGATAAAGCATGCACGGTGCCGTCGTTTTGCCCCAACACTCGAATCAGCCTAAGTCATAGGCGTCGCCCGCATGAATGCTTAATAAAGCATGCACGGTCCTGTCCCGCAAGGCTTGCCATAGCCTTCGTACGTCCCGCAAGTTAAGTCACCTTGCACGGCTTGTTGGCTTAAGTCTAGGCACCCGAGAACTTGGTTGTTCAAGTCGAACGTGTGCACGGCACGTTCCCTCGATGCGAAGCTCGGCGTAGTCTTTGCTCGTCGAGTCATTGCCCGAATAAGTTAGACAAGAGTTGTGTTGGGCTATCAAAGCCATTTCTAGCACTGTCCTGCTCTATCTGCGGTTGTCAAGTCACGTAGTCCCTTGAGAATAAGGCTCGTCGTATAAAGTATATGACTTGAGCGTTAGCATCGCCTAGAGAACCAGGTCTGTCTAAGGCACGAGCTACAGTAGATTTAGTGAAAAGCATACCACGGTCAAAGGAAGTCCCCGTGGCTGGATGTTGCCGAGATCGGTCCTGCTACTTGGGAGTCTCGCTAAGTCTTGATAAGTCCCGCACACGAGATCGGTCCCGCAGCTTGGGAGTCTCGCTTAGTCTTGATAAGTCCCGCACACGAGATCGGTCCCGCGGCTTGGGAGTCTCGCTATGTCTTGAAAAGAAACACACGAGATCGGTCCCTCGGCTTGGGAGTCTCGACAGATAAAAGGAAATCATGGTCATGTTAAGAAAGGACTGGATAGATCGAGTTGAGACTTGCATGGTCATTGGACAACTTGTCGACAAGGCGTAGTCTTCTCAAATGATTGCCGGGGCGCCGGGATCATTCGTCCCGGGGGAAGCGCGTTGCGGCTCAAAGCAGGATGCCGGATAACCGCATGGGAGTATCGACGCTTTCGGGGCTAGCTACCCATTGGAAGGGCGGCCCGATACCCCCGCCGAGCCGTGTCCAAGATAGCTTGACATTGGTAGTGACCACTCATATAGTTGTGTCGACAAGAGCGACAATCTGCGTGTTTGCCTTTAGATTGCGTCAAGTACTAGCACGGCGTGGGTCAAATCATGAGACAGTCTAGCACGACGTGTATAAAGTCAGCAAGATGTAATCCCGTTAGTGCCAGCCTTGTATCAGCACGAAAGGAATGAGTTATAACTTATGTCAGAGAGACACGTGCTTCGGCATTAAGCAAGGCTTTCGCGTATCGTTATTGGCATTCGCGTATTGGCTTTCGCGTATCAAGTATTGGCTTTCGTGTATCAATATTGGCATTCACGTATTGGCTTTCGCGTATCGATATTGCTAAGTCAGGGAGTCATTAGGCACGACCTGCACGAGTCATTACCCCTTGACGTCGCTAGCACGAGAATTGGTCTAGAGGCATGTGAAAGTATTGAAAGTCTTGGCACGGTCGAGTTTGCATGAGTTGCTCCTTGACGAAGCGCTATCTCGAATGTGTTGAAGTCTCGAATAGAGTATGTCGCGACCCTGCCGTCCTGAGTTGAAGTTTGGTCAAGTACCTAGGCGATGAGGCACTGCCTCGATCGAAATACACATTTGCATGGCATGACCCTGTCGTTGCACGACCTCGTCGTTGCACGACCCTGTCGTTGCATTGTTAAGTTTAGGCCAAGACGTCTTGTTCTAAAATGGATCCTAAGGCAAGATTAGAAAGACAATCGTAAAGGGACTTGTAAGCTGCACAAAGTAAATGAACGTGTCAGTTTTGTATGGGTGGGCGAGGAGCTCACTCCACCAGTACAGTTGAGTACTGACAACCACACAGTTTCCATGTGCAGGCACAGGTAGAAGCTCGTGGCACGGAGCTCGCTTGGATGCGTCGAGGCACGGAGTTCCTTGGCGAGTCGAAGCGTGCGGCCGCGTGGACTCAAAGACTTATACAGGACATAATGTATGGACATCACCTTCCGAAGCTTCCGCTGGATTCAAGTATTGTATCGAGAGATGAGAGAGAGCTGAGTGAATTGTAAAATGAGAGAAAAGTGAGCACGAGAGACTTATAAATTGGCCTTGCGCCCACAAATGTAATCTTGTATTCAATATCAATAAAGAGCTTCTTTTGAATGACTTGTGTTCATGTGTACTTGTTCTAAATTTCTGCTGCATGTTTCAATATTTCTGCTTGGGACTTCTATGCGATGACCCCATCGCAGGCGATGAAATCGACTGTTATGAAACTGCCTTGCACGAGAGCAATCTAGGCTCGTGTGGCATCACGCCTTAGCGAGGACGATCGCTCCTACGGGAGCGGGACGTGACAGTTAGTGTCTCTAGTATTAAGGTTCAGTATTTGGGAGGAGGGTGCAGACCATTTATGTGTGAGTAGCAGTAGGAGAATAGGGATTTGCAAGAGTATATAGGATTAGGTGTTGGGTATCAGTTAGATTATAGGTTATCTATCAGGCAAGGGCTTGTATATCAGAGGAGAGTATTCAGTCTTGACTCTGTACATATGGCCTTTGGACATGGGTTCAGTTTAGTGCAAATATTGTTAGTTAGTATCAGTCATATGCCATACCAGACCTGTCCACTGCCCAGTCGAGCCCCATTGGTTCAGACCTTGTGTATGTTGTCCTGCATTGGGTTAACTTCCCCTAGTATGTTCAGTAATGGTCATATCCACACCATATAATATCATGTCCTGCATAGGTGTATTTTTTTGTTCATTGTTCAGTCCTTTAGGATATCAGACCAGACCCCACATGTGAGGTATCTGCCATATCATTATGGCCCTGCATGTTACAGATTGATTTACCTTCACTTTTGTTCAGTCGGATTTTATGTAGTTCCCTTGTAGATGTTTTGTACCTCTGCACCTTTGATTCAGTCACATGTTGACTGCCCACATGAGATGTCCTACATGTTCCATGACAGATACCCAATTTACATTACTTGAGTTTGAATAAATAGCCTGTAGATTTCACTCTCTATTGGTATAGCTTGAATAAGTCATTCTTATATTGCCTATTAACTTAACACTAGCTACCTTATATCTATATGTACATGTGGTAATGGGAAGGTTAGGTATTATGTTCTATAGCTAGAGTAGAGTGGATGGAAATGTATAGGTTGAATCTAGAGTATAGATGTAGTCTTCATGCAACCACACTCTACCTAATTATTGACCTAAAATTTGGAGAATAGTCCCAAAAACCCTAGACTAGACTAATTAAGACCAAATGTTGACAAAGTACCAAAAGTTTGACTAGATGTTGACTTGGGTTGACCCAGAGTTGATCAAGTTTGACTTGGACCTAGTTTGACTAGTGTAGTTGACTAGAGTTGACCAAGTGTTGACTTTAGTCTAGATTGACCTAGATAGCATGCAGATGCATTATAGATTACATTTATCATCCCATGTATACATATTGACTTGTGTTGCTCTAAATATGAGTCAGATACCTCATCTTGGGCAGTATATTCTCACAGAACTTCAGATACCAGGCGAGTACATTCTTTGATCATTTCATAACTTGCTTAGAATTATATTCCTGTTCTAGTTTACCTTATTTGATGCTGTTACGATATTATCACAAACTGGTACTATATGGATCCCTACATTGAGATGTTATCCCCCTCGGGAGCATCGGATACATCATATCGTGTGTTTCATGTACATCGTGTATTCCTCGCTCTCATGTTATTCATGTTTCTCATGTGCTTCATGCTCATTCATGCTCGCTCGTGTACTCTCATGTGCTATCATGTTCGGTCATGTTTCTCGTGTATTTCATGTATAACCTATACTTCATGTGTACCCTTCATGGGCCTTCATGTGGAATTTATGTACACTCAGTTTCTGAGCCCTCGTATATACTTCATGTACACCCATCTATGGGCTTTCATATGAAAATTATGTACGTAACATAACTTGTCTAGATCCTTGTGTATTGATTGGGGTATGTGGTAGTATAAATAGTCATGTGAACAATTCCAAAGTAGTATAACCATGTGCGCCTCTTTAGTATATTCATATGCAAATCCAGCTGTTCACATGTCGACTTTGTACTCTAAATCACTAGTCACTGGTAGCTCTCTATTTATATTTGATATTTCTATTACAAATCTCTCTCTATTTACATTATTTACATTTTTTCAGTTTTATGTATCGTACTCTCTTACATATTTATATTTTCTAACCTGTTATGATCTGCGTGGGATGTACTGTGCTCGCTCCCGTCTTGACTGGACCTGTTGAAAATTTTACAGAGGATGATGAGGAACCCTGTACCCCTTACTATGGAGCTTACCTAGATAACACTCGCGACCTGGACCCCTGGGAGGTTCAGGCAGCTGCTGAGGATGATACCCATGCTTAGTATAGATAGCTTAGTCTGTTCTTTCTTTTCAAGATTAGTTGTTGTCTTGATTCAGAGTTGTATTATTATAGAGATGTTGAGACTTGTGTTTACTTCACCCTTGTTGTACCTCAGTTGAGGATTTTCTTATCTATTCCATCATACTTTATTCTACCTCTAGATTGTGATTGAGTTGTATCTGTGATTGGCCTCCTATTTGAGAGTATTCATATTATGTTAGTTATAGTTCATGACCTATAACAGCATTCTACCGCCGACACTACGGCGTAGGCTGGGCGCTGTTACGTACTCGTACCCTCACAATGGGTACGGGTTATGACACGTTTTTAGTGGTGGCCCATGCAGGTCGAGTTTATGTAGTGGTATTCGAACTAGAGTATCACTACAGCCTGCAGTAGGATTATGATATTTTGAGGGTACTCAATCACACTACGAAAAACTCTTAATCAGATTCCTTTTATCTAAATTTGCTGCTTATTGTCTTCCCTTGAATATAAACTGTCCTCCTTTGATTTTTTGCTTCATTCTCAGTAATTGCTTCTTGTTTGATCTGTCTTCATGATGGTTATGGAGACACGATCTCATCTCTCCGGTCCGGGGGATACTATCGAGAGGCTGACCACCTCTCGTCTTGTTCAGCAGGGCCTCGAGACCGCAGTTCCTGTTGTACCGACTCAGGTTGGCATTTTTGCTACATTGGAGGTGCACCTCCGCCTATACAGAGACCTTTCCCGTCATTCCCGATTTTTCTCAACCGCAGCAATTTATGCAGCATCAGCAGCAGGCCAAGGGAAACCAGCAGGGGCGAGCTTTCGTCAGGACAGTCGAGGATACACAGGCCATTGGAGATCTTGCTGCTGGTACCGTTCTTCTCGATTACATTTTCGCAATTGCCTCTTATAACTATCTTGAAATTCGATTCCATCTGTTCCTTGTTGACTGATCAAATTGTTCTGTTGTTTTTGTGTTTGTCATATCCCTATTTTAGAAATAGGTATATGACTGTATTTCGAATGTATTTCGAATTTTGGAGGATTTTAATTTTTGGGGTGTATTTAAAAATTTTATTATTTTATTGGAGGTGATTTTGCCCTCATTAATTATTTGTTATTAATTAATTTCATGATCCTAGTCTACCCTCCAAAATATCTACTCCCCCTCTCTCTTGTCATTTCACTCCCTCACATCATCTCTCTCCTCCCCCTACCTAACCCCCTCACCTCTCTTCACTCTTCCTCTCTCTCCCCTCTCACTTGCTGGATCAGTCGACCCCCACCCCCAATTCCTTCCTCTATCTCTCTCATCTCTCTCCCGACCACACTCACCCTCCGGCCCTCTCTCTCCTCCCTCAACTCTCCTCTCTCCCGCTCACTCGGCCTCTCGTCCCTCTCTCTCGCTCGCTGTCTCCATCTCTTCTCCCGGCCTCCACCGACCTTCGGCCGCCCTGAGCTCCCACCACCATCAGCCACCCGCGCCACCACCATCATCGTCGCCCCCTCCGGCCGCCCTGAGCAGCACCGCCATCAGCCACCCGTGCCACCACCATCATCGTCGCCCCCTCCGGCCTCCGCTGCGGCCGCCACCGCCAGCACCACCAGCGCCGCCATCTCCTCCGTGGCCGCTGTCTCCTACGCCGGAGAGCCGACCTACCCCGGTAAGCTCCTCCGGCCTCCCCTCTCTGTCTCCTCCCCTCCGCCGGAGCCTGGCCGACCCCGGCGGCACTTCCCCTCCATGGATCTACTCCTCCTCTCCCTCTTTCCTTCTGTCCGGCGAGCCGTCGTGTCCCGCCGCGAGCGCCGTGCCAGCCTCGAGTGGCGGGTCGCCCTTGGGCCCCGCGCTGCTCGAGCAGTGTGCAGCCTTGGGAGTCGGGCTCTCCTCGGGCCGCGCGCACGCTTGACTTGCGTGTTCCCTCGTTTCCCGTACGTCTCGGGAAGCGAGCCCTCGAGCTCCGTACACGCCTCAAGCAGCGGGACGCTTTGGGCCCCGTGCTGCTCGGGTTATGTGCCGTCTCGATACGCGTACACCTTGGTATACGTGCTGTCTCGGTTCTCGTGATGCCTCGATTCGCGTGTTGCCTTGGGCAGCGGGACGCCTCGAGCCCCGCGCTGTCTCGGGCACCGCGCCACCTCGGTTTGTGTGTTGCCTCGATCCTCGTGTCTCGGCCTTTGTGCCTAACTTGTGACCCGTACCGCCTCGATTTACGTACATGCACCGATTTGCATGCCGTATCGATTTGCGCGTAATATTGTATCTTGTGTTGCCTCGGTTTGCGTGCTCGCTCCGATTGGCGTGCTGTATTGGTCTCTGTATCGTCTTGATCTACGTGCACGTCTTGATTTACGTACAAGTTTCTGTTTCTTGTTCGTCTCGATATTCGAGTCATCTTGATTCTCGTGCGCGTCTCGATATACGTGCGCATCTTGGGTTGCGTGCCCGTATCGGTCTGCGTGCCTCAGTTTCCGTGCCAGATCCCTGTGCTGCTTGCGGGACCCGCACGGTATAGCCTCCTGCCATCCTCCGTGCTTCCCGTTATTATTTTATTATTTAATTCTAATGATTGTTTATTATGTGTTCTGAGGACCTCGATGGACGTGCTAGCTTGGATCCAGATCACCGAAGACTTGCTTACCTAGCCGAGCCCTCTAGGCAAGTATCCCTTGCTCATCGACGGCTCTTGCCCTCTCTCCTGGATTTTATTGCATTTAATTAATTTGTACTTGTAAATTGTATAATCATGATTAGTGTAGCCTAGTAGTAGAACTGCCATGATGATAACTTAGGATAGCTTGGTTCAATACCGGTTTACGACCGTATCGGACAACTCGGACGGGTCATCCACACCTCCGAGGACACGAGCACGACTCACACGTATGGATTGTCCCCATATGCCCCATGTCCGACTCGCGGTCGGGTACGGCTTGGCTAACTACTCTTTGTGGCGGTATTTGTGCTTGGGTTAAGAATTTATGGACATGTGTTGTGGTGCGCCCTGCGAGGCGGTTATCTTATTAGTATGCATGTTGGCTTGGCGCCCAGTACGTATTGTAGCGCTGCTGGAGACCGGGACTTAGTGGTCTCGGGTTCGAGAGGTTTCCAGTACGCATCGTAGTGCTACTGGAGGCCGAGACTTAGTGTTCTCGGCTATCGACTTGTTTCCAGTACGCATCGTAGTACTGCTGGTAGCTGAGACTTAGTGTTCTCAGTCTGCGATTCTGCGATTCCGCGGCGGGTTGCGCCGAGTGGATTTTAGCCCCAATTCGTTGGGTGCTCCCGTCCAGAATACAAAGGAAACTCTGCCGGATTTTTCCAGAATTCTCGGTTGGGAATTTGGTTCGAAGGATAGGGCAGTGCATTCCTTTGGTTTGCGGGACTGAACTCATGCATGTTCTTCTTGGTATAGTATCCCTGATCTCATTGCCTGCTAGGTAGACTCCCGACTAGATTAGTCGCCTAGCATCTTGATCTGTCCCGTCCACCGGATTGTGTAAGGAGAGCGGTTCTACTCGGGTGAGGGTCTGCAGCCCTGGTCCTTGTTTGGTTTAAGGGTTGTGGATCTGATCCAGAGTGGTTCACGCAATCCTTGCCTTTTCGACGGTATCACCCATTGGACTCTTGACTCGTGATTCTTCCTTTAGATGGTGTTCTAGTTTAGTTTGTTATCTCATTGTCTGTCCTGTCCGCCAGATTGTGTAAGAAGAGTGGTTCTACTCGGGTGAGGGTCTGCAACCCTGGTCCTTGTTTGGTTAAAGGGTTGTGGATCTGATCCAGAGTAGTTCACACAATCCTTGCCATCTTCCGACGGCGTTGATTAGTGTTGACCCGTGTGTTGGGATTATGATTTTATTCGAGGATTGACTATGAGGAGATATGATATTGAGATAGTGATTATGATAGACTAAGTGGATTCTTAGATAGTGTTGCTAGTTCTTCGGTGATGTCTAATTTGATCAGATATGTCTTTGAGGACTTTTGGATTTTGATACTGGTGCGAGTGTCTCGCGGAACGAGGAGGATATCGAGGGCATTATTATATGATTTTCACTCGACTTCCCAAACGCCCAATCCGGTACCTTTGTGTATTCCGGTAGTTAGAGAACCTGGTTGATTGCAGTGTCTTGGTAGTTGAGGGGCTTGTTTTCTAGTGGCTTGTGATCATTGACTAGGAGGATTCTTGTGAGTCTGAGGGCCTAGCATTGTTAGGGGGAATGAGATTGGTATTTGGTGGTTGTCTTTATTGACGTGATATTCACTCCCTCATGGATGGGAGACACTTGATAGATTGATTTGGTGGATAAACCGACTTGATGATTGGAGCTGTAGGCTCCCATATATGCTTGAGATGTTATTATAGTAGAGGTTCTGGTCTTGTACTTGACCTGATATCCATGCCACGATGTGGGCAGATGACTTCTTGTGACTGACAGAGTTGTCCTTGTCCCAGACCTGACTACCTGTATCCGTGCTATAAGTCCAGCTTACCCCGTGAGGTACTGGCCCTGACCTTGCACTGCGGTGCCCTTTGTCTATTGGCACTTTGAGGGCTACTTCCATGATTATATGGCATTGTGATGCCATCTTGATATTCTGGCTATATTATATGATTACCTGCACGGGTATCTGGTAGTTGGCCTATAGTTTTAGCGTGGTTAGGGTTGTTTGCTTGCTTGTTGCATAACACTAAGGATGGATCACAACTGGGACTATAGGTGCCGAGGCTGATTCTTACTTAGCGTTCTCGTACTGAGGTACGATATCTAGGAGGATGAGCATGTGACCACGGCATGTGATTCCGGATAAATGTAGGGTTAATCTAGGCAACTAAAAATGGTAGAAGCATTGGGAGGGAACGGAATCCCGAGATCGTGTATTACCGGCCGCCACAGGCTCGTCCTGGCGCGTCGGGGTTGGCCGCCACGGATATGGCAGTATCCGACTACTATATGTACTCCTGCTTAGCACGGTGGCCTTCCGAGGGACCGTGCATACCTACCTGCTATGTGTTATTTGGCCTCGCTAGCCCTTGCGGGATATAGCACGATCTGAGGATTCCTATATTGCATTGTTGGGGTAACCCAACCACCACATAGACAGCCGTAGACATTTGAGTGGCCGCTTATTTACATAATTGTTTGGCTTGTTGCTTGCTAAGCTGGCTGGCACGTAACGCTGTCCCGGTGCAGTAATTCATTCCCTTGTTCTTGTTTGATGTAGGGATGGGTTACTGTTCCGATGACAGACTACGATCTCCAGTTAGCGATGCAGGCATTAGTGTATGTTAGGATGATTGTGATGATTGTTGAGTTACTTTTGGGAATAACTGAGGAACATGGACTATCGTGGTGCATGATCCAACCCATGTTCTTGTTTGATTGTTGGGTTGGTTATTGTGCTACGATAGGCTAATTGACCGAGGTTACGACCAGAATACTTTTAGTTGTTGGATTGTTATCGTGCGTTGGTACCGCACGATCCCTTACCTCATTTACTGTTTTTAGATGCTATTTCTGTTATATTATATCCTGCTGGTTTTCTTCGCCCGTCCTTGAGCCTTCCTTTCTGGTACTTGCTACGGTTGGCCTGACCAACCCTGGATTGTTCCCAGATTGCCTGTGACCGACCATGTGGATCTTCCAGACTTGACTTGGAGGACGTGCTTCAGTTCCTGACCTTGAGGGAACTGTGTGGGAAGGTATTCTTGTCTACATTATTTCTTATTGTAGACTCTCTGATAATCATATGAGTATTTCCTGTTTTTCATATGATTTATCTCTCTTGTCGTTATTTCATTGATTATTGCCTGTGGATAAGAGATCAGATTTAGGCCATAGACTGCTTGTATGCTAGGATACCCAGCAAGATTGACAGCCACGATCGCCGTATGACGTTTTATACCTCATACGGAGTAGCTGGCCTAGTCCGTCCCCGTTTTTCGGTACTGGGGCGTGACAGTGTTATGTTTATTTTTTTTTTCTTCTGAGAAAATCATATGGGCTAGGTCACCTCAGTTATGGGATCTGGAATCTTCGATAGTCGTGTTAGCTGGCATAGTGAGGACATATAGTCAGATTTTGGACGTATTTCTCGGGTATGGGAATTTAAGATTTTTGCCGTCGCATGCGGCAATGCAAAAATTTTAAATACCATGATTTTGGAGGTATGTACCTTGGTCAAGGACTCTGTGATTATCGTAGCCTTGCTCACTTGCATGACGAAGACTCTGAGTAATATGATTTTGGACAGACGCATATGATTATCAAATTGTATCTTGAGATGGTTTTTAAAACACATCATCTCTGTCGTACCCTTCTGTTGTTATAAAATTGTATTTCATCATCAAATAACTTAGGAGTAGGGATATTTAGTTTTGTAGAGCTTATTCATATGTAGTTCTTTCATAGTATAATGATATGATAACTTGTAGAGTGTCTGTACCTTAGAGATGATAGTTAGCAGTGGTATTATAATAGTAACCCATTGTAGATAATTCTTCTGTTATTTATAATACCAACCAGTTTACATATAGGATGTTAGTATGCCATACAGCCTTAATAATTTATTATTATTTTTCCTTTATTACTTAGAATTAATTTTATTACTTGTAATTGAGCCATAGGCCCATGACTTAAGCCCAAAACCTAACCAACCCACCCATGACCAGCCACACTTAGGGTTTTCCCTTGCCTATGGGGATGGCAATGGGGCGGGTAGGGGTCGGGGACCATATCCCCCATCCCCATCCCCGAGTATATTTGAATCCCCATCCCCGTCCCCATTTTCCGTCGGGTTTTATTTTTTACCCCCATCTCCATCCCCGTTAAACAATGCATTCCCCGTCCCCACCTATGACCAGCCACACTTAGGGTTTTCCCTTGCCTATAGGGATCGGCTCGGTGACGATGCCGGGAGTCGTACGGCCGTCGTGTGCTGGCATCACCTGGGCTGGCTGTGCGACGTGCGGTCCAGCCACGGCTGGCTTGCTGGAGATGAGGTCCGGCGGAGGAACTCACAGGCTGGCACGGCAGGTGGAGAGGTTTGCCGGAGTCGTGGTACCACGGTGGATGACCACGGTCGACGGCGGAGGTAAGGGTGGTTTGGGTTATGCTATTTTCCTCATCCTTCTTTCTTTTTGTCGTGATAGAGATGGTATTGTCGGAGACTTGGTTGGGATGTCTGTGGCGTTACGGCTGGTGTTGGGATGCTGCTAATGGCGGCAGAGGTGGTTGTTGTGATGTTGGTGGTGGCGGTGGTGAAGATATTGATGGAAGGGAGGGGGAAGTCGGGGAGTCGGGTGCTGACACAGAGGAGTGGTCACCGAGGAATGGCAGAATTGGTGGTGGCGGTGGTTGCTGCCTTGGTTGTGGTGACGCTAATGACTGTGTTGGTGCCGTAGGCGGCTGAGGCCAAGGCGGGTAGTGGTTGTTGTTGTCGGGGGATGGCAAGAGTAGTGATAGAGATGATGATCCTGGGGGTCGGATGAATTTGAGAATTTGTGTCGAGTGTGTCCGACACAGAAATTTGTGTTTTGGGCACGAGGATGGAAGCTGTACTTGCACTCGAAATTATAGTGAAAAACAAATGCGGCATGGACACGGTACTGTTTTGAGGAAATATTGTATGTGGAATTTATGGGAAAAAAGAGGAATGAAGCCTCTCCTTATATAGGAGGTGGACTCCAAACTGGATAGGGTTAAATCCCATATAAATTTCAAATCGATTCAAGAATTTATTTGCCAAGTCCAAATCAATTGTAGATAAAAACCAAATTTTAATTTAAAAGTTATCAATCAAATCTTTTTTAATTTCGTCATATTTAATTAAATATTACCTCAAACATAATTTCAAATAACTTTTTCAAAATAATTAATTAATAAAATAATATAAATAATTGATTTTGAAAATCATGATAATTATTTAAATATTGAAATATTATTTTCATAAATAAAATAAACAATCTTAGTTTTCGAAAATCAAAGTGATCATGAAATATATTTAATGTCACCCGCACACACATAGCATATTTTCAATAAACAATCGTTTTTCTACATTAATACCTATATGTGTACCATAAATTAATATACCCTTTTTATATTAAGTAAATAATAACATTTGCCAAATCTCGACGTGACGTAAATAATCAAAATAAAATACTTTTTTTCTATACGAAGAAATCTTTTAATAAAACATAAAAATATATATATTCTCGCACAATTTTGCACGCCACGTACAAATACGAAAATCAAAAATCGATACTAAATTTTATAAAAAAATCGTAGTAGAAATTTAGGGGATTTACACAGAGAGATGCGACATGCAATGGCGATCAGCCAGACGACGACTTATACGAGCATCATCGCTTAGGCGGTGGATAAGGAGATGGACCCGAAGCTCAAGAGAGACAGAGACATCGGAGACAACAGCTATCAGACACCGGCGAAGAGGACTCAGATTCAGGCGAGGCCACAGCAGCCAGCACAGCAGCATCACCGTCCAACCAGAGTTCATGCACATCAGCCACAGAGACAGCAGTTGGCAGTTACTTGTGCTTTCTGTCACCGTCCAGGACACCACTTTGACGAATATTGTAAGAGGCTCGGGCTTTGCTTATTCCGCGGTTCATACGCGCACCAGATGAGGGATTGCCCACAGGCTGCAGTTCGACTGATAGGAGGACCTCGAGGAGCTGGAGAACCACAACCTGCACCACCCAGAGTACCACCAGCTGCACCACAGAGAGTTCAGGCTCTACCTACTTAGCAACAGTGATTTGTATAGCATCAGCAACAGAGGGGACCACTACAGCAGGAACGTGCTTACGTCATAGCTACAGTTAAGGAGGATGATACAACTCCAGACGTGATCACAGGTTCTATTTTATTATATTCATTTCCTTCCATAACATTATTTGATTTTGGAGCCACACATAGCTTTGTATCATATGAGTTTCTGTATAGACATGGCTTCATACTTGTGCCCACTAGGAGGAACTGTCGAATTATGACAGGAGGAGGGGTAGTGCCAGTTAGTGAGATGGTTGATTGCCCTATCACTATAGCTGGAAGATAGCTTAGGGCTCGATTCCTAGTAATGCTATTGCCTGGATTTGACATAGTCCTCGGCATCGACTGGTTGAGTGAGCAGTTTGCTGTAATAGACTGCCATGAAGGGAAGGTTACTTTCAGTCCGCCTGGAGTTTCGTCGTTCGAGATTAGTAGACGAATTACAGAGAAGCCCGAGGAAGTCTACTACAGCACAGTTACAGAAGACAAAGAGTTGTCGTACCCGCTGATTACGGAGTTTTTCGACGTCTTCCCCGAGGATTTGCCAAATTACCGCCAGATCGAGATGTGGAACTCACCATCGGCCTAGTGCCCAGATCAGCGTCGAAGTTCCAGCATTGCTACAAGGTCAACCCGAAGGAAGATGCAGAGTTGAAGGCCCAGATTGATGAGTTGGAAGGCAAGGGTTTTATTCGATCCAGTGATTCATCCTAGGGAGCACCGGTACTATTCGTGCTAAAGAAGGATGGGACTGTTAGAATGTGCATCGATTACCATACACTTAATAACATCACCAACAAAAATAAGTACCCATTGTCGTGGATTGATGAGCTGTTTGATCAGCTGAGTGGAGCTAAAGTTTTTTTGAAGATTGACCTTCGGTCGGGGTATCATCAGATGAAGGTTCGGGAGCAGGATATTTCGAAGACAGCCTTCAGTACCCGCTACGGCCAGTATGAATTCTTGGTGATGCCGTCCGGACTCACCAACGCTCCAGCGGTGTTTATGAACCTTATGAATAAGGTCTTCCACAAGTATCTGGACAAGTTTGTCGTGGTCTTCATCGACGACATCTTAATATATTCGAAGACTGAAGAAGATCATATGGAGCATTTATGGATCGTCTTAGAAATTCTGTAAAAGGAGAAGCTGTATGTGAAGCTCACGAAGTGCGAGTTCTTCTTGGACAGAGTGGAGTTCTTAGGCCATGTGGTGACTGGAGAAGGGATTGCTATGGATCCCAAGAAGATTGAAGCTGTAAAATCATGGGCACCTCCCAAGTCAGTAGCTGAGATTCGTAGTTTCTTGGGTATAGAAGGTTACTACAGGAAGTTCATGAAAGACTTTACCAAGATAGAAGAGCCGATGATGAAGCGCGAAAGGACGAGGAGTTCATCTGGAGCGACGCCTGCCAGTCAGTATTTGAAGATTTGAAGAGAAGACTCACGACAGCACCAGTTTTAGCTTTGCCATCAGGATCTGGAGGGTTTGTCATCTACAGCGACGCATCAGAAAAAGGCTTGGGGTGTGTGCTTGAGCAGAACAAGAGGGTCATTGCTTATGCTTCTAGACAGTTGATGCCTCATGAGAAGAATTATCCTACTCATGACTTGGAGCTTGCAGCAGTTATTTTTGCCTTGAAACTGTGGAAGCACTATTTGTATAGGAAGAGAGTGGACATCTTCACAGACCATAAAAGCCTGAAGTATGTCTTTACTAGAAGGAACTGAACATATGGCAGCGAAGGTGGCTAGAACTCATAAAGGATTTCGATATCAATCTGCAATACCATCCTGGAAAGGCGAATGTGGTAGTAGATGATCTTAGTCGCTATCATGTTGCTATATTCCTTACTATGGACCGACATCTTTTCGAGGATCTTGAGAGTCTGGGTATCGAGATCATTCTTTCAGGAGTTCAGGGGTAGCTGATGCACATGCAGATATAGGCAGGACTGATAGAGAAGATCAAGGAGTTCCAATTTCTAGATGAAGGAGATTATGCAGGAGGCTAACCAGTCGCAGTATTCTATTTATCGTGGATCTACCAAGATGTATAATGATTTGCAGGAGTATGTTTGGTGGTATGGGATGAAATAAGAAGTTGCCAGATTCGTTTCTAGATGCCATGTCTGCCAGAAGGTTAAGACAGTGCGGCAGAGACCAGCAGGATTACTCCAGACTTTACCTATTCCAGAGTGGAAGTGGGAATACATAACTATGGACTTCGTCTCTGGTTTACCACGTACGCCTTGTGGCAAGGATGCTATTTGGGTTACCGTGGAAAGATTGACGAAATCCGCTCACTTCATTCCATTCAAGGTAGGGCTGTCGACCAAGAAGCTTGCAGACCTCTACATACGACAGCGTGCGGATTCTCGGAGTGCTAGTTAGTATCGTCTCAGATAGGGATAGCCGGTTCACATCACACTTCTGGATGAGTCTACAGCTGAGCTTGGGTTCACAGTTGAAGTTCAGCACCGCCTATCATCCCCAAACAGACGGGCAGTTCGAGAGGACCATCCAGACATTGAAGGACATGCTGCGGGTTTGTGCACTCGATTTTGACGGGTCGTGGGAGGATCACTTGCATCTTATGGAGTTTATCTATAACAACAGTTATCAGGCTAGCATCGAAATGACACCGTTTGAGGCACTTTATGGATGGAGGTGTCGTACACCTTTATCTTAGGATGACGTTGGCGAAAGGACTTTGCTTGGGCCAGAGATGGTGGTAGATTCAGTCGAGATCAGACTGATCAGAGAGTGTCTCAGAGTTGCACAAGATCGGCAGAAGCACTGGGCGGACAGCAGAAGATGGCCCTTGGAGTTCGTAGTTGGAGATAGAGTGTTCTTAGAGATCTCGCCGACCAGAGGCACCATCCATTTTGGCAGAAACGGGAAGCTTAGCCCTAGATACATCGGGCCCTTTGACATGACAGCACGGATCGACGAGGTGGCATATCGACTTGCACTTCCTGTTAGTCTGGAGGGAGTACACGACGTCTTTCACGTATTTCAGCTTCGCCGCTACATTTCACATCCTAGACATGTTGTTGATCACTCAGAGCTAGAGGTGGGACCAAGTTTGACATACGAGGAGCAGCCAGTAGAGATCCTTGACCGAAGGGAGAAACAACTGCGGAGTCAGACTATATCGCTTGTCCGAGTCATGTGGAGACACCACTCTCTGGGAGAGTCCACATGGGAGCGCGAGGATGAGATACGGGAGCGCTATCCTAGTTTGTTTGCTTGATTGTATTTTGGTTTTTCAAAAATTTTAAATTCAATAAATGGCTTGTGTTTGAACATTCGTTGTGATTTTTTTTAGAATTAATTTTGTTGTCCTTCTGTCACGACCCGTACCCAGTGTACGGGTACGAGACGTGGGTACGTCCAGCCTATGCCACAGTGTCGACTCTAGAACGCTGTCCTAGGTCACAACATCTAACACAATCTAGAATATGCTCTGAAAGAAGAACAATATATATGGTACAACTCAATCACAATAACTAAGATGGAATAGAAGAAGATAATCTCAACAAAGAGTCACAATATAAATAATAATCTCGGTATAAACCACACCATAATAATATCACAATACGAACACAGTGTCTCAACAACTAGATAAAGATATAAGTCTAATATAAACTAAAAACAAGTCCTCAACGACCACTGGATCCTGTGTCAACTAAGCCAGCTCTATAGTAAGTG